>WOXC01005534.1:0-333013 GCA_011680675.1 Gymnobelideus leadbeateri
TACCTGAGACAAGATTTGAACTCACGTCTTTTTGATTCCAGGTCCAGCACTCTACTGAGCTTAACTGCCTCCAAATTTTCCTTATAATCAGTTTTACCTGTTTGGCATACATTTTGTAGATAGTTTCTTTTTTTTTCTTTTTAGAGAGGGGAGGGCAGGGCAGTTGGGGTTAAGTGACTTGGCCAAGGTCACATGGCTAGTAAGTGTTAAGTGTCTGAGGCTGGATTTGAACTCAGGTCCTCCCGACTCCAGAACCAGTGCTCTATTCACTGTAGATAGTTTCTGTTGACCTGAACAAATTCCCCTCAGTGACTCTCTTTCAAGTTTATGCTATGACTTAGCCTTGGTGAATTTTTGTGTTGTTGCTGTTGTTCAGTAGTTCAGTCATGTCCAACTCTTCATGACCCCATGGACACCAGGCCCTACTAATCCTCCACTGCCTCTTAAAGTCTGGTCAAGTTCATGGTCATTGTTTCCCCATTACTAATCTATCTATTATTGTACCTGTGGCTCTCCAACCTGCATTAAATTATTCTGCTGTCTGATTCAGCTTCTCCCTGACAGAAATGGTCCTGGTTAGTCAGAGGAGGAAGAGAAGTTATGGTCAGGTCAGGTGCTGTGCCCTTGGGTGCTTATCCAGTCACCCACAAAACTAGAATTAGGAGTTAGATCTGACAACATGGCTGGAGTCAATGCCACCGCCTTCCTTTCCTCTCAGATTTGCCTCTCCCTTCACTACCCAGGCTGTCTCCCCAGGTAACAATTTGTTCTATTTGCTCTAGGGTAAGGACCTATACTCCCATAAATGTCCTGTCATCCCTCCCAGACCCTAGGTGTCAGTCAGCCTTTACTGTGTAGCTGAGACCAATTTGTCTTATGTATAGATCCTTTGCAGTGACACACCCAGCATGACAGCATGACGCAGCACTCAGGTGAATGGCAGTAGCAGTAGCTTCCTGATTGCACAATCATACTTCTGCCTTAGGGACTGAGGCTCTATTAGGGGAGAGAGAGAGAGAGAGAGAGAGAGAGAGAGAGAGAGAGAGAGAGAGAGAGAGAGAGAAACTGACAGAGACACAGAGAGGGACAGAAGGAGAGACAGGAGGGCACCTTACCTCCTGATCCCTTGCTCTGAAAGGGTAATTTGCTTAATTATTCTAGAAAGGTAGCAAGAATTAAGAATGGAAGAAAGCTGCTGAGTCTCCCTTTATGGAGCCAGACGACAGAAGTCAAGAAGGATGAGCATCAGAGAAAGGCTGATCTTTGGAAAAATAAGGTGACTGAAGACTCCAGGTCACATAGTGAACACTAGGCTTGAAAGGAACTCCAAGTAGTCGTGCTGGTGAATCTGGACGTATCACTCAGGTAGGAAAGACAAAGCATTGATGAATTAGGAGTATTTCTGTGTATGTGCCTGTCTCAGGTGGTGGTTGGTTGTTCACTTCTTTCCATTTCTTGTTCAAGTGGGAATATTCTCTTTCCTTTCTTCTCCCTCAGCACTTAATGACTGGGGAAAAAACCTACTGATGTTTATTAGAGGACACAATAAGAATGCATAACAATAGAAGACAGAATGAGCCTTGAAGCCCGGAAAAGCTGGGTTCAAGTCCAGCTTCTGACACTTGGTGGCTATGTGATCCAACCCCCCAGGCAAATTACCACCTCTCAGTGTCCCAGATAATTCTCTAGTTCAATAAGTTGCAGAGGAGGGGCCAACTTTCGTTGATAGAAGGAGGTCCCTTACTGGAGAGTTTCTATACAAATGATATACCTATCTCTTAAGTAGATAAATGTCCCATTTCAAGAAAATGTCTATGGGGTTTTTTGTATTTGAACATGGTGTGTAACATGGAATCTAGGAATAGGACAAGTAGGATTTGGTGTGTATATTTTTTATGCTGTTTGGAGAGAATATCTTGAGAGCCTCTATCTCCAGTTATGTCAGTTATGTATCGAGTACCCACTATGTGTCAGGTACTGTGCTAAGCCATGGGAATATGAAAAAAGGCAAAAATTGGTCCATGCTCTCAAGGAATTCATAGTTTGATGGGGAACAGAATATTTAAGTAAACAACTATGTATTAAAAAATAAATACAGGATAAATCAGAGATACTAAAGAAAGGGAAGGCATTAAGATTAAGGAAGACAGAGAAAGGCTTTTAGATGTCACTAAGCTTCTCTACCTAGCAATTGTGTTACTTCTTTGTGCAAAGTGCACTTTCCTATGGAGATGACAAGATATGTATTGATCATTCTCAACTTTGGCCATAGCAACTATGATGATGGGCAGATTCAAGGAACTGGAAAATTGATAAGCTTCAATTCTATTGTTAATGGACCAGTTTTTAATCTTGGGGAGGTGTCTGCTTCCTAGTAGTCCTAAAGTACATTTTAAACCCTAATCTTCAAGAAAAGGTCAATAATCTCTGAATAACTACTAAGAGGGAGAGGAAAAAGAACTCACCCAGGATCATCTGGACCTAAGCTGTCATCTGGCTAATCCACTGAGCCTGGGGAATATAACCAAATCTTAGATTTTTCAAGATCCCTGAGGCTATTCAGTTCAAACTTCACATGAACTAGAATTTCCTCCATGACATGCTTAGTAAGTAATTCATATTTACTTGAAGACTTCTAGTCAGAGGTAATGCACACAATTATTCCTTCACATCATGGGGGCTAGGGGTGTGGTGCTTCTGCATTCTGGAAAATCCATGTAAAATTTTTTGGCCTTTCCTTTGTACCAGAGGAGAGGTCTGGATTATTATGGTATTAAAATATAAAATGTGTTGATATTATATAATACCATACATATATTTTATGCATTTCTCAGTTTCTAAATTGTTTCTGTGTCATCTGCTGGCCTTTGTGTGTCATCTGTGGTTTCTGAAAAACTCCCTTCAAATTCTAATTTAATTTCCTAATGCTGACCCATGATGCAATGTGGAAGGGATAACTGTATTGGCTAACTGCACAACAATACATTGTATTATCAAGGATAATTGTTCAATTAATTGTGTATTTCTACCTGTATTACATTATACCTTAATGAGGAGAGGGATAGTGTCTTATTCAAACTTGGTATTTTCCCTCAGTGGCAAGTACAGTACTCTGTACATAAGGTCTTAAAATATGTTTGTTGAAGTCTATGCCTACTTTCATATCTTTGCAAAACTTTAATGAGAATAATCAACTTACATTCAATATCCAATCTCAATTCTTTCCTATAGAAGGGAGCACTGAGGGCTATTACCATCATTTCACTGTTGCAGTTATAACTGTAGTTCCAGCAATAGATTGTATCTGTTTTCTTAGGACCTGCCTAGCAAAATCAGGAGAGGCTTATACTAAATGGGTTATCTAGTAGGTAATGAATTCTCTGGCCATGCCAAATCATAAAGCAAAGAAAAATACATAATAGCTATCCAGCCTACCCTTCCATTTCCTTTACAGTCTCAAAGGGTGATAATAATTGTAGGGTTGTTTTTTTTTTTAGTATCTATAAACATTAATTTTGCTGATGGTACTATAGTCTCCAGTGACCAGAGGGTTGACATACTATTGGAGAGAATGAATCATCTCATTCTTGATCTCCTTGCTATACATGAAACCAGAAAAACAAAACAAAAGTTAACAACTAAATAGAAAAATGGCTTGCACAAGTTCTCCTTGGAGTGGAACATAAAAGAGTTAGTGCAGGTGCTTTTATTGTAAGTCTTAGGGTAATAAGAACAGTTCCTGGATATTGGCCATTTCATACCGTAGGGCTCATGATAAGCTTTTACAAAAAGATCCCATTATTTTCTGTTTCTGTGCCAGAATCTGTTACAGAGCATAAAGAAGTAGAGAAATTCTACAAAGGATTTGATAAGACCCTATAAATTCAATAAATATACTTTATCACTTAGTAACTTTAGCACAAAGGTAAATATATAGGACAAAGGCAAAAGTATGTTTTAGAATTAAGAAAGGAAGTATGCCAAAGGCTTGTAGACTCTCCAAAAGTCTCGTGCTTATACATTATGTGTACTTTCTTTAAAAAAAGAGAGTCAGTAGTCCCTAGTTATGGTGAGTAACAACTCCACAAAAATCAAATCAATCATTCTTAGCAGATGGGGAACTGCGAGTAGATACTGGGGGGACGGTGGTCATTTGTGAATCAGTTGTCAGTGTGCAGTCAGAACACCAACCTAATGCAAAAGCAAAATCAATATCGAGTTCTAAGAATAAAAATAAGAATATATGTCCCATAATTGAGACAACTCCAATCTGACCTATGTAAGCAGTCAACTGTTTGAAAACAAGTACCTACCACGTGTCAGTTACTGTGCTAAGCCATGGGGATATGAAAAAAAATGGGAAATGGGTTAAAAAAAAAAACCCAAACATTGATGCAATTTCTCAAGGATACTTGATAGATGTAAATCAATTACCACAACAAGGAAGCCAAAAGAGTTTGTAAATGAACTTACATAGATACATTTGATTACGTTGCCACGTGAGGGTAAAAGTAATTCAGACTATAAAATCATTTGCAAAATGTAATGGGGGAGGATGGAACAAGATATGAGCAGCATGGTCTTTTAAAGAACAAGAAATGGAGGAAAAAGAATAAAATTCTAGAAAACTTGATAAGAGATTCTATCCAGATCATTTCAAAAATATTGATGGATGAACCTGGAAAGAGAACAACAAACAGAAAATTGGAGGGGAGGAGGGAATGGTCAAGATTTCTGTTTCTCTACGAGTTTCACTGAGTCATCTTATCTGGACTCTAATATAGTCCCTGATATTCTTCAAAAAGAAGGAGAAATGACTCTAAAAAACAGATAGGAAGAGCAGTAACTGTACATACTAAAATAAGTATATACAGATGGAGTCTACATGGGAGGCAGCACAATAGTGAGGGAAGAGGGAATTGATTTCCAAGATATCTGGTAGAAGGGATAATGTCAAATGCTTAAAAAAAAAGAATGCTATTAATATCAAACAAAGGGAAAGAAAATACTAACTCTTGGCTCACATACCTTATTTCCTATATATGTATATATATATATATATATATATATATATATATATATATATATATATATATATTTTTTTTTTTTTTTTTTTTTTTTGCTTTTTGGAGGGCAATGGGAGTCAAGTAACTTGCCCAAGGTCATACGGCTAGGTTTTTGTTTGTGTGTGTTAAGTGTCTGAGGCCGGATCCGAACTCAGGTCCTTCTGACTCCAGGGCCAGCGCTCTACTCACTGCGCCACTTAGCCACCCTGTATTTATATATTTTTAAAAATGAGCATAACCTACATACAAGAGGAAAAAAAACAACAACAGATCATCTAAAGAGTCCAATATCAGAAAAAGGAATTGGACAAGCCGTAAATAAACTCCCAAAGAAGAAAACTCTAGGACCAGATGGATTTACTGAGTGAATTTTATTAAACATTCAAAGAACAATTAATTCCAATACTACACAAACTGTTTTCAAAAATAGGAAATAAAGAGAAGCTTTCAGTTTATATCCATGGTATACATATGGTCTTGACACCTAATTAGAGAGAGACAAAGCAGAGAAGAAAACTACCAATTTTTTTTTTTTTTAAGCAATTGGGGTTAAGTAACTTGCTCAAGGTTACACGGCTAGTCATTATTTATGTGTGGGTGCTCATTTTCTGAGGCCGGTTTAGATCCTGGGTGATCCCAACTCCGAGGCCGGCGCTCTTTACTCACTGCGCCACCTAGCCGCCCCTCTACCAATATTGCTAATGAATACTAATGTAACTTTTAAAAATGAACAAATAGGCTACAACAACATTTATTTTTGGAGGGGGAAAGGCAAGGCTATTGAGGTTAAGTGACTTGCCCAAGGTCATACAGCTATTAAGTATGTCAAATGTCTGAGGATGGATTTGAACTCAGGTCCTCCTGACTTCAGGGCTGGTACTCTATTCACTGTGCTACCTAGCTGTCCCCAACAACAACATTTTGAAAAGATTATGTTCTATGACTACGTTTCATTTATATCAGGAATATAGGATCGGTTCAATAGAAGAAAAAACCATAAGCACAATAAATCATATTGATCATACTATAATATAATATAAAACCCATTTGATTATTTTGATAAATGCTTAAAAGGCTTCTGAGAAATTCTTACTCCAGTTTCTGTTAAAAAACACTAGAAAGCATAAGAATAAATAGGCTTTTCTTTAGTATGGTAGATGGTATGTATCTAAAACTAAGAGAAAACATTATATGTAATGGAGAAAAGTTAGAGACTTTCCTAATAAAATCAGGGGTAAAATAACCATACCCACTATCATTATTACTATATAGCATAGTTCTAGAAACTCTACCTATAGAAATCAGAAAAAAAGGGAAATTGAGGGAAAAACATAGCAAAAAGAAAAAAAAAAACTATCCCTTTTTATAGATGACATATTGATCTATCTAAAGAACCCTAAGGAAAAGTCAATGAAAAACTAAAATGAAATGAAACTATTCCTTCAATTTAGCCAATTTTCAGAATAAATCAACATGTCATCAGCTTTCCTATATATTATCAATAGAACCTAGTAGGAAGATATAGAAAAGAAAATTCAATTCAAAATAATGACAAAAGGTGTAAAATATTTGGAAGGTATTCCAAAACACACCTAGGAACAACTATAAGAGCACTTTAAAGAGGGGAAGCTAGGTGGCACAGTGAGGCTAGGTGGCACAGTGAATAGAGTACCAGCCCTGGAGTCAGGAGGACCTGAGTTCAAATCCAGCCTCAGACACTTAACACAAAAACTAGCAGTGTGACCCTGGGTAAGTCACTTAATCCCAATTGCCCTCCAAAAAAAAAAAAGCACTTTAAAGAAATAAAGCTGGATTTAAATAGAAAGACTGTACTAATAAAAATGACAATAATATCTAAATTAGTTTATTAATTCAGTGTCAAACCAAGCAAAATATTATTCCATACAGGCAGAAAAAATAATGACAAAATTTATCTGCAAGAACAAACAGAAGGCCAAGAATTCCAAGAAGGCAATGAAAAAAAAAGTAGAAAATAAAGGGGCCTAGCAGTACTCCATTTCAAACTATATTACAAAACAGCAACCATCAAAATGAACTGGTTAAAAAATAGGGGGTTGATCAGTGGAACAGATTAGGTACACACATACAGAAGTAAATAGAAAGTAACATGGTGTGCAACTAGCCTAAAGACTAGTTTCTATGGTAAGAACTTACTATTCAAAAAAAAATTGCTGAGAAAATTGGAAAACAATATGGTTTATAGATCAATATTGCATTATAGAGATTAAGCTGACTTTCAAGTGGGTACATGACTTAAGACATAAAGAGCAAATTAGAGGAACAAGAATGAAATTACCTTTCAAATTTATTGGTAGGGGAAGGGTTCATGATCCAACTAGGGATAGAAAGGATCACAGAAGATGAAATAGACTACTTTGGTTGATAAACAGAACCAATGTAGTTAAGTTTAGTAAATAGAATGACTCCTGGGGAAAAGAATTTGCAGCAACCTTTTTAAATAGTATTCTGGCTTTCCAAGATAAAAAAGAAACTAATTCAATTATATAGGAATAACAGCCCCTCTCCAATAGAAAAATAGTCAAAGGATATGAACAGGCAGTTTTCAAAAGAAAGAGTTAAAGTTACAAATAGCCATATGGAAAAAAAATATTCCAAGACACCAGTAATTACAGCAGTGAAAAAATTTAAAGCAACTTTGAGGTTCTTAGCTTACATTCGGCAGATGGACAAAGATGACAAAAATGAAAATAGCAAATGAATGGTGGAGGGTTGCAGTAAAATACTCTTAACTAATGTACGGTTGGTGAAACTGTGAATTGGTCCAGCCATTCTGGAAAGTAAATTGAATAATCGGATTGCTATCTCCCCTTCCCTCCCTTCTCTTCTCTTTTCCTCTCTTCTCTTCTCCACATTTAATTTCCTTACTTGCATTTAATAGCCAACAGGTTCAGTAATGATCATTAACAGGCACAACCCCAGTTATCCTATCTTATCCTATTCTATTCTTGGCAGTGCCATGTCTGGGGTCAGGAAGTCCTGAGTTCAAATTCAGCCACAGACACTTACTAGCTGTGTGAACCTGGGCAGGTCACTTAACCTGTATTGGATTCAGTTTCCTCATTTATGAAATGAGGAAAATAATAGCACCTCCCTCTCAGTGTTATTGGAAGGACCAAATAAGATAATAATTTTATAGCACAGTGCCTGGCACATACTAAATTCTATATAAATGTTAGCTATCACCATCCTCTTCATTATTATTTATCTCTCTATCCTTTTATTTGTCCATCTCTATCCCTAGGGATAGGTACACACACACACACACACACACACACACACACACACACACACACACACACGCATATATGCATTTTGTTGCTGTTGAGTTGTTTCTGACTCTTCATGACCCTGTTTGGAGTTTTCTTGGCAAAGATACCAGATTGGTTTGCCATTTCCCTCCCCACCTCGTTTTAGAGATGAGGAACTGAAGAAGCAGGATTAAGTGACTTGTTCAGGGTGACACAGCTACTAAGTGTCTAATTAACTCATGAAGATGAGTCTTCCTAATTCCAAGCCCAGTGCTCTATCCACTGAGACACTAACTGCCCTGGCATATATGTATACACACACCATATGCAGATGTATATAATGTGTATATAAACATGTGTATTTATTTACACACGTATATGTATAGCTTTCAACATGTATTACTGGATTTTCACATATAGAGGAAGTAGAAGCTCTCCTCCACAAAAAGAAGCTTGGGATGAACCTCACCTATGTATATGTATGTGGATATATATGTCTTACATGTAAAAGGGTGCTCATGTATCATAATGATGGTTCTGGATATTGGTTGTTGCCCTTTGTTTTCAAAGAGGACCAAAGTGACATCACTATGTTGGGGTCAAGGTACAGTGTGTTGGACTGTGGCTGATCAGACCAATAGGAGCTTAGAAAGCTCTACTACAGGTCAGCTACATATAGTATACTTAATAATATGTTGGATATAATAATAATAATAATGATAATAGCCCCAATGATTTCTCTTACTAGATCTAGGGAATGATGATGAAATGATCTCTCTTTCTTAGGGATTCAGAGACTATCTTTCCCCACCTCAGCTTTGTTGGGGGGCAATGGCTTGAATCTCTTTAGGTGTAAAACACCTCCAGTCTTATCCTGAACCAATGTCAATAAATCATGTCATTCAATGTAAGTGATCATCAACTTTTTTATGCCACTAGGAATAAATTTATAAGCAATAGCTAATAATCTAGGAATGAGACTATCTGCCACTTTTACTTATGCTGCTTTTGGCTGTGCTCCTCTATCATGTCTTGGGAAATCTGTCCTCCCTTTAGGTCTTGTGGCCTGGGGATGGTCCTGACCATTTGTTCAGTTCTTTTTTTTTTTGGAGGAGGGAAGACAAGGCAATTGGGATTAAGTGACTTGCCCAAGGTCATACAGCTAGTTAAGTATCAAGTGGATACTTGAGGCTGGATTTGAAGTCAGGTCCTCCTGATTCCAGCATCAGTGCTCTATTCACTATGCCACCTAGCTGCCTCATCAGTTCTTTTCTTGGACAGCCCTGGAGACATGATGGGCAGATACCCAGCATATTAACCATACCTTTCAATCTTTCACCACCCCATGTTGTCTGTCTAAGCTGGATTTTCCATTCATATGCTTTCCATGCATACGTTTCTTTTTCTTAGTGTCTTCAACCAATGCAGAATTCAAAGCATCATGTATCCTGTGAACTCTGGGTAAAAATACTGGCATGCCAGACTCCATCATTAAAACCTAGGACCAAGTCTTGCCTCTGAAATATACAACTGTGCAACCATAAAGGGGCTACCTTTTGGTGTTTGAGACAATTCTCTGAAACTATAAAAAGGATATGAGTTGTTCATTTGCAGTGGTAGAGGTCGTTTCCACATCAAAAGTTCCCAATACTAATAAGTTCATAGGTTCAGACAAAAACAAAACCAAACAAAAAGGAACACAGGCCTCAGAATTCAACATGTAGTAGACAAGCCAGAGGGTGAAACTGGGGTGGGAGAGTTAGTCAAAGTCCTCTGGAATGAGGCCATGTAATATCAGATCAAGTAGGGTTGTTCTGTTTGGGGTTTATGTCTGGGCAGGAGAGGTTGGCTCTTATCCATGGATCCATGGGTAAGATACAGAGATAACTTCTGGGAGAATGTGGGTAAACATGTATATGTGAATTAAGTGTACCTCATTGCATTCATGGGTATGTGTATCACCATAGATGGTAGGGTAGGTACAGATGGGGTGTTGGGCTTATTCTGTGAATGTGAATGTCAGAATAGATGTCCAATGGTTAGCTTATATCTATTCATATTCATTGATTGGTTGGTTCTCTAGACAGTAGTCTAGGTAAAAAATTTGGTAGCCCTTTGCCATCATTCTTCACCCCAATTTTTGCCATCTTATTACATTCTTTTCATCTTGGGAGAAGAACTTGTTCAATGACTGGATGAAGAGGATTTTAGAATGAATACAGAGCCATAGAATCCCAGAATGGTAAGGAACCTCAGAAACCATCCAGTCCAACCTGGACTTGAGCAGGAATTGCTTCAATTGAATCCCTTCAAACTCCCATTCAAAGTACTCCAGTGAGAGAGAACTCATCATTTTCCTTCCAAGGCAGCACATACCACTTTTGTAAAGAATGTTTTTTTTCTTAGGTGGAGTTAAAAAGAAAAAAAAATAATCCAGAAATGACAAACTTGAGAGGAACAATAATAAAGTTTCAAATAGAGAGCTACCTGTGGGCAGTTAAGACAGTCCGTGTGGCTACATATACAGACACATTCGTGATCTTCCCAATAATTCTTTAAAACTTAGTTATGGCCCTTGATTCCTACTTAACCGACTTCCATTCTGCTGCTGCCATTCTCAAGATGGTTAGAATCTAGGCAGGAAAAGAGATAAACTTTTAATAAAAAGTATAATTAAACTGTTAAGGGGAATGCAAAGAGTATTGGCATATGCAAATGGAGGAAATGTGTTTTGATCTGCCAGAAGGTTCTTTCTGACTAGGCAGAGCTAGGATGTTAAAATAGATGGGCTTTGAATCATCTTCAAAAGACAACTTCTTCCAGACTACTAGCAGGATCTCAACAGAATTAGATTAACAAGCGTATGAGAAAAGGGTCCAGATACAGAAAAAAAGCAAAAAATAAGCAAACGCTTCTTTTTTTCTGTTAATGAAACCCATACCTGTCTTTGAATGTCCAGAGGGTTTGATACAGGGGTTTACATGAGCTCTGCAATGGAAGAGTTTTCACGTATTTATGGTGTTCATTTCTCCTTGTGTGGGTAATCTTAAAATCCCAGAATCCTAGATTTGAGAAGGGACCTGAGCTAGACATGTAGTTCATCCCTTTACCTCCAGGCTAAACTGTCCTTAACTGTATAAACAGCATCACACAACTTATTTGTGGAAATATTTGTAGAAACATGTCCAGATCATGAGCTCGTGGAAAGCTCTCTATCATGACCTCTGTTCCCTCACTCTAGACCCTTTCCTCATTCAAAGCATTGCTGCCAAGGTGAGGCTATAGGTATAGTACATAGCTAGGCACTGTATCTGGCACAACCCCCATAACAAGTCCTATTATTAGTGTGAGCTGGGGTTTAGGAAGTGCTCCTCCTGACCCAGTATTAACTGGGTTTGGAGGATGATGTTTCTGAGAGGGAGAATCTAGGTGTGAGTGTAGGAGCATGGGTCTCAGAATCTCTGACATCATCATCATCATCATCATCTATAAAGTGTTTTAAAAGTGTTTACAGTGTTTACAAAGCACTTTAGAAATATTATTTCATTTTATACTCACAAGAATCTTGGAAGGCTAAGGCTATTATTGTCCCATTTTGTGGGATATTTGTTCATGTGCAAACGTTCAAATGTGACTCTCCCATAGCAGTTTTGTGAGGTCACATGTAGGGCTTTTTGGTGCTTATTTCAGTGTGTATGTGTGCGTGTGGGTGTGTGTGGGTGTATCATTTGGTTTCTGGGCAGAGCTTGAAGATAATGAGCTGACTGTTGAATGACCCTTAGTTCCTATTATCTTGTGAAGCAGTATTGGTAAGGGAAAGGGCACTAGATTTGTAGTTAGAGGACCTGGTTCAGCCTTCAACTTCCTCTTTCCTTCTTCCTATTATATACTATATATATATATATATATATATATATATATATATATATAGATATATATATAGATATATATAGATAGATAGATAGATATAGATATAGATATAGATATAGATATAGATATAGATATAGATATAGATATAGATATAGATATATCTTCAGTTTCCTCGTTTGCAAACTGAGGAGGATGAAACGGATGATTGCTAAATCTATGGTCCTTTGTGTCGTGCTCTAAGGCTTGGTCTCTAAAAGCTCAAGTTCATTAAGCTGGCTATTTGAAGGAACAGAATTGCTTTTGATAATAGGTTGAAAAGGAGGACTAAGGGGCATAGTAGTAAGAAAACTAACTGCAATGTAGAAACTTCTAGATAATTCCTAGGCAGTCCTTTGTTTTTTTGTTTTGTTTTTTGGAGGGCAATGGGGTTAAGTAATTTGCCCAAGGTCACACGGCTAGGTTTTATTTGTGTGTGTGTGTTAAGTGTCTGAGGTCGGATCCAAACTCAGGTCCTTCTGACTCCAGGGCCGACGCTCTACTCACTGTGCCACCTAGCCACCCCTAGGCAGTCCTTTGAATGTCCCAAATGCTCTCCCTGCCCTCCCCTCTTTCTCATGTAGAGCTTCTCCTACCCACACATAATCTTTTTAATCTCCAGGTCCTCTGCTAAGTCTAAACCCTGGAAGTTAAGTCTTAACTCCCCCTGCTGTCTGTACCCCTTTTCTATATTTCAGTTTGGCTACTCTTTTTCACCTGGGCCTTTGCCAACAAGCCAAACACCTGACTCTCCTTTAAGATAGGTGGGAATAGATTTTATTAAATATCATACCCATTTACAAGTTCAAGGCAGGTTCAGGAAAATGAGTATAGGACCAGAAACTGGGGGTAGGAGGTGGGAAATTCTTTGTACTGATTATATATATTCCTGAGCCCTGGAAAAATCTGGCTCTCCAAGTGTCTCCAAGGTTATAAGAATTAATAAATGAATACAAGGTATAATGTATACACTCTATACAATGTATATATAATATAAAATATTACAAGGCAAGACTATATAACGAATGTATCATCTTCATGATATAGTACAATATGTTATTGTATAATTCAGTTAATGGAAGCACTGTTAACTGGAAACTCCCACCAAAATAGCAATAAAATTGATTGTGAAATCTGGTAACAGTTAAAGGCAAGTGAACTGCATAATTATATTCCAGATCAGTAAGAAGTATAGCCCTTAAATGAGTAGACTTTCTGTGACCTCATAGGAGTGGAGACTACTAAGTAATCACAGGGAGAATGTAAAATATGCTGAAATACAGACAAGAGGGCAAGCAGCTCTGGATTCATTTCAATTCGAACTTCGAGGCCACTCCCACTACAGGAAGAAAGATTGGAGTCAAGGTATTTCATGTGAGACCCAGATTATATAGTATTAAGCATGACAAAGAGTAGAGAAAGTCTGGTACATTCAAGGATAGTAGGGGAAGGACAGTATGTTCAGACAGCTTAAGGGCAGCCTAAGCTGGGTGGGTACCAGAATGTTGGGGAAAATGACCTTAATGTCCCATGTTACACAGTGGAATGTACACCTTTAGCCCAGGGCTACAGTAATGTGGGCAGTATATAGCTGGATAATAAAGATGCTTGAGTACCTCTAGTTTATACCTGGGTGGTGGGTAAAATACCCAAAACTGGACATTGATGGAAATGAATGTAATGAAACCTATATGATGCTTGGAATTATGGTCTGGTTTGTGGTTTACATCTGGATACCACTTTCTCATTGACTTAGAGATATATCTGCAAAACAGAGGTTTTGGAATGAATAACACAGATTTTAGAGTCACCTAAAGGGAAGAAGCAAAAACCTTTGTTAATAGTGGTTACTGTGTTGCTAGGCTGGTGGTTCACATACATGTCAGCTTGGTCACATTTCTGTTTTTGAATGAGAATATCTAGAATTCGTTAAAAGAGGAAAAAAGGCTCCGTACCTTCTCCACAGTGGAGAACTAATAAGAAAATGTATGCGTCAAGATTAGAGAGAGGAAGGTCCTAGAACTACTGGAGACTTATTGATTTAATGACTAATGATCTGTAACGATTACAAGAAAAGACTTGATCCTACTCTCCCATGTTTCAGAATCGTCGAGCCCTGTGGGATTGTTCACAGATGTGAACATTCTATGCATCCTGTAGGACAGGCCCTGGAGGTGGCAGCCCAATTACAATGGGAGATTCAAGGAGGATGACAAGGGTGCTACTGGAATGCAAACTCACTGACAAGCTATGCAGTAAGTTTGGGGTATCACATCACTTATGTCAAGTGGAGGTTCTCAGGGACTGGCAGGCTCAGGCTGGTTGGAATCATATATTAGAAACCTAGAGGAACGAAGGTGGTTTCTAGAAGAAGGGTTCTTGCAGTGGTAGATGCTTAACAATGGGCTCTCTGAGAAAAAAAAAATACTCAAAAAATTTTTTTGAGGCAAGTGGGTTTAAGTGACTTGGCTAGGGTCACACAGGTGTCTGAGGCTGGATTTGAACTCAGGTTCTCCTGACTCCAATCTGGTGTTCTATCCACTATGCCACCTAACTCTTTCTGCCCCCTCTTTTTGGATCAGAATACTTTTAAGTTTCATCTATATTATTAACATTTTCTCCATCCCTTTATGAAGTCTAGATAATCAACAAACAGTAAATAAACTCCTGATTTGTAGTCACTGCTGACTTCTAAGGTGTAAACACCCACGCTGAAAATTTAGTAATTGGCTCTTGATAGCCAGTTAGACCTGGCTCCAGCACAGCCCGGATATTGTCTCTAGATGGGAAAGTGCCAATTGAAATTTCAAACTCTGCTTCCTCTTTATCTCTGACAATAGCTTTACATTTCGCATGAAGGACAGCAGCAGTCCAGCCCAGAGTGGAATTTTGTTCACTCAATAGAACGATTAAAGAGTAAAGGCATTTGGAATTCTGGGTGGGGAGCAGTTATATTCCACTTCAGAGATAGTTGCATGTGAGTTAGGAGAGGAGTCAAGTTGGTTGTGGGATTTCTAGGCCATATTCCCTTTATATAGTTCCTTTCTTTTCTCTATTAATTGCCTTTTCAGTTCTACGGGAAAACCAGTACGAAGTTGTCATTGTTCCCACACTCTTTGTTGCTGCCTTCCTTATCCTTCTGGGGGTCATCTTATGGCTCCACTTTCGTGGACAAAGGGTCCAGAGACAGCCACCTGGACTCCAAGGTAAAGGCCAGGGGGAAAGGACTTCAGAGCCCCGTAAAGTTTCTTTAGGAGTGGGAAAGTGAGATAAGATGGGCTTGGGCCTTTAGACCCAGGGGCCTTGCCAGGTTGCACACCAAAGCTGGGGGTTGGGTGGAGGATGATCTCACCTCCCAGGATTTTGAAGAAGCACAGTGTTGTGCATATATAGTAGTCAATGTTCAAGGCAGAAGCCTTCTGTTCTATCCCTTTTTTCCTCCATCAGAATATCAGAAAATATTCTAGAGCTGAGAAGGGAGAACTCAGACTATGTCAGCTCTGTGTGTTTCTGTCCTGGTATGTAGGATAGCCCAATTCCACCTTTTCTTATAAAGAGTGTATAGCTGAGGGTGTGTAGACTTAATTACAGTATCTACGACTGTGAAAGGTTATTAAGCCAGAGGTGGTAGGTGACCAGCTGATCTTTAGTTTTACTGAAGATATAATATGAGGAAATTAATTTACTAGAGACGTTTAAGTTAAATATAACGAATACTTTTCTGATTAGAGGCAGTGTGATGTAATGGGTAGGGAGCCAGTCAGGGATACTTGGGTTCAAGTCCTGGTTCTGACACATACCTTCCATGGGAATGTCTCATCTTAGTGCCCCAAGCAATTCTTTAAAGTTCTAAGTTGGAGAGAGAGAGGGGGGGTGGGGGGAGAGAGAGAGAGAGAGAGAGAGAGAGAGAGAGAGAGAGAAGGAGGGAGGGAGGAGAGAGAAGGAGAGGGAGAGAAAAGGGGGAGGAGAGAGGGAGAGAGGAGAGAGAGGGAGATGGAGAGAGAAGAAGGGGGAGAGAGAGGGAGGGAGGGAGGGAGGGAGAGAGAGGAGAGGAAGAGAGGAAGAGAGGGAGGGAGGGAGAGAGAGAGAGAGAGAGAGAGAGAGAGAGGGAGAAAGAGAGGGAGGGAGGGAAAGAGAGAAAGAGAGAGGAAGGGAGAGAGAGAGAGGGAGAGAGGGAGAGGGAGGAGGAGGAGGGGGGGGGAGAGAGAGAGAGAGAGAGAGAGAGAGAGAGAGAGAGAGAGAGAGAGAGAGAGAAGAGAGAGAGAGGGACGGGGAGAGAGAGAGGGAGGGGGAGGGAGAGAGAGAGTTGCTTAGCACTGGTAGAGGGAGGGAGTTTTCTCATGGAAATTTCCTGTGCCAATGACATTATAGGTCTAGTCTCCTCACCCACAAAATACTTCCTGGAAGGGATGTGAGGCCCTAGAGGGAGAAAAATAACAAAAGCAACAAGGTGTTCTCCTTCCCTGGAGGTATTTAATAGTAAGGAAAAATTGAATTTTTTAGCCAATTAGAACAGAGATTATCCTGCCTAGAAATAATAAGATGGTGTAGAGCATGGGTGTCAACACTGGCTGTAGTTCAGCTCAGGTCCTCAACACTCCCAAGTGTGCCTGACCCAGATTAAAATGTCCTTGGAAATATAATAAGATTAATAAAATAATAAATAAGAATAATAAAATAAAATAAATAAGAATACAATAAAATAAATAAGAATACAATAAGATATAGATAATATGAGGTTTTCCACATCAGTTTGTGGCCCACACAGAGACCCTTGTGTACAATTTAGTGGCTACTGTTTCACTTTGAGTTTGACAACACTGGTATTAGGAGGGTCTTCAAAGACTGAGGACCCTAGGGAAAGGGCATAGGTTGGTGGGCTGAAACCAGAGAGGAGAAACTGATTAAAGAGTAATTTTCTCCCCCTGAATTAGTCATTTAGTTTGACTTTGTTGAAGTCATTTTATTTCCCTTTGTCTCCATGATAGTTATCATGAGTACTTGGGTACCTGAGGCTCTGGGGAGCCTGTTTAGGTGAGATGTCCTCATTATCCTGAAACCAAACTCGTGAGAAACTATCCTGCAATTCTCGAAAGAACAAGCCCAGGAGAAGAAAAGCCAGGACATTAATTAAGCCAAGGATAGTGGGTTACTGGCCATTTTTCATCTTTATCGAAGACCAAATAAGAGGGAACAAGTTTGACATTTTGTTGGGGTCCCCCTTATGTCGGTGTGGTGGTCGGAGGTACCTCCTGGAAAGGGCCTTGGAAAACAGTAGTAAAACTGGGGCTTAAGGGACATTACTGGTCAGAGGAAAAAGAGTTGCAGGGATCTCTGACATATTCTTTCTGGGCCTTCTTTCTCTGGCATCCTAGTTCAGCAAAAACCTGAATCTCAGTTGAGATGTTTATTTTCTTTGCCTTTAGGAATTGCCCCTATGCCTCCATCTCGGGGCCTGAGCTGGGAAGCAGCTGGGTTCGGAGGAAACATCTTTGTGCCACAGAAGCAGACCTCAGTGGAGGGCCTTTTACAGGCCACTGCACCCACTCTGGCTAAGCTGCAGGTGCCCCGGGAACAAATCTCTGAAGTCCTGGAGGAGATCCACAATGGAACTTGTGGAGCCATCTACCGGGCCAAGAGGAACACTGGGGACTCTGCTAAACCTAAGAGTGTTGTCCTTAAGGCTTTGAGAGGTATCAGGATTTATTTATTTATAGTTTTCAACATTCATTTTCACAAGATTTTGAGTTCCAAATTTTTCCCCATCTCTCCTCTAACCCTCACCCCAAGATGGCAAGCATACTGATTACCCCCTCACCCAGTCTGCCCTCCCTTCTATCACACCCCACCTTTTATCCCCTTCCCTCTTACTTTCTTGTAGGGCAAGATAGATTTCTATACCCCATTTTGTGTATATCTTATTTCCCAGTTGCATGTAAAAATTTTTTTTGACACTTGTTTTTAAAAACTTTGAGTTCTATATTCTCTCCCTTCATCCCTCCCCACCCACCCCCATGGAGAAGACAAGCAATTCAATATAGGTCATATATGTATAGTTATGCAAAACATTTCCATAGTAGTCATATTGTGAAAGACTAACTATATTTCCCCCCATCCTATCCCTTCCCCCACTTATTCTATTTTCTCCTTTGACCCTGTCCCTTTTCAAAAGTGTTTGCTTCTGACCACTCCCTCCCCCAGTCTTCCCTCCCTTCTATCATCACCCCATTCTTAACCCCTTCCCCCTTCTACTTTCCTGTAGGGTAAGATACCCAGTTAAGTGTGTATGTTATTCCCTCCTCAAGCCAAATCCAATGAGAATAAAGTTTAATCATTCCCTTTCACCTTTCTCCTCTTCCCCTCCATTGTGACAGTTTTCTCTTGCCTCTTTTACATGAGATAATTTACCCAATTCTATCTCTCCCTTTTCCTTCTCACAATGTATTCCTTTTTCACCCTTAATTTTATTTTTTACATATATCCCTTCATACTCAATTCACCCTGTGCCCTCTGTCTCTGTCTCTCTGTCTTTGTCTCTGTCTCTCTCTTTGTCTGTCTGTCTGTCTGTGTATATCTCTATCTATCTATCTATCTATCTATCTATCTATCTATCTATATCTATCTGTCTGTCTGTCTATCTGTCTGTCTGTCTATCTATCTATCTATTCCCTTCAACTACCCTAATACTGAGAAAAGTCTCATGCCCCCCCTCTTTTTATTGCCATGCCCTGTTATCCTAGTGAACTTGGGAGGGGTCTCTAGGCAGAGCTGGTCTTTTAGATATCAGCTCAGCCTCTCCCAGTCAGATAGTAGAGCTGTGCTAGCTATTCTCTGGTACATTTAGTGACCCAATTAAGTTTTCTAGTGCGACATTGCTTCTCCATTCCCAAATATGACCTTGTTCTGATTATGTCTCTTTCACCGGCAGTCCAAGATGGTGGGAGGACTATAGGGAAATAGGGAAGGAAAACAAAACAGTTAAAGAGCACATGCGGCAATAACATTCGAATGTGAAAATCCCTTGGTTTGAAAAGCCATACATAAATTAGATTACCATATAATATAAGAACATATATGGCTTTCCATTTTCATGGTTATATATGGGGGGGAATGATATAGTGAAAGGAGCACTTCACTGAGAGATAGGGAGCCAGGATTCTAGTGCCTCCTTTGTCACTTGACTAGCTTGGACCTTGACCTTGGTTTCCCCAATTGTAACAAAGTCAAGGTGGAATGATAAAAAGGGCATAGCACTTAGACATATATATTTAAGTCCTGATCTACAAAATGAGGAAATGGACTAGATGACCTCTAAAGATGACCTTTAAATCTGTGATCCCAGGAACAACATGTTCACCCAAAGCAAGAGGCCATCTTATCATCCACATTTTTACAGATGAGGAAACTGAGGGTGACTAGCCCAAGAACATGCAGCTAGCTCAGAGGTTTCCAAACTTATTTGGCCTACTGCTCCCTTTAAAAAAATTATTCAGTGTCCCCCTGGAAATCTACTTTCTAAAACGCTTTAACATCTTTTTTTTTAATTCCATCATTAAAAAAAAAAATACCACCCCCTGAATGATTCCAGTGCCTCCCAGGTGGCAGTATTGTCCACTTTAGCCAGTCCTCAAATCTGAGTCTCCTGGCTCAGTATTCTTTCAATGTGACAATCTCTTGCAGTGCCTTTCAGCTCTAAGGTCTACCATTTGGTGTTTCCACCATTATGAGTATCAGCTGCTTCAAAACAACCTTCTCACTACCTAGTTATCTACCTTGACCACCAACTATGTATATCCCCTTTGTGGGGCCTCAGCAGAATCTTAGGTGATGTTATTCTTTGCCCCATGGATTCCTCCACAGCTACAGTATTCTCTCTGCTTACCATCCCTGTCTCCTATTTTCTGCAGAACCAGCAGGATTTCATGAGATAGAAGATTTTTTGGGACGTATTCAGTTCCACCATTTTCTAGGCAAGCATAAGAACTTGGTCCAGCTTGAAGGCTGTTGCACACAGACACTGCCTCTCTATATGGTACTGGAGGATGTGACCCAGGGTGACCTGCTCAACTTTCTTTGGACTTGCCGCCGGGTGAGCTTGTGTGTGTGTGTGTGTGTGTGTGTGTGTGTGTGTGTGTGTGTGTGTGTGTGTGTATGTGTAAGGAAGTTTGGTTTAAGGACCAGAGAGATGTGGAACTTTCCTAATTATTTCCTGAGGTTTCAAACCAAACCATGTCTTCCTTTTTTAGTCCTACCTTTAGCTTCTAGAGACGTTGACTCAGAAAAGGTGCATTTATTTCTCAATCTCATATTATGATTCAATATTTCAATTGATTCATGATCTCAGTGATGTGGGTCCCAGTGTGAATTGTAACACATCCAATCTTATCAATTCTTTTCAATGATCTTAAATGCAACCTCCATAGCAAATCAACCCCCAAAACTGGATGCCTTTTTCCATATTAAGTTATACTAGCTTAGCAATCAGGTTGTACATCTCTTGTCACTCATTAGTGTTATTTGACTGTCCTATGAAAAATTTCCACCATACATTTATAGGCTGATATGTTTTATGTCATTTCTCACAAGCCATTGTTAGTTCCTACAGCTCCCCTGGGTCCCCCCCATTTCTCTTTGAGTCACTTTTAATTTTGGTTCTTTAGAGGTTCTGATGGTCCCATAATAACAATCACCAGAAGAATATTAATGTTAAAAATGTCTTTTTGGGTGTCAAAACGGGCAGCTTGGGATCCTTGAAAGCACTACACAATTTCAAAAATGCAGCCAACTTACTTTCTCCATTCCATTCAACTTTAGGAGCAGCTCATGGTCCATTTGTAGTGCCTGTCCACACTATATAAAATCATAGATGGATTGCCCACAAAACTATATATCAGCATAAACAATAGGCATTCTTCATTCACTTAGCTTTTCCTAGGCAGATTGCTAGACCCATCTTTTTTTTTAAATCTTTTTGGAGGGGAGAAGGCAAGGCAATTGGGGTTAAGTGACTTGCCCAAGGTCACATGGCTAGTAAGTGTTAAGTGTCTGGAGTCAGATTTGAACTCAGATCCTCCTGACTCCAGCTCCGGTGCTCTATTCACTGTGCCACCTAGCCACCCTTGTGCCACCTAGCTTCCCTGACCCATCTTTCTTGATTCATCCTAGATTTCACTGAAGAGACTGTTCAGGAGCACTGAGAGAATCTGAGCATCTGTAAGGAATTAATTTTTTTCATTTAGATACTGGGACAGTGGTGAACACCTTTCAAAGACATATGCTTGTCTGGTCTATGCATTGCTTGGTCCTGATACAGAGAATTATTGAACACAGATACATATTTTTTCTATGAAGAGATTTTGACATCTTAACATTTACATGGGATAAGTTGGTTTGAGGAGGCTTTATTGAGTCAAATACTTCTTTTCTTTTTATAAAATCAACAAAAATCAACAGCATGATCTGCTGTTTTGAGATGTGGTCTCTGGCAGAGAAAATGCTTGGACAAACCCACCTATTCTTTTCTAACATTTTCATCATTTTCATTGATACATAGTTGGTCACTGTTAAGTTTTTATAAAGATGAGAAAGTTCAACTGGCATTTATTAATCACTAAGTATGTGCCACACACTTCTAAGCCCAGAGGCTACTCAAATTGATATCGAAGTTTCTTCCCCATTGCAGATCCAAACACATCCTTGCCTGACTGTCCTGTGTGATTTCATTTAGCTCCTGCCGTATGTTCACCATATGGCTGGGGGAGATCAATAGATATTCATTCAGCTTTATAGCTGGATGGGTAGAGCAGAGGACCAGAGGACCACCATAACAGAGGATGTCCACCCAATGTTCTGGAGGCCTTCCTCACTATCTCCCAACACCAGTGGAATATTCTATTATTCACCTGCCACTTCTCATTGTCACCATATGGCATCTCTTTGTAGTATACAATTATTTGATGTCTTTTTTCTCGTTCTTCTTAGTTCCTCATTGGTTATACATACAGCTTGTTATATCCACTACCTGGATCCCCATTGCCCTGTGTATGATATTCATTTTGAATTCTTCAGAGACTGTTGGATTTCCTGTCTCACTGCCATATAATTACGACAGCAGAATGTCAGAATTAAGAGAGGGATCTATGTTTCATGGAAAATTCTGTCATTACAATTTCCTTCAGGAAGCTGTACTTTCTCTGCTGAACTCTGGGTTGAACTTATTATCCCTTTATACTGTCTGTATCAGATATAAAGATGGATGAATTCCACAGCATACTGTAATCCGAGCAATAGACATATTTCTTTCTTTCTTTCTTTTGGCATTTTTAGAGGGGGGAAGACAGGGCAATTGGGGTTAGGTGACTTGCCCGAGGTCACATGGCTAGTAAGTGTGTTAAGTGTCTGAGGCCGTATTTGAACTCAGGTCCTCCTAACTCCAGGGCCAATGCTCTATTCACTGCACCACCTAGCCTCCCCCTATACTTTGCATTCTTTAGGGACAAACAGAAAATGTTCAGTTAATCCCTATTTCACAGCGGCCCCTTGAAATGCATGACTTAGTAGCCACCCTATTGGGAATATCTCTTTATATGATTACCTAAGTTGATCCTCCAAGAGAAGGAGTGAACACTTTGTGCTCACAATTGTACTTGAAGCCTTTCCAACTTTGGAGATTCTATTTGAGTTGTACTGCATTGGTTTAACCTTCCTAGTTATTATGAATAGAACATTTGGGGAGAATTTCACATTATTAAGTTAAACTATCTAGAAACCTTGCCCCTCCATCTTGAATTCCTTTCTGAAATTTCCCAAATCTCCACCTTCTTTCTTTAAAAAATTCTGCTCATTTCTTTAGTTTTCTGGTCTACCCATCCAGTTATAAACCTGAATGAATATCTATTCATCTCCCACAATATGCCGAAAATATTCATCTCCCTGTGAGTGAGATTGCAAGCTCCTTGAGGGCAGGGGATGTTTTATTTATTTATTTATTTGTATTTTCAGTGCATCACACAGCACTTGGTACTTAATAGTCACTTAATAAGTCTGTAATGATTGACTGATTGGTTTTTGTGATATGGGATCTAATAATCCAAGGATGCAAAATGAACAGCATGTATATTTTATTTAAATATTTTTACTTATTTATTTGGTACATCTTCATGTGTTCCTTGGCTTATCTGCCATACTCACTCATGCCCTTTGATTTCATTTATCTGGAGTCAGAGAGGCAACATGACATAGTCCCAGGGTCCAGGAGGACCTGAATTCAAGTTCTGCCACTGATACATGTTGGCTATGACCTTCGTTAAGTAACTTAATTTCTCCATACCCTAACCAATTTTCTAGGACTGGTAGTTAGAATTGAGTTGCTGACCTGTATTGTTAGAGAGTTTTCTTACCAGGGAGCTCCCTATGCTGATAAAATTACAGGCCTGACTACAGAATAATCTGGGAACAGGTGGAGGCAGAATGACAAGCTAGGTGGGGGGTCAGGATGATTAAGAGAAGTACTTGGGCAGCCCATCCTCCTCCAATTCTCCCCCACTCACCCCCAAAGCCCTATACACTGCTTATCACCTAGACCCGAACACAAGCATCAAAAGAAATTGCTGACCAATGGGCTAATTAAATGTACAAATGTCCTTTGCATGTATTTTATGGTCATTGTGATTATTTGTGTGTTTTTTTTTATAGGATTCCCATCACTATCCCAATTTATTTCCTGTAAACATTTATTTTATCAGTTTCCTGTGTTCCATTCATTGTCCTCTTTCCTCTGTGTATATCTATCTGAAAGTCTATATTCCTGTATCTCTTAATCTCTGCTCATATTACTGTACTTTTCACTTGGACTTTATATCTAGTTTTTAGTATTTCTGCCCTTCCATGTATCTTTTAAAAAAAATTTCATCTCGGTCTTTCCTTCTGTTACCATGCTTTGGCCAGCTTGTTATGGAATATCCATGATGAAATGCTTTCTTTCTTTGCTCTCTTTAGGATGTGATGACCATGGATGGCCTCCTCTATGACCTCACAGAGAAGCAAGTCTATCATATTGGGCAGCAGGTTCTCTTGGCTTTGGTGAGACTTGGCAGACATAATCAGGGGTTTTGGAAGGGAGAGGAGAACTATAATTAGATGAGATGATCAAAGGCACTGCACCAAATTTAGAATGTTCTAACCATTTGTAGTTTTTGGTAGAAGCAACAGAACTTTTTCAAGCAGTCAACAAGACTACTTAGTGAAAACAAGCCACCCCCTTTGGGTACAAGGAGGCTATTTCCACACTTGGACCTGTTTCTTCCACCTTCAACTGAGTGTACTCCCCTAAGCTTTTCCCATTATAGTTTGTGGTGTTTGCTATTGGTGCAAAAATTCCTAGTTATGGATCGGGTTCCCATGCTCTCAGCTCTACATTTAACTACACAGCTCTCACCCTGTGAGCTCTGAAAAGAAAGAGGATAAGAAGGAGAAAAGGATATATTGTCCACGGAAAATAAACAATACATGCTCTATGTAACAAAGAAAGATATAGTCTTATAAACTTTATTTCAGAGACTAATCCAGTAATGGTTCTTCAGAGGCAACAGCAGGGGTTTAGAAAGTTCTCTCAGTCCTAAAGAAAAGATGGTATAAGGGAGGTGGTCCTACTAAAAGGCTAAGGTGTTTCCTTGGTATTTATGAATAGAGGAGGGATAAATCAGGTAGTAAGATAAGAGAGGATATTTAGAGAAGGTCTGGGTGGATGAATGACCATAGGAGCTGATGGAAGTTTATATCCTTCTATCCTTCCATCCTTCCTTCCTTCCTTCCTTCCTTCCTTCCTTCCTTCCTTCCTTCCTTCCTTCCTTCCTTCCTCTCTCTCTCTCTCTCTCTCTCTCTCTCTCTCTCTCTCTCTCTCTCTCTCTCTCTCTTTCTTTCCTTTTTTGGAGATTAAGTGTCTGGAGTCAGATTTAGAGAAGAAATATATACTCTCACCTGAATTGTTCAAGTAATCCTGGTTTCTTTAGCTTAAATTATCAAGATAATTGTATTCACTTTAATTGATTACTCTCTATGGACAGTCTCAAACTTCTTCTAATTTTCCTTTAAATTTCTTAGAAATACCCAAAAGTCTAATGTTAGAGGTAGAAAGGACCTTACAAATGACACAGTTTGACCTCATTTGACTGATGAACTTCAGGCAGCTTATCTGAGACAGACCTGGAGTCTGGGAAAACTTCTGATAGGAAAAGAGAAGAGGGAGTGAATGCTGAGACCCCCTAAAGGGAAATAGACACATCTTATTAACCATGACATTTTATTTTCCTATCTCCTCTCCAACATTTATCATTTTCTTTTCTTGTCATATTAGCCAAAGACTGCTATTCTTGCAGCATTTTTTTTTAGGTTCAATGTTCCTAATTGCCATATAGTTTCTTAATCTCCTGTCCTTTAGTCATCTCATGCCAGGAGAGGATCAGGGATGAATCAACATCTAGTATATGGTTTCTGACTGCATTTCAAAACAAAATATAAATGCTTCTGGGGATTATTCATGGCATTTTGTCATACACACTGTATTTTCCTTCCCATTAGCGTAGATAATTGGGCCATACATTTATTATTAGTGAGATCTAACTGGAGTCGAATGACCCGGACTGACTCGGGTGTTACTTTTTTCCTCTGTTCTCCAAGTCAGTGGTCTCCAAAGCCCTGATCTCCTCTCTATTTTTATCCCAACAGGAATTTCTCCAGGAGAAGCGTCTATTCCATGGCGACATATCGGCTAGGAATGTCCTGATCCAGGGTGACCTCACTGCTAAGCTCTGTGGGCTGGGCCTGGCATATGAAGTCCATGCTCGAGGTGCCATCTCCTCCAAACGGATGGTACCCCTAAAGTGGCAAGCACCTGAGAGGCTCCTGCTGAAGCCTGCAGGAATCAGGGGAGATGTGTATGGTTTGTTTGCTCAGTAGTCATTTTCCTGCTGCACTAAGCTCAACGGGAGGCTTCCAAAGACCATACATGGGGCTTTAGTCTATAAAACAATAATCAAGTAACATTTAATTAGTGGTGAGAATCAAACCTAAAGAAATCTGAGAAGGTGAGAAGTTTGCCTTTAGCCTTTTCTCTTTCCTTGTTCCTTCCCCCATCTTCCACTGCCTAATTCCCTTTCAGACACCCAGCACTCTAGCTCTTCAGAGGAGAAAACAATCTGATAAATTCATTAACATTAAATTAAGGTGTTCAGGGCTTAAGTGTGTGTTGTTCTGCCCACCATCTTCCACTGAGGGAATTTAGAACACTGGCAAGATTGAATCGCTAATTGTAAAATGTCCAGCATCAGTGGGAGTAGCAGCCCTTTAATCTCACCAAAAATACTGGTTCCACTTGTCTGTGAAGCTGACTCTGCTCTCAGCTTTTCTGGGTTGGGCCAGTTGAATCTGACAAAGCAGGAAAGAGAAGCAGCTAAATGGGGGGTAGGAGTAGAAAGGAGATAAGGGGTACGGACTCAGGAAGAAAGTGAGAGTGGGGAGACAAGGCAAGGGAGAATGGGGAAGGAATACTGAAGAATAAATCACAGTGGGAATTCGCTGTCCTTTTCTATGTTTAGAACTAAGTGGACAAACTCAGAATCCACTGGTGAGAGATATAGCCAAGACAGTGACTAAACTCCAGGAGCTTGAAATTGAATGGAGGAGACAAGTCAGCCCTTCCCCCAAAAGGCTATAGAGCTCTGGCAGTGCTTATCCTTAATCCTCTTTATCCTTAATATTCTCCTCTTTTTGGTGTCTACTGATTGTGTGGCATCTCTTCAAGACAGAAAAAAATGGAGACTGAGCAGGTTTATTTTGTTTGGTTTACAGATGGTCCTTCGGAATCTTGCTGTATGAAATGGTGACTTTAGGTAAGGATGATCCCTAGAAAAAGGGAGGTGGGGATAAACCAAGAACCTTCAGTCAAAACAATGGGGTAGGAATTCAAGCTTAGGGAAAGACAGCTTTGGTTATTAATTGGCTGAATCTATTGAAATTTGCTGGTTTTTCCTTTGGGGAGGATTATACATATTGTAGTATAAATCACTGGTGTCAAACTCAAATAGAACCAAGAGTCACTAAACCCTACATAGAGATGCCTGCCTGGGGCATATTGACTTAGAAAACTATCTGTTTACATTATCCATATTCTATTCTATTTTTTATTTATCCTGTTAAATATTTCCCAATTACATTTTAATCTGGTTCAGTTTCACTGGAAGTGTTGCTGGCAGCAATGTTGTTCTTGGGCTGAGTATTTGACACATCTGTTATAATTGAGATCAGCTATCACACTGATGGTAAATTCTTTAATTTGAAAAGGCTACAAGCCAAGACTAAAGTAGAGGGAGTGTTGGTGCATGATTTTTTGTTTGTAAATGCTTATGCATTCAGTGCAGCCTCTGAAGCTGAGATGCAAAAAAATGTATGGATCGACCCTCTGTTGCTTGTGCTAATTTTGACCTAACAATTAATACCAAGAAAACATAGGCCACCACCACACCATCCATATGCAGAACCATTAATTACAGCAAATGGAGAAGTTTTGAATACCGTGGATAAGTTCATTTACCTTGGTAGTGTACTTTCTAGGGATGTACATATTGATAAAGAGGTTGACACATGCATTGCCAGAGCTAACTTGGTGTTTCTGAGTCTCCAAAGGCAAGTGGGGGAGAGAAGAGACTACCAAACTGAAGATCTGCAGAGCCATTGTGCTGACCTCATTGTTGTATGCCAGTGAAACCTAGACAGTCTACAAGTGCCATGTTGGGAAACTGAATCGCTTCCATTTGAATTGTCTTAGGAAGATTCTGAAGATCACCTGACAGTACAAGATATCAGACACTGAGGTCCTTTCTCGAACTAAACTGCCAAGCATTCAAACTATTGCAGAGAGTACAATTTTGATGGGCTGGCCATGTTGTTTGAATGCCAAATGCACACTTGCCAAAAAGACTATTTTATGGAGAACTCACATGGGGCAAGTGCTCACATGGTGGTCGGAAAAAGTGACACAAAGACATTCTCAAGTTTTCTCTTAAGAATTTTGGAATTGATTGTGTGACAATGGGAGAGATTGGCATAGGACCATCCAGCATGGTGTATCCACATGAGAGAAGGTGCTGTGCTCTATGAGCAAAGCAGAACTGAAGCAGCTCAAAAGAAATGCAGAATGCACAGATTTAGAAAATCCACCCCAAATGTTCACATGAACTATTTGTGCCCAATCTGTGGTAGTACATTCTGAGCTCATATTGGTCTGATCAGCCACAGTTGGACACACTGTAACTTGACTCTAACACAGTGATGTCATTTTGGTCCTCTTAGAGACTGAAGGACAATAACCAACCAACCAACCAACCAACCAACCAACCCATAGTTAATTGAACAGCCCAAACTGCTTCACATCCCTCCACCCCCATCTCAAGATATGTTTTCAGACCAGAGGCCTCTATAAGATAAAGGGATCAAACTTCAGGCATTCTTAACTTTTTTTTTGTATTGTGAACCCTTTTGGCAATCTTGGTGAAGACTATGGAATAATGCACGTAAATGCATAGAATAAAATATATAAGATTACAAATGAATTAAATTATATTGAAATATAGTTATATAGATATTAAAAAAATAAATTCACAGACTCCAAGGTTAAGAATTGTAGACTAAGTAAACCATCTCTAAAGTTTCCCCTCATTCTACCACTCTATGGGCTAATCCTGACTGGAGTTAATGGTTATGGCTGAATATGGGCTTCAGCCTAGGTGATTCATTTGACTGAGGGTCTATGGCATCTCTTCCTTTTTTGGTCTTAGTTCTGTTTTTCCCTGGCACAATTTCTTGGTATGAACCCTTTAGGTTCCTAGTGTCCTCAAACACTTTCCCTATCTTTTGTTTGTAATACTTTCCCTTGGCCATCAGGTGGCAAACAAATTCTCTTTGAAAAATGCTTACACTTTCACTGCTGTTTCCCACCCCCACCCCCTTTTGGAAATTAACCCAGTTAGATGGAGTAAGGTGGATGAAGAAGATTATTACCATTGGAGAGTCCCTAGACAGGAATCAGGATTTTTCCTGGAAGGTCATCCACTGCTCTTGCTTTTCCCTCCTTTTTCAGGGGCTCCACCATATCCAGAGGTCCCTCCTACCAGCATTCTACAGTATCTCCAGAGGAGAAAAATCATGAAAAGACCCTCCAGTTGCACATCCACCATGTAAGCAATTCCTTTGGGACATGCTTCTCCTCCTTCCCTCTCCTCCTCCCTGGCCCCTTCATTAACTACATCTCCCTCAAAGAGTAAAGAGTGATTCATTACTCTCTGTGCTAACATGTACAGTCTCAAACCAGACCTTAGAAGGAGTATAAATAGCGTCCTGTATACAGTGCAGTAATGGGTAAGTTCTTATTATTGTATTCATGTGAGAAATGAGAAAGTAATCATGAAAGTAATATAATTGATAACAGATAGTAGCATTTCAATTATTTATCATGATTCTCTTGCTGTAAAGGAGTGCCAGAGAAGTTTAGGGTAATGAGAGAAGGATTCGTGATGGCAAACTTTGAATTAGGTCTTGACAGAAGAGATGGATATGGAATGGTGGAAAAGAAGGGGAGGACATATCAGGTGTTAGAAATGGCACAATGTGTATAATTGATATCATTTTGCTTGCCATCTCAATGGGTGGGGGAGGGGCTTGAGGGAAGGAGATAATTGGAAATTCAAAATTTTTAAAAAATAAATGTTAAAATAAAATATTTTGGGACAGCGAGGTGGGGAAGTGAGTAGAGCGCTGGCCCTGGAGTCAGAAGGACCTGAGTTCGGTTCTGGCCTCAGACACTTGACACTTAACACACACACACACACACACACACACACACACACACACACACAAATCTAGCCATGTGACCTTGGGCAAGTTACTTAACCACAATTGCCCTCCAAAAAAAAAAAAGCAAAAAAAAGTATTTTTATAAAAAGAAAAATGTTGAATTAAATTGTTAATATTTGTGAGCTATGCCATTAAGTTGAACTCAAAGACATTAAAGTCCTCTCAAAATCTATTTTTCCAAGAACTCATAACCAGATCAAAGAAACATACAAGAGATCCTTGTTATTGAAGAATAATTGGCACTAGAAAAAGGTCACTTAATGTGAATCCATTTTAAATGGGGATGAATATTTCATAGTAAATAGTAAAAAAAAGAAAGACTTCATGGAGATTTTATTTTGAAAAATGAAATGAAAATTGTGTAAATAAGTCTGTTTTCTATTTTAAAAAATTATAAAATAGTTTCAACTATATGCTAATGTTTAGAAGGAAAGAAAAAGAGGTTTTTTGTTATTTTTCCAACAAAATTGTATGATGAAAAAAAATCAGTGTAGACAGTGATAGTTATGGAAAAAAAGAAATGGCATAAAGAAAGTCATGGAGATATGAATTAGAAAGTTTATTTAAGTAAAATCAATCAGATTCAGTTGATTGGAGGGATGGGGCCAAATAAGTTATATATGATAGAAAAAGAAATACTTCGTGTGTGTGTGTGTGTGTGTGTGTGTGTGTGTGTGTGTGTGTTTAAGGCTGACAAAGCAATTTCCTCATAACTACTCCATAAATAGGTAATATATTCCCTTTCTTACAAAGGAGGAGACAGAGGTTCCAAAAGGAGAATGGACTTGGTTTCCTGACAAGTTTCAAGTTGTAGGTCTACTCGGCTTTGCCTTCTTGAGTGTGAAGAGCATTATCTTTTGTATTCTATGCTCTGCCAAATTTAAAAGTCAGTGGAAGTGGCCCTGTTTTTCAAGAAGTTGCCAGTTATGAGTCAAAAGAATTCTGCTCTGTTCAGTAACCAAAAATTACTCCCTCTATCCTGTCAACATGACTCACTGTGGACTCCAGTTTTGAATTAAGGGAGTCCTGTCCTACCAATAAGCAGAAAACTACCTCTTTAATCTGGTCAGTCTAAAATTCTGTAGACCACTTCCCTCCCACCCCCCAGACCTACAGTGCTGGTAGGAACTGGTAGGAGTTCCACCTCTGAAGCTCCCTGCCTTTCCCCAATTTCAAGTAGCTAAAGGATAACCTAGTGTCCAGTAGTAATTTGCCACATTATCAAGAGTAATCAAGCAGGCAGATTCCTCATGGGGGAAACCTAAACTTCTTTACCATATTTTACCACATAATCATTGCCACCGAATAATTGTCCTACCCTGTTTTTTCAGTCTAAAAATTGGTTTGTAACCTTTTGTCACATCATCACCACATGGTACAATTCTATTCATCATGCAGCTTAAATAGAGCAAAAATAGAGCAGGTAAATAGAGCAGCAATGTATTCACAAGTGACATATGGATACACATTTATCTCTCCAGCTATGAGAGCCTAGAATTCTCAGCACATGCACATTGTCAATATTCAATTTTAACATATCTTCACGAGTATTCTATGCATCCTAATCTTGCACAAAGACAGTTTAGTAAGAAATAATTTTAAAGAAATACTGGCACAATTGAGAAAAAAGCTTCAAAAATGGCCACACCCTACTTTTTGCAAAAAATTTGGCACAGAATCTGCAACATATTTGTCGAAATATGGTGAAGCTTTCTGGAAACCTGGACATTTCATAAGATTTCAAACTAGAACTTTACAAATCCTCTATCCAAGAAGGGAAGGCAGATTGGGGGAGGGGCTAGTCAGAAGCAAATGCTTTTGAAAAGGGACAGGATCAAAGGAGAAAATAGAATAAGTGGTGGGGGCGGGGCGGGATAGGATGGAGGGAAATATAGTTAGTCTTTCGCAATATAACTACTATGGAAATGTTTTGCATAACTACACATGTATAACCTATATTGAATTGCTTGTCTTCTCAATGAAAGTGGGTGAGGAGGGAAGAAGGGAGAGAATCTGGAACTCAGAGTTTTAAAGCAAATGTTAAAAATTGTTTCTACATGCATCCAGAAATTAAGATACACTGGCAGTGTCGTATAGAAATCCATCTTGCCCTACAAGAAAGTAGGGGGAAAGGGGGCAAAGGAGAGATGGGGAGATAGAAGGGAGGGAAGACTGGGAGAAGGAGTAATTGGTATGCTTGCCATCTTGGGGTGAGGGGTACAGGAGAGATGGGGAAAAATTTAGAACTCAAAATCTTGTGGAAATGATTGTTGCAAACTAAAATAAATAAAAATTTAAAGAAAAAAAAAGAAATCCTCTATCTAATTCCCTCATTTTAGAGATGATGGGAAGTGACTTGCTTAAGATTTCCAAAGTATTAAGTAGCAGAGCTAGTTTTTAATTTTCCCACTACTTTGGTTTTCAAAATTGGTTTCTAATTTTCCTATTACTCTAACCCAGAAGTAACTTACAATTGACAAGGCAACGTAGATGTCCCTAGTCTTGTCATCTGTGGTATTCCTATTGAGAACGAAATGGCAAAGAGAAAACCAAAAGAGAGGCAGAGGTGAAAATTGTTCACTGGTCATGCACAGCAAAAGCAAAGTCACTGGGGAGGAGATGAGGACAGAGAGGAATGATATTCTCAGCATTGTAAAAAGGAAATGATTCAGGGCTAGGGAAAGCAGTCTGCTGATGGGCATTGCTACCGAAGAAATGAGTTTTTCATCTGCTTCCCCTTCCTCCAGGTATAGCATCATGAAATCCTGCTGGAGGTGGAGTGAGAACAACCGGCCCTCCCCAACACAATTACGTCTTCGCCTAGAGGCTGCCAGCCATGGTGCAGATGATAAAGCCGTGCTGCAGGTGCCAGAGCTGGTGGTGCCGGAGCTATATGCTGCTGTAGCAGGCATCAGAATAGAAAGCATTTCCTCCAACTACACTACCCTCTGAAGCACCAATGAACTGAAAAGACACAAGTGATACGTTTGGGGCGCTGATGTTTCTTAGGAATTGTATTGGACATTTGGATGTTATGGAGGAAGATAAGTGGGGGGGAGGGCACGAATCACAGGATCATAGCTTTTAAGAACTAGAAGGAACCTCAAAGGCCATTTAGTTCACTCCCCTCATTTTTCAGTTGACAGAACTGAGCCTAGGAAAGTTAAGTCACTTGCCCAATGCCAAACAGGTAGTAAAGTGCTGGGGGAAGCATTTGAATCCTGGTCAGAACCAGTGATCTTACCACTATTTATGCTATCTCCCAGACTTCAGATCTAGCGATTTCTTTGAATATATTCTCTGGACATAGCTGGGTATGAATTCCTAAATCACCACTTGGGAGCTAGAGTTAGGTTTTTGGATGATCTATAAGACCCAGGTTGAAATTAATGGATAATAATCCAGAGGAGATTTTTGCAAATTCACGATGCTTCTAGAGTCAGGGGAAATAGTTTGTCTCCCTCCAGTTGTGGCTTCCAGACAAGTTCCCTTCTGGAGCATTTTCTATCTACATTCTGATTGTGAGGCCATGGAGATGAGAATCACGTGAGAGATAGAGAGAAGGAGGAAATTACAGGCAACATTTGCCCTGAGTAAGAATTTACTAAGGAATCCTCCTTCCAAGAGAATTAGGACTAATAATGTGAAAACTTATTTTTTAATGTAAGGCTACAGGAAGAACAGAAAAAAAGATTCTCACTTGTCTAGTTGGGTGAGAAGGAAGAAGAAAGGGTCCTTTTATTTCTTATTAGTCCTCTTAACAGTGGTAGTAGCTGGGAGTTGGAAAAGGCACTTTTTGTTGAGAATGTCTATTTCCAGCTGTTCACCATTGTGGGTTCTCAAGGCAGTTAGAAAGTCTTGAGCTTTTACTTCACAGATTAAAACAGGCAAAAATGGAGCCCCAAGAAGAGGACTTGTGCTGTTCAGAGGCACAAAGACAATCACAAGGAAAATAAAATGGAAACAATGGCAATTTCTAATACTGAAGAGACCATTGATTTATTATAAAACTTTTCATTAAATTAATTTTTTAATATTTATTAAAGTACTATGATCTTTTTGATATCTTTCTTGACACATTTAGCACATGCCAGTTATATTAACTTTGCTTCGAATATTTCCCCCCACAAAAGTACTACTGTAATTTTTTTTTTTTTGCTTTTTGGAGGGCAATTGGGGTTAAGTAACTTGCCCAAGGTCACATGGCTAGGTTTTTGTTTGTGTGGGTTAAGTGTCTGAGGCTGGATCCGAACTCAGGTCCTTCTGACTCCAGGGCCGGCACTCTACTCACTGTGACACCTAGCCGCCCCCTACTGTAATTTTTACAAGTAACCAATGTATAACATCTAGATATAGGGGTCAGGACCCTTCGGCCTTGAGGACACATGTGGTCCTCAAGTGTGGCCCTTTGAGTAAATCCAAACAAATTGTTCTGTGAAGTTTGCATTCTGTCAAAGGGCCACACTTGAGAACCTAGAAAGTCACATGTGGTTTGGAGGTCACAGGTTCCCTGCCCCTGCTGAATGAAAATTATGTATTTGAAGTAAAGCTGTTTATTTCCCAAGTAAGCAGCTTGTTCTCCTGATCTACCTAAAGTTACTCAAGACCTAGTGATGAACTTCACCCCCAAAGGGCCCCTAGTTCTATATTCCCACAGACCAGGTTCAGCTTGACTTTAAAGGACACAGACCAGTCCTTTTCTTATCCTTTATGACTCATTATACTTCAGGGAACATATCTTAAATAAAGCTTAGGTATACTCATGTCGTGGGTCTTCCTAAATGGGATTAATAGGGTCTCACCTATAAAAATTTATTTAGTGTAAAATAATTAGTTAGATATTAGGTAGAGGACAGGTATTTATTTCCTCCTATAAACAAAATGCCTAAAACACAAAAGACTCATAAGCACTTATTAACATATGCCTAAAACACAAACTATATCCCATCCTCCTCTATTATATTTTCCTGGGAGGCTGATATTTAAAACACAAAGCTCTGGAGACTGCTGACTTTCACTTACTTTCACCTTGGACTTGAACAGTTCTTCAAAGGTTCACACCTTCCACCTAGCTAAGCATGCATGGTTTAGCCTCTTGCCTTGTGGTCATCTCTTCTGAGATGGCTATGTTTGTACATCCTGCTGGGATGTGCAACCAGACTTCTTACTGACCTCCAAACCTCTAGAAATTTTGAGGTAGCCACCCTGGCTGAAAGTTTCCAACTTTTGGTGTTGCTATTTGGTTTTCTGTGTGCAGGGAAAGAAACACAAATTAGAACAGGCAGCCAGAGAATTGAAATCCATTTTCAGGCTCATCTAGGCAAGCAAACACTCTCACTGTCCTATGCGTCTAGCTACCATTTCTGCTTCTTGAGATGGGTAGAAAGGAGGGCGATTCCCTCTCTTTCCCCCTACTGGAAGTCTGAGAAAGAGCTGTCAGAGTCCCAGAGAGAACTATCCACAGAGTCCCAAGCCACATGTTCAAGAGATAGTGAGGGAGCTAAAATAAATTTCTCCTATCATCTTTGACATATCCCTGAGATATCCAAATAGGGAACATGGGGGAATCAACCTACAGGAACTACAGTTGTCCATGACCTTTAGTAGGCGGCCTAAACAGTGGGCCTATTGGAAAGGGCCAGGGCACAGACTCAGATCCACGGGAAGTATTACAGTATAGGAAACTGAGGGTGATGGACTGCTAGTTACACTAGGATTTGAAGAAATAAAGCAAAATAAAATAAAAATTTGTAAAATTCAATTCTGTGTGAGACAGTTTAAATCCTAGTTTAACATTGAATCATAGACTATTAGATCTATAATTCATTCAGTTTACTTCCCTCTCCATCTCCCTCCAGATGAAGAAATTGAGACTAGGAGACATTAAGCAACTTACCTAAAGTCATTCATAAAACAAAGTGGTGGCAGAATAGAAACTAGCCCCCTGAGTCTCTAATGCCTGTGGTTTGAGCACTGGGGTGCTTACTCTCAACATTATCAGTCAGGCAGCCTTAAAGTAGATTTTAGAAAGCTGATTGAGATTGATTTGTTGATTGTTTTCATGTGGTTAAGGTATTTACGTAACTTACTTTCAATGAGATAAGTTGATTTCATTGAGTAAATCAATTAAAGCTCTTCTGACATATAAAATGGTAGAACATCATCACCAATCCCACCAGTGGAGAAAGAACATGCAAGAAGAAATTCTTGCTAGTGAGAATACAGAACCCTCATGAAAGATCATATAAGGTTACTATCATTTATTCCCCCCCCCTACTTTGCAATCCTCTCTTCTTCTCTGCTCACCCCAAATGGCGTATCATACCCTTACCTGAGGGTGTTCTGCCCAAAGGAAGGTGAATTTGGATGGCTGAAATCTACCCAGTTGTCTTGGAGTTTACTTGGCTAGATTTCTTTCTCAAAGACCATGTCTTAAACCCAATTCATTCTGGATCTCATTGAGTGGACAATACAAGCACCACTTACTGGCTCTTTTTTGGGTCCGCCTGGTTCCGAGTATGTGTAAATAGTAATTATTTCTCTTTGGCCAGCAAACCTAAGGATCTGTCTCTCCCAGTTTGATTCTTTTTTCAAGGTGTTATTTTCTTCAGCACTTATTTGGGTTTCCTTTGGCAAGCTATTGATTCGTTTTTCATGATTTTCTTACATTACTCTCATTTCTCCTTCCAATTTTTCCTCTCTTTCTCTTACTTGATTTTCAAAATCCTTTTTGAGCTCTTTCTGGCCGGTGACAAATTCATATTTTTCTTGAAGGCTTCTGATGTAGGAGCTTTGACTTTGTTGTCTTCTGGTTATATGTTTTGTTCTTCTTCACCAAAGATTCTATAGTCTGACTTTTTTATGCTGTTTGCTCATATTCCCAGTCAAATACTTGATTTTCTAACTCCCTGTCAAGTCAGGACTCTGTTTCCAGTCCGCATGAGGGTGGGGGTACTGTCCCAGGCTTCTGGGGTTTTGTATCAGCTGCTGGATCTCCTACTATCTGTGGGCCCAGAGCACTGGAAGTAGTCATTGCTGCCACTGCTGCCACTGCCAAGCTGTTCTTGGTGTTTGTGGGTTAAGAAGTCTGCTGCCAGCTATTTCATCCCGAGGCCTGCTCCAGTCTTGTGCCCCGAAGCCCACGCTGGACTGCCCTCTGCTCTCAGCCCAGTGCGATACACCCTTCCCATTGGTCTTCCAAGCTGTTGGACTGGAGATATGTTTCACTCTGTCATTGCATGGATTTGGCAGCTCTAGAATTTGTTTAGGTCATTTCTTACTATTATTTGGAAGGGTTTTGGGTGAGTGCAAGCAAGTCTCTGCTTTTACTCTTCCATCTCTTGGCTCTGCCCCTGATTTTTTTTTTTTAATTAAAGGGGCCATCCCTTGACTCACTTCTTCAATAGGCCTATTCATTGAACGGACTTTAACTTAAAAAGGCTAAGGCCTCCCAAGGCATCCTGGGCCATCTTCAGTCATTGAGATCTATATCTGGCCACTGGACCCAGATGACTCTGGAGGAGAAAGTGAGGCTGGTGACTTTGCACAGCCCTCCCTCACTTAAATCCAATTCAAACCACACCCCTGATGTCACTGTGCTCCTCCAGAATAAAGGACAAACCACACATTTTGCAGTACAGTGGATGTTCATAGTCTGACAGGTCACATTGTGATGGCAGGATACCATACCATACCATCACTATCATAATAGCAATGGCAGGGTGATAATACCATATGAGTAATATGCTAATTTCACCTCTGTTGTGAAAATATCTGAACAGAGACATTCTTTTGTCATTTCCTTATAGTAAGAATGGTATTCAGAGTATTTGACCAGTTGTGTTTGGGTGATGATATGATTTTTGTGAAAACATTGAGTAACCAAGGTATAATGCTTGGACCTACTTGAAGAATGGTGACTGATAGAGGAAAGAGTGATGTAAAATTAGATCCTTCCTGATGTCATAATGAATTAGCTACCAGAGTGGTGATGCAGGTATTATGGGAATGCCAGAGCAATGACGTTGCAGGGAAACTACAATTGTTAGATGGGGAGGGAAGAAAAGAGTGGAGGGAAAAGAAAATTACTTGGGCTATAATCTAAAGGCCTATGAATTGTGTCCATAAATGCTCTTCAACTGTCCAGTTAAGGTAGACGTGGATTATTGGCCTTTTGTTCCTTGCTGGAAGAAGGAAGTAAAGGAGAAAAATTCCGGCTGGAAACTTTGTTTTAAAGTTGATTTATTAACCCTGTTTATGTATTTAATATATTTGGATTATTTCTTCTCTTGGCTAGGTTTCCTCTTCCAGAAATAAAAGTGTGCTTACATTTTCCATTTTGCATGAACCACTTGTCTGAGCTAAGAATTTTCAAGTCGCCACATGGAAAAATAATTAAAATGTTCAGTTACTGGACACTTTGAACCTGGGTTAAAATTTATTTCTTTGTCTGAAGGACTTTGAAAAGGCTTGACTTTCCACTCTTTAGTTTTACTGTTATTAAATTTCCCATGTGGCTAGAACATACTAGAAGAATGGCCAAATGAAAAATCTATGGAGTTTTCTTTGGAATCATCTGGATATTTTGGCATCTCTGTCTAGTGGTGGCTCCTTTTCTGAAAATAAATGCTATTGGTGAGAGAATCAGAAAATAGCTACTCATTTTTGTGGCAGCAAAACTCATAATATAGAGAAAATAGAGGAAACATAAAATGTAAAAATCTCAGATTGGAAAAAAAAGAAATAAATTATTTCCAATCTCAGGAAAAAAGACATTGAACAAATGACAAATTCCTGAAGGAAAAACTCCAGAAACAGATGGATTTACAAGTGAACGAGTACAAAGAAAATAAAGCCAATTAATACAAGTTAAACATCAAAAGAAGAATTAATTCAAATATTACAAAAATATTTGCAATAATAGGAAAAGAAGGTGTCATCCAGTGAAAACTGGCTTGACTGGTATGTCCCTAGCCTACCATTTCAGCCTTTTACTAGAATGGTATTATTAAAGTTAACTTTTCTACCTCTTTATTCTTCATTCCTTCTTTTTCTCCTCTGTATACCAAGCTCCTTATTAGGTTTACAAGTACTTTCATTGTATTGGTCCTTTAGATAATTGGACAGTCTCCTATTGGTATCATAATGACTTTTCATCTCAAGTGATATTTAAGATTGAATTCTGAGGGTTTGGGGGCCTTCATTTGGACTCCAGATACTCCTCCTTCATACTGCCCACTGAAGGTATAGAGTTCACACATTGAGAATGCTGTTTTCCTCCCTCCCTTGTGAGTAGCAATAAAGTTTGTTAAAGCTATCTCTGTGTGGAATGATACTTTTTATCTGAACTCTGCACCACAGAGGGGACCCTTCCAGTCTCTTTCTGTGAAACAAGCATTGTTCTGATATCTAAAGCAAGGAAAAGGAAAGCCGACAAAGAAAGTTATACATCAATAAACACTGACACAAAAATTTTAAATAAAATATTAGCAAATAGGCTACAATAACAAGCTAGAAGCATTATATACTATGACCAGGTTGTTTTTATGTGAGGAATTCAAGGTTTATTCAATACAAGGAATATTACAAACATGATAAATCATATTAATAATATGGAAAATAAAAATCACTTGATTTAATCAATAGAGAATGAAAATAGTTCTTGACAAAATCCAATACCTGTTTCTATTGTTAAAAGAAGAATAAAAAGCACAAAGAATAAATGTACTTTTACTCAGTGTAATAAATAGTATCTATAAAACCAAGAGTAAACATTATCCATAGTAAGAGTCCTTTCCAATATGGTCAGGGGTAAAGCAAAGATGCTCATTACTGACACCACTATTTAATATAGTACTAGAAATGCTAGCTATAGCAGTAAGACAAAAAGAGAAATTAAAGTAATAAGTGTAGGCAAAGAGGAAAGAATATTATTACTTTCTACAGATGATAGCTTCCATAGATCCCCAAAATATCAACTAAAATTAATTGAAAAAAATTAATAAATATATTTATATTTCAGGAAGACTCATCTTCCTGAATTCAAATTTGCCTTAGACATTTATGAGCTTTGTGACCCTAGGCAAGTTACTTAACCCTATTTGCCTCAGTTTCCTCTTCTGTAAAGTGAGCAATGGCAAATCATTCCATTATTTCTGCCAAGAAAGCCCTAAATGGGGTCACAAAGAATCAGACATACCTGAAATGACTAAACAACAAGAACATTAATATCTTAGGACAGAAATAAATTCACAAAAATCATCAGCATTTCTGAATAATACCCAAAAAATCCATTAGGAAAAGACAGAAATTTATTCAAAATAACTACAAAATGCATAAAATATCTGGGAGCCTATCTACCAAGACAAACCTAGGAACTATATGACTTCAATTAAAAATAATATTCTTTTCAGAAATGATATAGACCTAAATAACATTATTTGCCCATAAGTAGGACAACTCAAATATTGTAGGAATCAAAGTATTACTTAAATTAATTTACTTATTTGATGATAAATAAACTACCAAAGGATTTTTTTAGAGCTAGAAGGAAGAGTAACAAATTTCATCTGGAGAACAAAGGTTAAGAATTTCTAGGTGAACAGAAAAAAAAGGATAAAAGAGGCCCCAAAAGACCAGATCTCAAATTATACTACAAAGTTATAATCATCAAAATGATTTTGTATTGGTTAAGAATAGCATAGTGTTTGATAAGCCCAAAGACCCCAGTTACAGGGGGGAAGGATTCGCTATTTGACAAAAACTACTGAGAAATTTAGGAAAGAGTCTGTCAGAAATTAGGTATAATTCAACATCTCACACCATATACCAAGATAAACTCCAAATAGATATTATTTAGACATAAAAGGTAACCTTCTGGGGAGGCTAGGTGGCACAGTGAGTAAGAGTGCCAGCCCCAGAGTCTGGAGGACCCGGGATTGGTTCCGGCCTCATACTTAACCCCCACACAAAAATAACTGGTCATGTAACCTTGGGAAAGTTACTTAACCCCAATTGCTTTTTTTTTTTTTTTAAAAAGGTAACCTTCTAAGCAAATTAGAAGAAATTTTTTTTAAAAAGGAAACTACCTTTCATATCTATGGAAAGGAAAAGAGTTAATGACAAAACAAGGAATAGGGAGGATAGCCGAAAATAAAATAAACAATTCTGATTACATAAAGTACAGTTTTTTTTAATGCATACACACATGCTGCAGTTAAAATTAGGAGCTAAATAGGTAAATAAATCTTTGCAGCACAAGATATATTAAGAATTGATTCAAATTTGTAATCACAAGATCTATTCCACAATAGATAAATGGTCAAAGACAAATTTCAAAGGAAAAAATTAAAGCTATCAGTAGCCACATAAAACAAACAAACAAACAAAACGCTTCACATCACCAATAATTAGAGAAGTAAAAATTAAGATTCTGGGGTTTTACCTAATAACTATCTGATTAGCAAGATAAGAAAGGAAAATGACAGATATTGGAGGACTATGGAAAAGCAGGTACACCAATATACTCTTGGTGGAACTATTAATTGGTATAGCCATCCATTAAACAACTTGAAATTATGCCTCAAGAGTCACTTAACTGTGCATATCTTTTAACACAGTAGCATTACTACTAGGCCTATACCTCAAAGAAATCAAAGATAGAGGAAAAGGACCACTATCTACAAAAATAATTACATCCATTCTTTATGTAAAACCTGGAAACTAATGCAGAGGTGAGAGGTGCCAAGTACATACCTATTAAGAAATGGTTAAAAGGATTGTGGCATGGGGCAGCTAGGTGGCACAGTGAATAGAGCACTGGCCCTGGAGTCAGGAGAACTTGAGTTCAAATCCAGCCTCAGACACTTGACACACTTACTAACTGTGTGACTTTGGGCAAGTCATTTAACCTCAATTGCCCTCCAAAAAGTGAAGAAGAAGAAGAAGAAGAAGAAGAAGAAGAAGAAGAAGAAGAAGAAGAAGAAGAAGAAGAAGAAGAAGAAGAAGAAGAAGAAGAAGAAGAAGAAGAAGAAGAATTGTGGCATACAAATATAATGGAATATTATTATGCTACGAGAAAAGAAGACATGGACAGTCCCCTCTGGGGAAAAAAAATTAAGAAGACCTATATGAACTGATTCAGAGTGGAATGAGAGGAGTCAGGAGAACAATGTCTATAATGACAATGTTATGGAGAAAAATAACTTTAAAAGACTTTAGAACTCTGATCAATACAACAGCAAACCACAGTTCCAGGAAATTAATGATGAAGTGAGCCATCTAGCTCCTGAAAAGGAAATGATGAACACAATCTGCAGAATGAGAAGTCATTGTTGGATAAGGTCAAAGAGGGAGTTTTCTTCATTTTATCAATGTACATTTTTTTTCTAAGGGGTTTTGCTGTTGTTATTCAGTTGAAGAGGAGGGCGAGAATAAATCATCATTGATGAAAAATAAAAATAAATTAAGAAATAAAAATCACCAGCTGACTTTTAAACATAACTCCTGTCTCCTGAGAACAGTTGAAAAGGTTCAAATTCTCACTCATCAATTTCACTGTCACTAAATCCCCCATGTATTTATGTTGCAATTCTGGATGGGGGAGAAGGGAGGTCATATATGCTCTGTAGTTTTCTTTGGAATTAATGATCTAGACATTTTGGCATCTCTGCCTAGTGGTGGCTTTCTTTCTAAGAGAAACTACTATTGGTGAGAAAAGCAGCTGTAGATAAAATTCAAAGAGGAAAAGGATATTATGGCGAAGAGGAGAGGGGAAAAGGGAGTTTGCTATTACAGGAAAAGAAGAAAATAAGGATTAAGAGCACAAATGAAGTTTCTCCGCTGGACCCTTTTGGAATTTCACTATTCAACTTTATTCCAAAAATTATTCCAGATAAAAATAGATCTTGAAAATTAGCTTTGTAATTAATTTAGCTGAATGAACTTTTACCAAGATTATAATGCATTTTATTAGTACTAAATCAAAAATATTCTAAATAATTTATAAAACATAACAAAAAGCAGTGTTGTGAAAGTCCTTAAAGAAAAGTTTAGTGATTGGAAAGTGAAGTTAAAAATACTTCATTTTCATTTATCTCCTTGATTATAATTCAGAAAAGGAGAGAAAGTGTCACTGGTAAGTTCAAGTTTACCAAGGCCCTTCAGGGACTGGATTAAAAAATCATATTGAAAGAACTTCTCGATTAAAATTCACTCATTATAATTCATGGCAATATGGTGTCTGGAAATCTTCAAACTCTTTAGAACTGTGGTGAGAATTTATTGTCCTGTAGCAAAGAACCAATCTTGTTCTGCCATTAAATATTTATTATGCACTCCTGACTAAAATTCTAACCTTTTCTGTGCCTCAGTTTCTTTATCATTGTAATTTTAGCTCCTTTGCCTTCTAGAATATCATATTCTAAGCCCTCTGATCCTTTAATGCAGAAGCTGCTGAATCTCATGTGATCCTGATCCAAAAAATATTTGTATTGTTTCTTTCTGGCTTCTTGAAATAATTTCTCCTTGATGTGGGTGCTCTAGAATTTGACTTCAAATTGCTGTGAGTTTTTGTTTTGGGATCTTTTTTAGAAAGTGATTTGGTGGATACTTTCCATTTCTATTTTATCCCTTGAATCTAAGATGGGGCAGTTTTCCTTTATAATTTCTTAAAATATGATGTTTAGGCTCTTTTTTTGATCTTGGTTTTCAGGTGGTGCAATACTTCTGAAATTCTTTCTTCTCAATTTATTTTCTAGGTCAGCTATTTTTCCAATGAGATGTTTCACATTTTCTTATATATTTTTTCATTCTTTTAACATTGTTTTTATTGTTTCTTGAAGTGTCATGGAGCTATTACTTTGTACTTGTCCAAGCCTAATTTTTAAGGAAACATTTTTCTCTATGAGCTTTTGTACCTCCTTTTACATTTGTCCTATTTTGTTTTTCAAGTTCTTTTCTTCAGTGAATTTTTGTGCTCTTACAAAACTGTTAATTCTCCTTTCATGAGTTTCTTGTATCACTCTCATTTAATTTTTTCTAATTTAACCTCTTCCATTCTTATCTTTTTCTTTAACTCTTCCAGGAATTCTTGCTGGACTTAGGTACAATTAGCATTTTTCTTTGAGACTTTGTTTGTAGTTGTTTTCACATGTTGTCTTCTAAGTTTGTGTCTCAGTCTTATCTGCCAACCATAGTAGCTTTTTTATGGTTAAGTTCTTTTTTTTTTTGGATTTTGCTCATTTTCCGAACCTATTTCTTCACTTTGAACTTTATGTTAGATTTAGTGAGTTAGAACTCTGCTCACTTTGGGGTGGGGAGGCAACATGCCAAGTTTCAGGTTATTTTAGTTCTGGGGGTCTGCAAGTTTTCAGTGCCTTCAAGGTAGTGTTATTCTGGGAGAGGTGTGGTCACTATTCTCTTGGTCTGCACTCTGGTCTTTACCCAGAAAGGGCCTTTGCTTCCTGGAAGATGTAAGTACTAGTGCTTTTCTTGGACTTGGAAATATGACCAGGTCCCTTGTTCTTCTTCAGTTGCAAGTACTAGTGCTCCCCTTGGCCCTAGAATTGTGACCAAAGTCCCTGCTTCCTTGTGACCAATCACAAACATGCCTCTTCATCCTGTGACGCAGAACTGTGTATGGGCAATAGAGTTGCCAATCAGTGTCAGCAAAGGGTGTGAAGTTGTCTGACCCCCTTACCATCTTTGGGCTAAGAGCTCCCAAAGCTGCTGTGGCTGCTGCTGCGGTCATAATCACCTCAAAGGCCCAATTCTGGTGCTCCAGCTGGATTCTGCATTCTGGGCCTGTGCCCACTTGGGTGTAACAGACCTCTCCCACGAACCTGCAAACTTGTTTTTGGCTGGAAAAAGCCTCCTTCTGATATTTTGTTGGCTCTGCTACTCCAAGTTTTGCTTAGAGGCATTAAACTTATTTGGAGGAGAATATTGGGAGAATTCATCTGGGTCCTGGCCTGTACTCTGCCATCTTGGCTCTACCTCCTTTATTTTCATACTTCATTTTCTAATTTCCTTTTAGCTCTTTGGTGAGGAGAGAGAGGAAATAGCCTTAAGTCAGAATATAACTCAGTAACAACCCATTTCTTTATAGCCCCTCTGTTTCTTAACCACTTGAGGACACCAAATGATATCTTCCCAGTTCAGAACCAGAGCTACAGGATTGTGGGGGCAACCTTCTCCAGCTTTCTATGTAGCCAACCTTCTATTTCATTGGAACTTCAGGTCATAAAAACAGATGTCCTTAGATATCATTCCTGAGATTTTCATTTTCAGGATTGCTCATCACTATTTTCAAAGGCTCATTTGCGGGTAACATTATATAAATAGGTAGGACATCTGGGATCAACTAATAAGTAGAAGTGGAAACATATTTATCATATTGGTAGATTTGAATGAAAAAAATCTCTACTAAATAATTTGGAACTGGATGTGGGTTGGATTGTAATGGAAGCACACAAGTACTTTTGTCACCTCTAGTAAATGAGAATACTATTTGGGAATTTGAAATACCAAATGAATTTAATTGATTTTCATTAGATTTTATTCTGCCAAAATAAAGAGTAGTTATGTATAAATCCTCCCCCAACAGGCTGTAGACATGAAGGAAGGAGCAGGGTTTTAAGAAGTTGATTATTTTTTTTCTTTGTAGGTTTAGTGATTTGACTTTATCCTACTTTCTTTCCCCAGAGATCCAAGAAAGGGAAGGATTCTCCTTTCTTTAGATGTGAATAGCTCAAAGAATCTACTATTCAAATATGCTAAACTGATTTCATGAACCAGAAAAAGATACAATTATATGCAAAGGTGTAACATTATAGTATTTCTGTTGTCCTGTTTCCTGGAATAATGTAGGACATCGATTTTATATAGCAGATTCAATGTTTAAAATGATCTGTAGCACATGTTAGAAACAAGGTAAGTGCTTACTATTACCATTTATTCTATACTATTGTATACTATATGGATATGGAATTTAAGATTGACTATTGATAACTGAAACCCTTGCATTTCATTTATTGCTTTAGTCACTTCTGGGTGATTAATATGGTAAACTGGGGGGCAGCTAGGTGGCGCAGTGAGTAAAGCATCGGCCCTGGAGTCAGAAGGACCTGAGTTTGGATCCAGCCTCAGACACTTAACCCACACACAAACAAAAAAAACCTAGCTGTGTGACCTTGGGCAAGTTACTTAACCCCAATTGCCCTCCAAAAAAAAATATGGTAAACTGAGCTAATTAAAAGTACCATCATGGTTCTAAGTGGGGTGGGAGTGGGACTTGCTAAGTCATGGAAACAATAGCAAAGGTAGCCACTGGAGTAGCAACTAGCATGGGTTGTGACCCCAGGAAACACTGGGGCTCTGATGTATCTAACACTGTTCTGAGGCACCAGAGGGATGCACCTGAAAATCCAGTCTCTGGACCTCAGAGATCTAGGAGGTCCTAACTCAGGGAGGAAGAGGTTAACAAAGGAACCCGGGTAACTCAGGGTAAGACTAAGCAGGGTCAACCACTGCACTCAAAAATATTGAGCCTGTCCATGGTACACAGTTCTAATTCAAGGACTAAAGCTATAGAGATTAACCAAAGAAGACATTGGCCAGTATCTGAGAAGTTAGAGATCACTTTTAACTGAGTGAGAGGGGGATCCACAAGACAAATGCACATTTACTTTCTATTCATTATGGAAGAAAAACTCATTCACGAAAACATACTTCAATCTTTTGACAAACAGTTTATCAATATTTGTAGAAGGAATTTCTTCATGGAGAGTTCTCTAATTTAATGAAATCACGTATCCGATACATGGGCCTTTGCTTTCATGGGAATATTGGGGTCACTGAGAAGTTTTGCAGTATAGAAAAGCAATCCAACTTCTTCCCAATTGATCTCTGAACTGAACTAATTGTCTATCTGTATTATCTGTTCCAGTGAAATGAACTGATGCAAAAGGCCTATTGTAACTATCCAAATGCATGTTGAAATCTGAGCAAGAGTGATTCTTTATCCAACTGATATTTTCTGTGTGGATGGACAAACCAAGCTCCTTTGAGCAAAGGGTGGTGCTTGATTCAAGTCTTTATGTGGAAGACTCCCTATCTCCTCCTGGAGCTCCAGTCCTTATATCATTAATTTCCTAAAGGAAATACTAACCAGGATGCTCATTTGCCATCTCAAACTCAACATGTTTCAAAATGAACTTATTATCTCCCCTCCCCCAAGTCTGCTGTCTATTTCTAAACTTCCCTATTTCTTTGGAGGACACTACTATCCTTTCAGTCATACATGTTTGCAAGCTCAGCTATCCTTGATTCTTTAGTCTTTTCCTTCCCCCATATTCAGTTGGTTCCAAACTCTTGTTGTTTTACCTCCACACTGTCTCTCACATTCTTCTCCTTTTCTCCATTCTCTCTTCATATTCTCTTCCCTGGACTATTGCAATATTCACCAAATTGGCCTCCTTTTTCTCTTTCTTTCCCCGTCAATCTGCCACATAGCTGTCACAACAATCTTGTTCTAGCTAAGTTCTGACCAAGACACTCTTCTGCTCAAGAAGTTCTAGTGGCTCCCTATTTCCTTTACGATAAAACGCAAACTACTCAGCTTGCCACTGAAAAGTTCTTTGTAATTTGGCTCCACTCCATCTTTATAGGCTTATTTTATTACTTCCCTTTGTGACCTCTACATTCCAAAGTAAGCTGGCCTCCTTGTCATTTCCAGAATTCAAAATACTTTCTCTATTCTTGGACTCTTTATACAGGCTGTTCCCCATGCCTGGAATGTGTTCCTCACTCACATACGCATCTTAGAACCGTTAAATTCCTTTAAAACTCATGTCAAGCATCAACTCCTTCATTAAACCCTTTCTTATTCACCTAATTTTTAATGCTCTCATCTTCCTTGAATTATATTGTGTTTATTTGTGTAAATGTTGGGTGACACCAGTAAAATGGAAGCTCCATGAGGGCAGTCAGGGGTTATTTTTTCCTATATATCTTCATAATCTAGCACAGGGCTTTGCTGGTACTTTCTTGGTACTAACAAATTCTTATTTGATTGTATATATTATCCTGATGTTTAAGACTCTACAATATGGAAACAAAATATTTTTCTAGCCTTATTTCACAATACCAGCCTTCAATATACTTTATATCCTGGTTAACTATAAACTATATATATAAAACTATAAACTGAACTGTCAACTGTTCTTAGAACAGGATATGGCATCTCTTGTTTTTGTATGTTATCTTGAATATCTTGATAACAACAGACCTGTTGACCTGGGTGAGGGGCAGGATCTAAAGTGTCCTCTCCCATTAAAGGACCTCAGCTCTGAGCTCATATGGAACAAGATCAGTTTTGGGGAAGCTTGGCCTACCAAAAATAGTGTCATATTGGTCAAATCCATATTTGAATAAAAAAAAATTGACACTGTCACTTTATGTCTCAACTCCAAAGAATTAACAAATAAAGCTTAAGTTTGGCTTAGTAACTTTGGAAGACCCTAGTCTTGCCCCAAGGAATTGAGATTTTGCTCTGTTTCATTTGTCCTTCTCAGTTCTAGGTGAAGAGAATAGAGCTGAGATCTGGGAGCTCAACCTCAGAGAAAGACTTTCTTTGAGCCACTGGATCTAAGGGGAAAAGAAGGTATCCCTTCCCTACCCAGCTTAGTGTATGGTATCCATGCTGTGGTTGAAGGACACTTTTGATCCTGGATGCCACTGGAAAGGGAATAATTGTGCCTCTGCCAGATAGATTTAAAGATGAAGGCATTTCTGGCTACATGGAATGGAAATACATTGTATTCCAATACAATGGAAAGAAGGTGTTCCCTCCCATGTGGTAGGGAAATACAGGATATCCTCTCCCTGAAGAAGGTCCTTTGCACCTCTGACATGGACACCTTTATCTTAAATAACCTGAGCACATGTAAAAGTCCCATTACATTCAATATAGGGACCTTATCCTTATAATGTATCAGATTCAGTCAAGTCCTGGTTCATCCTATCTTCCTTCTATAATCTTTGCATTTGCTGACATAATTTCTTGTCCTTTTGGACTTGGTGTTTTGGGGTTTTACATTCCTCTTTAGCAGACTCGTGAAGTTTCTGACCCTTATCATCTATAGACACTTGCTCTTTGGAAGGAAAGTTATGGCAAAGCTGGACAGTATACAAAAAAGCAGAGACAGCACTTTTCCCACAAAGCTCCATATGGTCAAAGGGCAGGACTGAGGAACCTGCATCCTTGAGGCCACATGTGACCTTCTAGGTCCTTGGGTGCAACCTTTTGACTGAGTCGAAGTTTTACAGAATAAATTCTTTTATTAAGGGGATTTGTTCTGTGAAGTTCAGATTCAGTCAAAGGGCTGCACTTGAGAATCTAGAGGGCCACATGTGACTTAAAGGCCACAAGTTCCCCACCCTTGAAGGTATGGTTTTTCCAGTGGCAATGTACAGCTGTGAGAGTTGGACTATAGGGAAAGTTGAGTACCACAGAATCTATGCTCTTGAATTATGGTGCTGGAGAAGACTTTTGAAGAGTCCCTCGGACAGCAAGGAGATGAAAACAGTCAGTACTCAAATAAACCAATTCAGACTATTCATTGGAAAGTCAAATATGGAAGATGGAGCTTAAATACAGGTTTCCTTGGAAAAGACCTTGGTGTTGGGAAAGATTGAAGGCAAAAAGATAAGGGGACAACAGAGAATGAGATAGATAGTGTTGTGGAAGCAATGAACATGAGCTTGGACAGACTTTGGGAGATAGTTGAGGATAGAAAATTTGCTTGGCATCCTATGGTCCATGGGAACACACAGAGTCAGACATAATGGAGTGACGAAACAACAGCAACAAATATACCCAACACTACACTAAGGGTGACAAATATTATCTCATTTGATCCTCACAACTTATTAAGGTAGTTATTGTTACTAGCACCATTTTATAGTTGAGGAAACCAAAGCAAGTAGAGTTTAAAAGATTTGCCCAATATCTCACAGATAGTATTTGAGGCTGGATCTGAACTCAGGTCTTCCTGATTCTAGGCCCAGAACTCTGTGCACTATGGTGACACCTAGCTCCTTCTGTAGGATATAGAAGGAAATAATACTCATTTTCACATTGATTTAGTAGGAATTTTAGTGAATAAAAAAAGAAACTAATGTTTCCAAGACAGAAAATGTTTTAAATTAATTTGAGTGATATCCATGGTGCAAATGATTGCTTTTTCCTTTCCCTTTCCATCCAAGGGAATCGAAGGTTAAACAAATGACACAAGAAAATAGTTTCTAGGGCATGTGGGGAATTGAAGGCTATGAAATTCTATTAGAGTAATAGAGAGATTACTTCTGTGCTGATATTTTTTGCAAGGAGTCAGAGGATTAAATAGATTCATCCTGTGATATTTTAGTAAATGTTTAATGAATAATTGCATTTGTTGATATTATATAACTCTTTCCTCTTGGTACAGGAAATACCCTCAGCTAGGTGAGAACAGAATTTTGTTTATCTGACCCAACAGGACTCAGTAATTCAATATCACAGGAATTTGCCTCAAAATGCTCTTAGGAGACCAGAGTTTTGGGGGTGGGTCCTGAGCTTCTGTGCTCCTTAGATAGGTGTATTTAAAATAATAGAATATTATATTGGGAAGGAACTCTATTGCTTTTTTCATTTTAAAAATGTTTTTCCTTTTAAAAACATTTATTTTTATTTTTTAGTTCCAAATTTTCTACTTTTTTCTCTCCTTCCCCACCAATTGAGAAAGCATGAAAGAAGATCCCTGTTATACATATGAAGTCATGTAAAACTTTCTAAAACCACTCCCTTGGAAAGGGACTTTAAAGGCCATCCCGTTCAATATCTTACCTAATTCAAGAATTCCCTTTGCAGGGTGCTGTCCATCTCCAGAGAAAGAACTGGAGAAGGCTGAATGCAGATTGAAGTTTTTTTAAAACTTTATTTTTCTTGGTCATTTTTGTTTGTGTTTACTTTTACAGCATCACTTACATGGAAATGTGTTTTGCATGAAATTGCTTGCCTTCTCAATGAGGGAGGAAGAGGAAAGAGGAAGAGAACTTGGAACTCAAAATTTGAAAAACGAATATTAAAATTGTTTTTACATGTAATTAGGAAAAATAAAATATTAATACCCCCCCCAAAGAAGAATTCCCTTTACAGCCTAGATACATTTAGTGGTGAAGAGCTTGGCATCTTGTAAGGTAGCCATTCTATGGTTGGGTAGTTCTGATATTACAAAAGTTTTGCCTTATATTAAGCTGAAATGTATCTCTATGTCTTCTCCCAGTCCCTCCTACTCTGAAGCAACCAGAAGAGTCATCATTATCGCATAGTTCCAGCCCCTCAGTGACTCATTGAATGAATTAGACTCACTAAATCTCCAGCATCTTGGATCGGAACCAGGCAGAGAATGTGTTTATACTCTGTGTGACCCCTTAGGAAGCACAAATCCAAGCATGCCTCAAGGATTTAACACTCACTGAACACCTCTCTAACCCCCATTATGTACTCATTAAAAGTTGCAAAAATTATTTTCTCTACTTTCCCTTCCTGACATCTCTAGGGTCTGAAAAAAATAGACATAATGATGGTTGGCATTTTATATAATATTTTCATGTTTTGGCATCTATCTCACTATAGCTTTCCAACATCCTTGATGTGAAAGCTTTGCCAGTATTCTTATAACTGATCTTACAGTTGGGAACATTAAGGTTCAGAGACATGAATTAGCTTCCCCGTGGTCATATGGCTACTAAATATCAGAGGCAGGATTTGAATCCAGGTCTCACTGCTGCCAAACCCAGTACTTTATACACAACACTATCGTTGAGAGTAGATTCTCCTGCTACTTCAATTGCTATGGCTTTGCTCCTCACCTTTGGTGAGGAGAGTCTTGTGAGGGTTGCACTGACTGTTGCAAAAGAAAGGACCTTCCTGTTGAACTCAACAGTGAGAGCAGTGACCTCTGCATCTGAGGCTTTCTGTGTGACCTGAACTTCACCAGCTTAAAACAAATACAGCAGGTTCTGAGGTTAGAACCCCAATGAGGAAGAGTCGCATCTATCTGTAGGGTCAGTATAGTGCTAAATACCAAATGTGTGAGTCAGAAATAATTAGCAGAAGAGCCTATTTTTCCAATCCTATATATATTTATATCTATATCTATATATAGAAATACACACACACACACACACACACACACACACACACACACACAAATATTCCAGTGCTCCTGCCTCTATGATAATACAGAGTTCAGTGAATCACAAAACACATTTGATCTGGGATGCTGCTAATTTCAAGGTAGAATTTAATTTGAAGATTTCTACTTCTTTGGGATTCCCATTCCAAATATTGAGAAACTGTTCAGCTGTACTCAAGACACTAGGGATGCCATGCCCCTTTTTAAAATGTACCCACATTCATTATTTGGAATGGATTCAATCCCAGGAAAGTCTGCCTCTCACAAAAGGGATTAGGCATCCTGCTCACAATTCTTTGACTTGTTAAATCTTCCCTACCAGATGGGATTGCTTATTAGTGCATGTGTAGGGACTTCTTGGAAGCAGCTGGTGGCTCAGAGAATAGAGCACTGGACTTGGAGTCAGGAAGACCTGAGTTCAAATCCAGACTCAGATTGTCCTAGCTGTGTGACCCTGGGCAAGTCACTTAACCTTTGATTGTTTGACAAAAGGATTCACTGGAGAAGGAAATGGCAAATTGCTCTAATATCTTTGCCAAAAAAACTCCATGGACAATTAGTCCATGGGATCCTGAAGAGTTGAACATGTCTGATTGACTGAACAACTAGGGATTTCTTACAAAGGAGAAGTTTAAAAAAAGTATTCAGTGTATATAATATGAATCAAGCATGGGGCATGTAATCCTATTCCTACATGGAAAAGGAATATTAAACACAGGATACTCACAAGTGTTAATTTGACAGATAAAATGGGATTCAGCACTCTTCGAATATGCTGGGTTGGTACTTAACTGGGATCAGAACATAAAGCAATGAACAGGACCATTGATTAGGCATTTGACATGCCACCTCATATCTGTACCATTAAATGGATAAAAGGATTCACTGGTGCTCTCTCTATATACTAAATCCTGGAGAAAAGATGTTGGAATCCTTATCAGAAATCGCAGCATGGAAAAAACTGGACTCAGAGAAAGACCTGAGTCTTTCATTCTCACCTCTTTTGTCGGCTCTTTCCATTGTTCTGGGTTTCAATTTTCTCATCTGTAAACCTGGGATGATAGCACCTATCCAGGATGTTTCAGAAAGATTTTGTGAAAACATAATAACTATAGTAATAGTAAAATAGCATTTGTGCAGTACATTAAAGTTTGGAAAGTGCTTTGGTTATCTCATTTGATTAAGTGAGAATGTGGATGTGAAAGTGCTTTGTAAAACATCACATTTACAGAAAGTATTAACATTATTGGGGAAGAGCCATGGAGAGCTCAGAGAAGGAGATAATATGAATGACAGAATTCTGGGTTTGGAATGAAAAAGACCTGCGTCCAAAGCCAACCCGAGACACTTATTCTCTGTATGATCCCAAACAAGTCATTTGACCTCTGTCTGACTCAGCTTCCTCAGCTTTAAATGGTGGTGATAATAGCACCTACCTCCCAAGGTTGTTGGAGGATAAAGTGCTTAACACAATGCCTGAGAATAACAAGCCCATTTATATATAAATGTTAGCTATCATCATCATCATCGTCATCATCATAATTACTAGTATAGATTTTCAATTAAGGATGACTTTAGGATATTCAAATCCAATGAGTCTTTTCTATCATTCCACCTTATTTTTTTTCTCTGCTTCTATCCCTTCTATACCACTGAGACTTTCGGGTTACTCTTTCTCATTTGTTCATGCTAAGTCACAGGCATCATTTCTCTCCTTGCAAACCCCACTCTAATTAGAAACAACAAAATTGTGCACATTTCCTTTGTGGTTTTCAAGACTATCACATAGCTATCATAAATGACCTTCCCTTATCTGACTTCATCTACATATAATCCTGGACAGCAAGACAAAGCCTCCTTCTCTTTTTAATTTCTTTTTGATTCACAAGCAGGATCAGGATGGAGGAATCATCACTTACAAACCCTTCCAGCATTCAGGATAAATCAGAACATGAACCTCCAGTTACTGAACAAGGTACTTCCACCATACTTTTCTAGGATGCCTGTAAAATTTAACATTTGTTTATCCAAGTCAAACATAAAATCCTTCTGATAAGTTGCATAACTAGAACTTGTTTTCTTTAGTGTCTGAAGAAGGGATTTCTATATCAAGGAAAGCATATTTATAAGGGAGAAGTACATTTGGGTTCTGGTAAGATTAAAGTGATATCCAATGAATTTCTAATTTGGATACCTAGGAGGGAATTTACTTACAGTGATTTAGGGGATGACCATGTAGTTAAGTTGGGTAAAAGCTGGGTTAATTGTCTTCCTGACTTACGTGATGTGGTCTATGGAAGGAGTGCTTGACCTAGAGTCAGAAAGGACTGCAATTCTTTTAACTTTTCTGTTTCCTCATATGTAAAGTGGGGAGAATAATACCTCTAGTGCTTCTCTTATGTGATTGTCATGAAGATCAAATGAGATGACTTATTTGAAATGTCAAAATAAAAATTATTTATTATTCTTTCTAAAGAGAAATGGATACCTGCTTCTCCTTTGGACTAACATCTTCTATGAGAAAAGTAGTTAATGAAGTGGGGTGGGGGAAGCATGCTATGTTAGCAAGGTGAACAGATGTTGTATTAGGATGACCTGAGGGCCAGTCTTAGCCCTGGAATTAGTCTTGCGGCACTGCCACAGTTAATTAACTCCTCTAATCTTTAATTTTTTCATTTGTAAAATGGGAATACATTTCATTATTCACAGAATTGTTATGAAGGAAGTACTTACAAACCTTAAAATGCCATATCAGTATCATCCCTTCCTAGTGACCACCCCACTAATGTCATTTCCTCCACTCTGTATTATGAGATGGATGATGCAGAACGTTTTTCTCCTGGCATTTGGAACAGGCTCCTGCCAGGACCTCACATTCTGGTCCTAAGATTTCTATGGAGGTAAAGTGCATGCCAACCTACATCCTGGTGGAGCAAGATAGGGCTGATGTCAAAGGCTATTCCCTTCACTTTGCCTTCTCTCTGACTCATCCTCGTTCTGTTCTGATCTTCATTCCCAGTCCTAATTGTTCCATTGTCTTTCAACCCCAATTCAAATCCCACTCATTCTCCAGTATGTGTGCGACTAATTACAGGTTCTCTCTTAACCATCAGAAACTACAGAGCAGGAAGTAAAGACTCTGGTATCATCTTCTCTTCCTCTTTCTGCTGCATCTGAGGAAGAAGGGGGGCCAATCCCCAATGAAACCATCAAAGGTATCATTTGCTTACAGTTCTCGGTCCATATTCTTTCTTTTATGTGTTTAAACTGTTTGGTGGATCTGATTTTTAATAATACAAAAAGAATTTAGACGGGACCAAAAGATGGAGGCATCATGATTAAAAAGTAAAGAAGAAATACACACATGAGACCAAAGTAAAAAATCCATGTCAGCTCACAAAAAAGGTACAATACGTTCTTCTCTAGTAGCATAGTGCAATGCGGAGCTGAGATTCTACAGATTTGGGTCCTAGTACAAATCAGTCACTAGTTATTGGTGTGACCTGATCAAGTTATTTCACCTCTTTTACTCTCTGGTTTCACATGTGCAAAATAGACCATACCAGATGATCTGTTAAGATTCTTTCCATATCTAAAATTCTATGATCTTCTGGAAATAGAATGCATGACAGTAGCCTAGTGCTTTACAGAAAGTAGGCATTCTGAAAAAATCTTTGTTGAGTTGTGTTGAACTCTATCCATATTGACAAAAATGAAGCACATTTTGATCAAACTTGACCCTCATTTCAAGGAAAGAAATTCAGGCCTGCAGGTTATACTGATGAGACGGGTGTGTTAACAAATGTTTGGGAGTATTTGTTTATTTCATTAAGTCATCAAATGTTATGACCAACTTTCTCTGGATGCTTATACCGTGATTTCTTATATTATGAGGAATTAATATTTACAAGTATGGTAAAGAAGATATGTGCATATTGTAAAAAAGTATCTATAGAACTATTGGACATAATAGACTTTTTGTTAACACTGAATTAATTCGTGAATGTATTAATTGGTGGCTAAAAAATTTTAACCAAGGTAAAATACTTAGAATCATAAGAAGGCCTCAAGATTAATATTGGTGCATTAACATTTGTACTTTTTCTCTTAATTTATATCAACAAACATGTGTATACATGTGTATATATATGTATGTATGTATATGTATGAGTACACACATATGTCACTACTCAATTGGGAAACGTCAGTCGTTAAGTGAATACTCATTTTAACCATGCTGTAGATAACTTTTCTGGTGGTAAATAGGTAAATAGGAAAAAGAATTGTACCAGGCTTGAGAAAACCTGGGTTCCAGCTTGAACTTTGCTAAGCTTTGTAAACCTTGGGTTTACTCTCTCTGAACTTTAGTTTCATCTGTGCCCTGCCCCATTCAGACAATATATGGAGTACTATATTCAATTTAGGATACCATCTTGGGAGGACATTGTGGTTGTGGCAGTAGATTATTGGGGGGGGGGGATGGCTTACACTAGAAAGTTCTGAAGACCCTTCTAACTTTGAAATTCTGTGGTTCTTAAGATCATAGATTTAGGGCTAAAAAAGACCATCTAGTCCTCCCTATTTGTCTCTCTAGCTCTCATAAACTGGAAGTACAGTGGCTATTCGTGGGCCTGGACCCACTATTTAGTGACATTGGAGTGCTGATTTGTTCCATTTCCACATTGGGTCAGTTCATTCCTCCTTAGGTAGTTCCAGGGAGCTCACCACATTGGCTCTGGACTTCGTAAGGACGACAGATTGACTGAGCTGACTGCAGCTCACAACTCCTGAGGTCAAAAACTCCACCAGACTCAGACTCCCTGGTAGAAGAGATGATAGGAATGTTCTACTCTGTCTGACCCTCATTTTTTCAGATGAGGAAACTGAGGTCCACAGAAGTTAAGTGGCATGGCCAGGCTTATGAAGACAATAAGTATCCTAAGAAGGATTTGAGTGCAAGTTCTCTGGTATCAAATTGATGTACTTTCCTTTTATTATGCTGCCATATCTTTGGGGATCTCTAAGGTTTGTTTGATCCATAAAATTTTATACTGTTATTGAGTTTGAAGAAGATCTTAAAGTCAGAATATATAGTAAATAAAGCCCCTGTCTCTGTCCCACCTCCACCAAAGAAAACCAAACAACAACAACAACCCACAAGCCTCTGTTTTTCCTTCCATTTGCTCAGTAAGTCATTTGAGATATACTATATCTAACTTCAAAAAAAGAGAATTGTTTATTCATTCACAAGGCAAGAATTCACACCATCTCTAAAATCTCTTCACTTGTCTCTATTAGATGTTCCTGCTATCTATTCTCCATGTGCAGTCATTGCATTGATTCTGGGAATCTTTAGCCTACTGCTGATGTTAACATCTGGATTCTTAGGTTACCAATGTAAGTGTTTCAGAGCAAAATAAAGAGCAGGAATTGTCTGTAAATAGGCACAAAAATCTCATATCGTTTGATTATTGAAAAGTTTGTTTTTATTTTTAAGCAATAGTGACCATTTGTTTACTGAGGATAGCAAGACAAAATCAATGAAAAATACATGAGATAGAAATCACTGGTATTATAGTTAACTTTTTTTAAAAGGCCAGACTGAGTTTCTTTTTAATACTGAGATTGTTAAACAAGGGATATTATAGAATTTACCCTTTGGCACATGATGATGATAATGACAGTGAAAAACAGAGAGAAGGAGGAAGAGAAGGAAAAAGAGAAAGAGAAAATATAGAATAAATGTAATAATATATAGAAAATATATTTTATATAATTATAACTAATATAATTATAACAATATTCTATAAAATTACATTATAATTAATGTATTTTCTAATATTATAGTATGCTATGTATTATATATAATAAATAATAAATGTGATATAATATAATAAAGTAATATATTCACCAGATTACTTAACTAGAGTACTCACTATACCGATGGGCAATTCCATGTAATGAATCTAGAACTTTAAATTTCCTATCCCATATCTTTCTCGTGATATCTTTTGTGTTCCCCTTTCATGTAATTCTTTGTTAGTGATATGTATAGTATATAGTATGTATATAGTATATAGTATAGTATATAGACCACCATAACATCTCACCATGTACCTCTGTATTATAAATCAATAACTTGCACTGTAAACAATCAATTACATGTATGCGTTTTTTTGGATGGTTTTTAGATTTTCAAAATATCCAGCAATCAGCTAGACAGATAGATGATCTCACCAAAGAACTGGAGTCTTTACACAACAAAGTCGAAAACTGCTCTGGAACAATGAAGAAAACACAAGAGGGTAACTTGGGGATTGGACTTTGCTCTCTCCTCAGAGCTTTAGAATCCCCTCACTAATCCTCTGTCTATTGCTTACTGAATTCTTAACTCTCCTTTGAAATCAAAGGCAAATGGGATCTCTTCTGTGAAGTTTTCTTTGATACTTCCAGCTAGTGATGTCCTTTCCTCTCTTAGACTTCATAAAGAAATGTGTTCACATCTCTGATATTCACTTTTAAAAATATTTTTTAAATAAAGTTTTTACACAAATAAAACCAATGTAGCTAAAATTATAAGAAAATTATAATTATAAAATTATAAGGAAATGGGGGGGGGGCGGAATCTTTGCTTCAACTTTCTCTGCCTAGATGCAGGGGTTGGGAACCTGTGACCTTAAGGCCACATATGGCCCTCTAGGTCCTCAAGTACAGCCCTTTGACTGAATCCAAGAGATCCTAATGGGGGCAGGGGAGTGTATATTGTGCTTTTAGCTTTTGCAATGCATATGTAACTTTTAACTTTCATACTGTATTTTGTATAAAACAGTCCATTTTATGTTCTGTGATCCTCTCCTTCATTTGGTCATGAATCATGAACTCTCACCCTATCTTTAGATTTGAAAGACAATTTCTTTTTTGTTCCTCTAAGTTGTTTATGATGCAACCTTTTACATCTAGCACATACATCTGTTTGGAGCTTAGCTTGGGATATGGTGTGAGATATTGGTCTGATATATACTTAGCATGTATTATTGAGTAATGTGTTGTCTCCCTATGTTCGATCATAAGCTCTATGAGGGTGGACAACATGTGTTTTCTATTTCTCCTCCAGTAGGGTAGCACATTATACACAGTAGTTACTTGAGTCAGAGGTAGGACTTCACCCAATTTTTCTTGAGTCTGAGGCTAGGTGTTATTTAAATTAAATGTTTGTCCAAACACTTATTATTCAAATGTACATGTACTTATAAAAGGTAATCATGTCAAAGTCTTAATTTCTGATGTTTTAATAACTGTTCATTACAGTGATAAATCCCTTTTTTTTTTTGAGAAAGGTAAAACAAACTGACTTAGCCATCTTAGAGTTTGATAATTTTTTATCCTTTAGATGTTGCTTTTGGGAGAACAAGTGAAATTTGTATTTTTATCTGATTTAAAAAAAATTTTGATATATCCCTTATAGACATTTTAGGGAATCTTAAAATCCAGATTGAAAACTCTTTGACATTCTGAAATAGCAGAAGATGAACCAAGGTAATTTGGGATGAAAGACGTTTATGCTTGATGACTCTGAAATCACAGTCCCATCCTATTACAGGTATATAAGAGAAAATAATGTTATTTCACTGGGAAGACTCCTGAGGTTTCTTTAGTAGTAGTAGGCCTTGACCTCTTGACCATTAACACATTAATTCTATAAGCCTCTGATTTAGCCCTTTTGTTTTCTTTAGGAAACTATTCTGAACCTTGTCCAAAACACTGGAAACAGTACAAAGATAATTGCTACCACCAAACTCTCAAGGCTGTGTCTTGGTTTAACTGTTCTAATTTTTGTGACTCCATGAATTCTACATTTTTACCATCAGGAGATGATCTGCTAATAGTAAGGAGGATGCTTTTTCACTTTGAAAAGTGAGGTTTAACTGCAAAAGGCAATAACTGAGAAAATGATTGACTTATAGAGAGAGAAGAGATAGGAAAATGAGTGAGAAGTAGAGTGGGTAGGAAAAGAGGGGAGCATTTGTTGGGGAGGGGAAGACAGGATGGAGTTCTTATTGTGGCTTACACACCCATAGGAATCCAGATGATATTAGACATCTTTTCAGATGCCTTTCCAAATTGTTTGTATATAGTAGGCTTAATTTCATCCATCTTCTTGAAATGCAATAGAAACAATTTTGAAAACCTATTTCTTGAATTCATTTTAAAGAGGAACATACATAAAACATAATCTTTTTATTTCTATGGATTTTGTCTCCCTGGTTCTCCCAGGTTCACAGGGTCCAACCCCATGTACTTCTGATCCCCTAGAAGCTTGGACCTGCTTTGTTTCTGACTTGGTCCAGTTCACCACTCCTTAGGTAGCCTTGTGGTTGGGCCCCTGCTCTTGGGGGCTCACCATTTTGATGCTGAACTTAGTGGGGACACCCTATTGATTTAGCCTACCATAGCTCTGAGCTCCTGATCTCAAGCCAACTACAAGCATCAGTTTCCCTAGTAACAGGAATCATAAGTCTATACCACCTCACTCAGCTCAATCATAAATACTGAATTTAAGTCCTGACTCATGCTTACAAATTATGTAACCTTGGTCCAAATAAATTTATTTGAACTTTAGTTACCTAGCCTATAAAACATAGTAATAAGATTTGAAATACCTACCTCACAGAGTTGTTGCAAGGAAAACTTAAAAACACCTTAAAAGTATTATATAGATGTGCATTGTTTTTATTATTACATCGTGTCTTTATCTGTACCAAGAAACTATTTTAAGGTGTGTATTCTGATTCATCACAGGATTTCATGAAAATGTTTACATTAAATGATACCTGGATTGGCATTTCTTATCAACAAGACAGTAATGAGTGGCAGTGGATAGATGGTTCTTCTTATTCTTTAAGGTAAATCTCTAGAATAGATTTCAATTCCTAAAAACCATCTTTACTTTTTATAACACATAGGCCTTGGGGAAATAGGAAAAAGACTCCAAGAGCTTGAGTTTAGATAGAAGGTAGACCTTGAGAAGGAGGGTTCTATTTCAATTTGATCTCTTGACTCATTACACTTGAAGAGGATTGAATAAGGAAGAAGGTGGACTAGCAAGGAAAGGAAAATCTCTCCTCAAGGAAAGAAGTAAATAAGCCCTGCTCCAAAGCTCAATATAAAATTTTAACTCCTCAGAAACCCATCAGAGTAAATAGATACATAAATTTTGAGAGTCTAGATATGTGATTTATTTGGTGGAATTCCTAGTGTGGAAACTCCTTCCACCAAAGCAACTCCCAACCACCATGTTAGAGAGATATTTAAAGTAAAAAAAGCTTAGTTGACTCACCCAAGGTCACGTCTATCAGATACAGGCCTTGAACTACCATGCATGCAGAAAAATGATGTCAGGGTCAGAATTCCTCTGCCTTACTTTGGAGAGTCAATTTGTTTTGTGTAAAATTAAGGATTCCAAATCCACAATCTGGTAATCCCAGAGAGAACAGAGGGGAAAAAAGTTTTTAACATAGAACATACTAGACTCTTTGGTTCTAGAACTGATATCCTCCTGGAGTCTTTGGGCCAAGAGTGTGGCCTCAAAGATCAATTTGATCTAGAATGAACCCTAAAATCTTGATTTATAATCTTGAGTTAGGATCAAAACTGGAACAAGGTAGGGGGTTCTGAACAAATTTGACAGGGTTTTTCTTTTGGCATTTGGCTGAATGCTGAATTTCCAAAGTAAAGGACAGAGAAGAGGCATAGGGTCAAATGTTTCTCCTTTCAACAATATCCCAGTTCTGACAATCATTAGAATTATTTTCTGCCCTTCACAACTGACTAAAGCAATTCTCCTAAGTGTAAAATCTATGTCATTCATTGCTTCTCCAATGACTGTGGAGAATCCCACATTGCAAAATCTTTGACTCTAAGTTTGCAGCAGACTCATAAAGTGTTCTCTCTCTCTCTCTCTCTCTCTCTCTCTCTCTCTCTCTCTCTCTCTCTCTCTCTCTCTCTCCTCTCATTCTTACAGAGCATCACCAAATCCAGAAGACAATTTACAGGACTTATGTGTATATATAAAGTTGCACACTGTGGATTCATATCACTGTAATAAAACCTTGCCTTGTATATGTGAGAAGAAGATTCTCGGTGCTGAGAAATAAGATGATGTGATTCCTCAAATATCACAATAACATCACAATTCTGAGCCATCACTTTGACCTATTTGTTTTTCTTGCTCATGTGATTTCTTGTCATTTTGTGATTTATCACTATATGTAATTTTTAAACTATTCTGTTTCATGTATTGGTGATGGAAGGAGACATATTGTGGCTTCTTAAGAGAACTTTAGCCATCATATTCTGCTGTTTTAGAATGCCCAGGAACCAATAAGGGAATGCTTTTAGATATGGTGACTAATGGGATCATTTTGTTTGGAGAGGGATTTATATGACTGGTTTAATGAAAGCGTTATAATAAATGATTTATTTTCTTTGCATTCTTTCTCTATTTTGGGGGGAACACAGATTTACAATTTGTGCCTTTGTGCCCATTGTTCTTCAGCACAGGTATAATAAAATGATAAAATGACATTTCACAGAATCACAAAGCCTCACAGTAGTAAGGGTAGTCCAGCAAAAATGTGACTGATAATCTTTATGATACCTCTAGTAAGTGGTTACCCTTCCAAAACTTAGATTACTTCCAGAAAGGGGAAAGCCATGACATAGAAGCCTTTTTATAGAATCACAGAATCTCCAAGTCAGAAATACAACATCTAAGTCAACTTATTCTTTCAGGTGTGTATGGAGTGGAGCGGGAGGGTGAGGGGTGGAGGATCAGTGGGGGAAATCAGCTCCTAGTTTAAGGTATTTTGTTGGTCTGTATGCACTAAAGAACAAAAACAAAGCAACGACATAACTTGGGAGCCTTTGCTAATGAATTTACTTTAGTGAATCAATCAGAGTAAATATCTGGTTCAAGACAAAGTTATTTCATGAAATAGTATAAGACAAAAGCAGTAAAACATTTCTTCCATAAACATGGGATACATTAAGTCACAAATGTGATGTCACACACACACACACACACACACACACACACACACACACACACACACACCCCAACACAGAAATGAGTGGGAGAGTAGTAATGTCTGAGGAACATACAAAAAGGAAGCCCATGTGGCCAAGTCATATGGGTAGAGGATCAGCTCACTGCTGATGCCTTCTGATAATGTTTTCACACTGTACCCAACCCTGCTGGACTGAACAGTGTGTATTCTTTGTATTGTGGCTCTCCATTGTTCTTGTATTTTTGATAGAAATTGTTCAACTGCATATGTGCTTCTTCTGGCTTCGAAGTTTAGCTGGAGCGCTACCTCTTTCCCATAAGAGGAAGAATAGGTTCTTCCATCTCTCTTTAAGCTTAGATCCTTGTGGCTTAAGTAAGCTTTTTTAATGACTAAGGTCCTTCAAAAATCTAGTATCAAAGAAGGAAAACTCTTCAGCTTCTTTTTCCTCCTGAAACAAATGAAATATATCAATTGTCAGAGTCTTAATGGTGGGTGGTCTTTCCTCTCTGGTGGAAGAGTGTGTTTCTAGGTATCAAGCTTTTCAGAAATATAGATTGGTCAAATTAGTAGACACTATAGGCATTTAATATTTAAGGAACTTCAAAGGCCAATTATTCTAATCCATACCTTATCCAAAATCCCTCCCACAGTATAAATCTTCAGGTTGTCACCCAGACTTGGTTTGAAGACTTCCAAGGAGAGTAAATCCATCATTACCTGAAAAAGCCCATTCTGCTTTTTTGATAGCTCTTGTTAAGAGAATGTATTTCTTTATATGGAACCTAGATTTGCATCTTTATAATTTCTACACTTTGCTTCTTAGTGCTGCTTTCTGGGGTCAAGCAGAATGAATTTAATCCATCTTCCACTGACTAGCCTTTTAAATGCTTGTCCCTCCTTCTCTAGGCTAAGCATTCCAAATTCCTTTAACTATCCTTCATATGTGATCATCCTGAAACTCTTCACCATCCTCTGGATTCTCCCTAGCTAATCAATGTCCTTCTTAAACTATGGCACCACAACCAAGCAGTATTTTCTATATGGTCTGATCAGAGTAGAAGACAGTGGGGCCATCACCTCCCTCATTGGAGACATAAGGTAGAATCACCATTTTGGCTGTATTATTACATAGAACTTTCTATCCACTAAATTTCAAATAAATTATTGTCTATAGATGATTTTCCCATCTTGGACTTGTGAAGTTGATTTTTTTATCCCAAGTGTAAAATGTCATCCCTTTCCCAACTGAATTTTAACTTATTAGATTTGGTCCATTGATCTAGCCTACAAAGATCTTTAAAAAAATTCAACAATTAAACCTTTATTAAGGTTTATTTAATTAATTAACAATTAAGCCTTTATTAAGTCCTAGTACATACTAGGCACTGTTCTAGGCACCAAAGATACAAATACAAAAGCAAAAAAAAGTTCTTACTCTCAAGGAGTTTATATTCTGCTGAAGGGAAGCAATGTATACATATACAGCATAAATTACACACAAAATAGATAAAGAAATTTGTATGTATTGTATGAATGTATGCATGTGTGTGTGTAACACTAATAACTAGGTAGAAGATAAAATCTCATCTATGGGAAACAGCAAGTACGACAATTTGACTGGGAGTATATATAGCATACAAATATGAATTAAACCTGGAAATACAGATCAAAACCAAATGGTCAGAGATGTAAATACCAAATAGAGAAATTTATATTTCATCTTAGAAGCACTAGGGAATCATTGACGTTTCTTGAGCGGGAGAGTGACATTATCAGACTCAGGACTGGTGAATATCAATATGGTAGCTATGTGGAGGTAGATGGAAGAGGGAGGAGATTGGTGAGTGGCAAGAACTACAATGATGTCTGGGTATGCATAGAGAAGCAGACAGATGAGAAAAATGTTGTGGAAGTAGAATCAAAAGACGTGACTATATTGTATAAAGGGGATGAGGTAGATTGAAGAATTCAGAATGACTCCATGAAGACTGTCACAAGATATAAAGAGATGAAGGAAAAGGATGGAGGAAAAACCATAGGTAAACTATTAAGTGACTGTTGATAATCTTGGAGAAAAGATTTTCAGTTCAGTGGTTGCATTTGAATTCTTCTTTAAAGGATGGATAGGAATACTACAGGCTACAATGGATATGATTTGAAGCAGAGGTTACATGGTTTTCAGCAATGAGAAACTTGGTATCTCATCAGGCAGCCCATCCCATTTTGAGGAAAATCCAATTTTTAGGAAATTTCTCTTAATATGAAGACAACCTCTGCAGTGTTCTTTTGTTTTGCTTGGTCCTACTGGGCAGAAATAGGCAAAAGAGGGAAATTTATGCTTGATTTAAATGAAAATTTCTAATAATTAGAGCTATCAAAAATTAATGAATTTTCTTGAGAACTGATGGGTTTCTCTTTAATTGGCAATCTTCAGACAAGGGCTGGGTGACCACTGCATGGATTCATTGTAGAAAGTATTTTTTTTCCAGGAATAATTTGGAGTAGATGGCCACTGAGATGACAGAATCATAGAAACACAGTATTTAGAGTTGGAGGTGACATCTGAGGACATCTAGATCAAGTGTTGTCCAACCTTTATTTTTGGAACTCCCCCAATGAGGGGGGTACTCACCCTTTTCTAGAACATTCCCCTTCTGGTTAGCCCTAATTATTAGGAAGTATCTCCTGACATCAAGCCTAAATCCACCTCTTTGCAATTTCTGCCTATCACTGCTCTGGGGCCCAGCAAGTATTTGAAAACAGCTAGCCCATCCTCCCCCTCCTCCTTAGTTTTCTCTTTTCCTTCTATTTTAACCTGCTAACTTTACAAATGAAAAACTGCTTTACTGATGTGTTCAATGATTTGCCTAAGGTTACATGAGTGGTATATTGTAGAAGTAAAGGATGTTCTTTAGAGTTTGAGCATAGTTAAATATGAGAACCATTGATTTTTAATATCCACTTTAGTACTGAATAGAAAAACCTGACTCTCCCAACTATGATCAGCATGAGCTGTGGGGTTTCTGTTGCACCTGTTCAAACCACTAACATTTCCTTTTTTTAGATGTGTTTCTATCTATAGCTATATCTATCTATCTCTATTTTTATATATTTATTTGTATGTATATATACATATGCATATGTATATGTGTGTATGTATATATACATATGCATATGTATATGTGTATATGTATATGTATGTGGGTTTGTGTATGTTTGTATGTATATATGGACACTTCCCACCAATAGACTTGAAAAACAATTTGCCTTCCTTTAGTGAATAGTTGCACCACTTAATTTCAATTGTCTAATTTCCATTTCTATAGATCAGTTCATTTGCGAAAATTCAGCTGTAGGAAAGGAAAGAAAAGAAAATTCAGCTCTCCTAAAGAGTCTCCCCTTTCTCAAACTCCTGGGTTGGTAGGAGTCCCCTCTAAGATATCACCTGTCTAGAGATACATGCCAAGTACTCTCTGTTTTCTCAGTTCTCGTCAGCAGAGAATAGTAATTAAAGCAAAGTCAATTTACAAATATCATTATTTGGTGGAAAACTGAAGAAAAGGAAGGAATCCAACAAAGGACTGATCCTTCATCTCAGTTTCTAGAATTCTCCCATCTACAAATGATCTTGTCTATGTATCCACTGTAGTCCAGCTCCCACTAGAATGTAAGCTCTTTGAAGGCAGGAATGCTTTTGTCTTTAGCTCCAAGAATAGGGTCTTTTCAATTAATCAATAGCTAAATAGTGAATGTTTCAGTCAAGGTGAAAGTTTATGCAATTAATCAAGGGATTAAATTCCCCCAGGGCAGACTCAACAGAATATGAAATAGATGGTTTAACTTCCTTTTATTATTTGTAAAAGTTAGGATTATATTATGTTTCTGTTTATTCTGGCTGAATTAAAAAAATTAAAAAAAAAAACAACAATGAATTATCTTCAGACTTTTCCTCCTCTTGCCTCCTCATGTCTTTTTTCTACTGTCTCACTCTTAGAAAGTGTAGATTCTTGGGAGGTAATGAATTTAGAAGAATTATTCCACAGTAGAAATTTCCTCATGTCCCAAATTATTCAGTCCAATTCAATCCTACTCCCCTCCCCACCATCATTTTGTTTCCTATTTGACAAGCAATTTCACATCTGGACCTTCCCAACCAACTGTATTTCAACTATGCCTAGGAGTTTTGATTTCCATTTTCCTGATGCAGGATGTTGAACACGTATTGAGGTTTAGAGTTGGGAGAGCAGTTCAGGTATGAAAGAATCCATTTAGACCTCCCCTGTAGCCACTGGGAGCTTTATTTATTGTGTAAGCAACCATGGATCTCCTTAGCAAGAAAGCTAAGTAAGATCCTGGTATTTGAGGGTGTTATGCTTATGTAGATGTTTCAAACTGATGATGGAGTTTTAGAGGTCTTAAAGACAGGACAAGAAAGGATTTTAAAACACAGGAGGTGGTAGACAAAGGGAATTCTTTATGGTTTAAGGATTTAAGGACAGGGCAGGAGGATACAGGTTAAAAAAGTTAAAGGGGGGGAGGGATGGGTAGGTAGTACAGTGAATAGAGCACCAGCCCTGGAGTCAGGAGGACCTGAGTTCAAATCTGGCCTCAAACACTTAACACTTACTGGTTGTGTGACCTTAGGCAAGTCACCTAACCTCAATTGCCTTGTCCTCTTCCCTTCCAAAAAAAAAAAAAAGAGTGCTTGCTTTAAAAGTCCTGACTGACTAGTTTCTTTCAAACTCTATGGCCTATGGACCTATTCAGTTTTAGGGGGTGGCTAGGTGGTGCAGTGAATAGAACAACTGGCCCTGGAGTCAGGAGGACCTGAGTTCAAATTTGGCCTCAGACACTTGACACACTTACTAACCTTGGGCAGGTTACTTAACCCCAAACTGCCCTTCCTCCCCCTCCAAAAAGCAAAAAAAAAAAAAAAAAATTGAAGGACACAGGGAACACTGGATAAGAGATAAAAAACCAATTCCTTTGGTAGAGGTTCAAGATAAGGGGAAAAGGACTTCAGGGTGCCTTCAAGTTACAGAATAAGCTACAGGGCTTCACAAAGAAATATTGGAAAAGCAGCTCTTAATATTATTTTTAACTCTTAGGGCCTTATTTGTATCCACATCCACATGGAGACACGATACTTTCTCAGAAGAAATAGTGTCTCTCTGCACTGAATCCCTATACATTTGTAAAGTTCCCACCTCCCAATACAAAATATGCCCCTTCCCTCATGGAAATATTCTTTAGTGGAGCCTCCTGCTCCATTATATTAAGATCTCTCCCTTTCTTATCAAGTATTTCATTCCCTCTCTTGGACATTTCATCCAATTTACTGTAGCACATTTTCTTGATGAGAGACTACAGAAATTATCTTCCTTGTGTTCTTTTCTACACACTTGACTAAGATACTTCACACAATTCTTTTTATCATTTACTTCCACTCTTCCATTTTGTGCATCCTTCTACTCTGCAATTAAATCTGATAAAACACATCGAATCACCGGTAGGGTTGTAGGGTTTAATTAGTGGTATTCTGGGTCTGCTCTTCCACCATCACTTCTTTTATTTTTTAGAAATTCTGTTTTCATCTTTGTCCCCTTGTATACTTTTAGAAAGAAATATCTTAACGATTCCTTTGTTGGTGCTTCTGCTGTTCCTTTAACACAATAGTTGGGTTTCTTTCTCGTTAAAACAAAAATTTCTTTACAGATAGGTTCAATTTAATTTGTCTTGCAATATTTATTTAGAGACATTTTTACATTTTTAGATGTTGTGATACTCATCCTCTTCCTTTCTAACTTTTATATATTTCTTTTGATTTTTCTGCTTATGTAGATTTTTAAATGAAATTTCTTGTTGAAGTCTTTGTTGGTCTTAATTTTTTTCCCTTATATTCCTTTGTGACTCAACTTTCTGATTCCTTCCTTTTTAGTGGTGGGTTTACCACTGGGACTAACCTTCGAAGCTACCTCAAACTTTTTTTATGTTTTGCAATTCCTTTTTTACTAGTTTCAGTCTCTGCCCCAAGTAGCTTCTTGGTGGACAAGACAGAACCCAGATGGATTCCCTTTTCTTCAGGTCTAGTGCAACCCTAAATTCTGAACCTCTCTGGGACAAATCTCTAGTGCACTATAGAGGTAATATCTCCATACTTTAAAAAGCATTTCTTGGGGGGCGGCTAGGTGGCGCAGTGAGTAGAGCGTCGACCCTGGAGTTAGAAGGACCTGAGTTTGGATCCGGCCTCAGACACTTAACGAACACACAAACAAAAACCTAGTCGTGTGACCTTGGGCAAGTTACTTAACCCCAATTGCCCTCCAAAAAGCAAAAAAAAAAAAAGCATTTCTGTTTCTATTAGTTTGGGAATGTTTTCACAGAGCTATTAAAGCTTATACTTACTTTGAAAGCTTTTTGTTGATGTCCTTTGACAATTATGCATTGGTATTATTTGTTTATTCCCTATGTACTTTGGATATCAGATTTTATTGGTTATGTTGATGTAAATTTTTTCTATATTTCTATTTCTCTTCTAATTTTCTTATCACTGATTTTATTTATGCAAATATTTTATGTAATCAAAATGGTCTGTTTAATCCTTTGTGATGTTCTTTTTATTTTATTTTGTTAAAAATTCTCCCTCTGGCCATAGTTGTAAAAGGTAAATAATTTCATTTTCTCCCTCTTTTTTTTTTTTTAAACATTCACATTATACCTATTTGCAGTTTGTTGTGATATATCATTGAAGACTCTGGTCTAAACTTAGTTTTTGTCACATTGCTTTCTAATTTTCCCAGCAATTTTTATTTTTTATTTTATTTTTTTGCTTTTTGGAGGGCAATTAGGGTTAAGTAACTTGCCCAAGGTCACACGACTAGGTTTTTGTTTGTGTGTGTGCGTTAAGTGTCTGAGGCCGGATCTGAACTCAGGTCCTTCTGACTCCAGGGCCGACACTCTACTCACTGCGCCACCTAGCCGCCCCTTCCCAGCAATTTTTATTAAAAAAGGGATCCTTCCCCTAGCAATTTATATTAAATGCCTTACCAAACCATTGCCACCTTTAATTGCTTTAGGTCCTTGCCCATATAGTATGTTTCACTAGTTTACTTATATATTTTTAAAATTAGAGTCAAATAATTTTGATGACTGTTGTTTTACATTGTAGTTTTTAGTCTTCCTCCTTCTTTTGCACCTTTTCTTATTTTCTCTGAGATTCTAGACATTTTTCTTCCAAATTTATTTTGTTATTATTTTCTCTAGTTCTAGAAAGTATTTCCTTCATAATTTCATTGTTATTGCATTGCTAAAGCTATAAATTAATTTAGGTAGAATTTTCAGTTTCGTTATTTTAATGAGGTTTAATCATGAGTAGTTGGATAACTTTGTAATTGTTCATCTGTCTCCAAAGAGTATTTTGTAGTTATATTTAAATAACTCTTGATGGATTGTGCTAGTTAAACTCCCAGGTATTTAAATGAATATTTATTAATTCTGAATAAATTGTGTCGTCTTATAATTTCTTCCTGATTTTTCTTGGAACTGGATGAAAATGCTGATGATTTTTGTGGACGTATTTTGTATTCTGCTTTGATGAGCTATTAGTTGTCACTGGAGGTTTCCAAATACTCAATTATATTATCTTTAGGAATAATATTATCTCATTTTTGCTGATGTTTAAAACTAATTTTTTTGGCATTGCCATACATAGTATTTGTGAAACTATGCCAAAAAATAATGGGTGAGAGGCAGCATCCATGTCTTACTTCTGTTTTTATTGGGACACTGTAGCCTTTATCCATTGCAAACAGTGCTAGCTCTTAGTTATAAATATACACTTTCAACTTCTCTTTTTAAGGCCCTTGCAAATCTATATTATTTATGAATTTTATTATAATCAAGTGGTCTATTTTATCAAAGATGTTTTTTTCATCTATTGAAATTATTGTATGGATTTTGTCATCTTTTTTGTTTAAATAATTAATAGGGCAAATTATTTTCTGAGTATCAATCCATCCTTACATCCTCAGTATTAATCTGACTTGTTAATGCTGGATTATTTTAAACATATATTTCTATGATCTTGCAAGGATTTTATCTGATTTTTTTGCATAAATGTTCCTTAGTAAGATTAGTCCTTTTTCTCTTTCTCTACTTTTCTCTACCAGACTTTACTATCAAAGTTATAGCTGTGTCTTAAAAGGACTTTGCTGGAATGGCTTCTCTCTTTGTTTCTCCAGAATAATTTCTTTGCAGCTTAAGTATTGGAAGGGACCCATGGTCTCATTGATTTGGATGCAGATTGAAACCCATGCATGCCTGATCATTTTGTGCATCTCCATTTAATCCATGTGTCACTATATGTTTGTTAGAGGACATCCATTCACCATGCTGAAGATTTTCTTTATTCACTCATTTTCCCCCTCAATTGCCACCAGGAAAGAGAGAGATTTGACCTGTTTGTGCCTTTTGTGTTGTTCTTCAATCATTTCAGTTGTGTCTGACTCCTTGTGACCCCACCTGGGGCTTTCTTGAAAGAGATACCCAGAGTGGTTGGCCATTTCCTTCTCCAGCTCATTTTGCTGAAGGAAACTGAATTAAACAGGGTTAAGTGACTTGCTCAGGGTCACATGGTTAGTAAGTGTCTGAGGCCAGATTTGAACTTCTTCCTGATTCCAGGTCCAGCATTCTATCCACTATAATACTTACTAGCCTGTCATACCTTTTGTATCTGCATCCAGTTTTAGCTCAGCAGCTACTTGGAAAGCTTTCTGTTTGCACATTGCCAAAAGCAGTTACAGAAGCCCTACATGTGCTCTGACATGGAGGGCAGGGGTTTCTATTCTGCATTTCTGGAAGCTAGTTCCCCAAGTATCCATATGAGTTTCAGTAGGCAGTGTAGATTACACATGTTTGAGGGCCTGGTCTTCTATCGGCTAATCCTTGGTTACACTTGATAACTTCATAGCTTTGTCTCCTTTCCATTCATTTTGTAGCATCTAATTTAGATGTTCCTTGACCTGGCCTTCTCCCAAACTACATGAGTGGGTCTAACAAGGCCAGGCCTGTGACAAGTGACTCCAAAGTGACTTCTGACTTTGTTCAGAATGTGGAGATAACTTTAAAATTCTGGATTGTATAGTCAAGATTGTCTCCAGAATGAGGGTTGAAAGGAGAAAGTGGAGAAGAAAATTCAGATGAATTGAGAAATTTTGGTTTTGTATAGATATCAGACATGAAAACGGAAAGGATTACATTTTTAAAGGACCAAAATTTCCTATATTCTTCCCCCATAGACTCTGCTGCTATTGCTTGTAACTTTTCTCACCCTGAAATTAGAAAGATGAGGTGTTTGCACAAGTGATAATTCAAGTGCCATTTTCCTTTATCCAGCTCTGAAACCAGAGAAGATATGAAATAGTTCCAGACTGGGGCCAGGGCAAGTCACTTGGGACTCCTTTTCAATGCTTCTATGTTCTTCATTGAGTAACCAGTGAGGAGGAACAGTGAGATGCGATACAAGGGGACTTTCAAAGATGCCAGAAACATGACAAAGGCTCATCCCTGAGCACCCGTTAAACAGTGCCCCAGAGCAGATCCTGGAATAGTGGAGCCAGTGGAAAGATGGGGTGGACCAGTCTTCTGATTCCAGAGATTTAGAGGATCAGCAATAAGGGCCACATCAGTTGGGTAAAAGGGGGGCACAGTCCAGGACAGGAAACATCCCAGTAAGCTAGTGGCAGGCTCCACCTCAACAAACCAGAAGGAGATACTGAGCCCCAGAGTGGTGGAGGAAGCAAGCACCAACACCAAGACCTCCCATGTGCCTTAGCACAGCCAGGGGAATTGGCAGACTCCACCTTGGAGAACCCATCATGTGCACTGGCACAGCCCTAGGCAGGCAGGTGTTGTCCAGGAGTAAACCTCCCTGTGCTTCAGCACAGCCCTAGGGAAACAGAAGAACTCCTCCTGGCCTCAGAACATGCCAGACACCACCATTAGGAGCCCAGCTGAGCACCAGGCAAGCTGTGAGACACCTACAGCCTCCAGCAGCCAGCAACTGAGGCCCCAGGGCACAAAGCTAGTGACCAGGAACCTGAATTCCAGTAAAAGAAGCTTGGGACAATACCCCCTGTGCACCAGCTTGAGAGCTCAAATTTAAAAGTCACGAAATAGGCAAACAAAATGAGCAAAAAGCAAAAGTGAACACTGACCACAGAATGTTTCTATGGGGACAGGGAAGATGAAAACACAAACTCAAAGGGGACAACATTGTCAGTATACTCAAATCTGAAACCTCAAAGAGGAACATAAACTGGTCTTAAGTTCAAAAACCTTCATAGAAAAGCTCAAGAAGGATTTTAAAAATCAAATAAGAGAAGTAGAGGAAAAATTGGGAAAAGAAATAAGAGGTAGAAAAGGAAGGAAAAAAAATTGAATGTAGAAAACATTCCTTAAAAAATACAATTGGCCAAATTGGGGGAAAAAGTCCATTGAAGGAAATAATTCCTTAAAAAGTAGAATTGACCAAATGGAGAAGGAGGTACAAAAGCTAACTGAGGAAACAATTCAATAAAAATTAGAATTGGGCAAGTGGAAGTTAATGACTCTATGAGATGTAAGAATCAGTCAAACAAAATCAGAAGAATAAAAAAAAGAAAATGTAAGATATATAATTGGATATAATAACTGACCTGGAAAATAGATCCAGGAGAGATAATTGAAGAATTATGGTCTACTAGAAAGCCATGATAATAATAATAATAAAAAAAAGGCCTGGACAGTCACTTTCAAGAAATTATCAGGGAAAACTGCTCTGAGGGTAAAATAGTCATTTAAAGAATCCAGTGATCATCTCCTGAAAAAGTCCCCAAAATGAAAACTTCAAGAAATATCATAGCCAAACTCAAGAATTATCAGGACAAAAAAGAAAATACTATAAGCAACCAGAAAGAAATAATTTAAATATCATGGAACCACAGTTAGGATTATGCAGGACTTAGCAGCTTCTATATGAAAGGATCACAGGGCCAGGAATATGACATTCTAGATGGCAAAGGAGCTTGGATTACAACCAAGAATCCAGTATTCAGCAAAACTGATTATAATCTTTCAGGGGAAGAGATGGACATTCAATGATATAGGAAACTTTCAATCATTTCTGATTAAAAAAAACCCCAACAGCCTAGAACTGAACAGAAAATTTGATCTTCAAATACAAGACTTAAGAGAAACATAAAAAGGTAAACAAGAAAGGAAGGAAAAAGATGTTATTCAATGAGGTTAAACTGTTTACATCCCTACCTGGGAAAATGATACTCATAACTTTTGAGAACTGTATCTTTATTATGGCATTTGAGAGGGGATATACATAGACAGAGAGTATGGGAATAACTTTAATTTGCTGTGATGATGAAATAATTAATTAATTCAGGGGTGGGGGGAAAAGATTGTACTGAGAGAAAAGGAAGAGGAGAGGCAGAAGAGGGAAATTACATCATTAGCAAGAGGTGCAAAGACATATTACAGTAGAGGGAAAGAAGCGGGGGGTGAGCATTGTTTTAACCTTACTCTCATTGGATTTGGCTCAAAGAGAGAATAACATACACATTCAGTTGATTGTAGAAATCTATTGCACTCTGCAAGGAAGTAGGAAGGGAAAGTGGAAAGAATAGGGAGGGAGTGGCTAGAAGGCAGGGAAGAAGGCAGGAAAGAAGTAGTCGGGGAAAGAGGAAAGTAAAGAGAATGGGACTCATAGAAGGGGGAGATTAAGGGAGGTGGTGGTCAGAAGCAAAACACTGATGAAGAGGGAAAAGGTGAAAGGAAAGAGAAAAGTATAAATGGGGAAAAATAGGATGGAGAGAAAGACAAAGTTAGTAATCATAACTGTGAATAGGAATGGTATGAACTCTCCCATAAAATGGTAACAGATAACAGAGTGGATTTAAAACCAGAATCCTACAATATGTTGTTTATAAGAAACACATTTGAAGCAGAGCGATACACACAGAGGCTGGAGCAGAACATGCTATGTGTCAACTAAAGTAAAAAAAAAAAGCAGGGGTAGCAATCCTGATCTCAAAATAAAAGCAAGAATAGATCAAATTAAAAGAGATCAAGAAGGAAACTGACATCATAGACAATGAAGTAATATCAATACTAGACATTTATGAACTAAGTGGTATAGCATCCAGATTCTTAGAAGGTAAGTTGTGTTACAGGAAGAAATAGACAGCAAAATATACTAGTGGGGATCTCAACCTCTCCCTCTCAGAACTATAAATAATAGTATGAATCTAACCACAAAATAAATAAGAAAAAAAAGTAAGGAGGTGATTACAGTTTAAGAAAAGTTAGATATGGTAGACCACTAGAGAAAATTAGATAAGGATAGAAAGGAATACACCTTTTTTTCTCAGGGGTACATGGCATCTATACAAAATTTGACCATGAGGGCATTATAAGGGCATAAAAACCTCACAATCAATGCAGAAAGGCAAAAATATTAAATGCATCATTTTCAGATCATGATGCAATAAAAATTACATGTAATAAAAGGGCATGGAAAGATAGCTAAAAATTAATTGGAAGTTAAATAATCTAATCCTAAAAACTGAGTGGGTCAACAAATAATAGAAACAATCAATAACTGCATTCAAGAGAATGAAAATAATGAGACAACATACTTATGGGATTCAGCCAAAGCAGTTCTTGGGGGAAATGCAACTAAAAAAGATAAGAAAAAGAACAAATTAAAAACCCCAATGAAATAGCAAATAAGAAATTCTGAAAATTAAAGGTGAGATTAATAAAATTGAAATTAAGAAAACTATTGAACTAATAAATAAAACTAAAAACTGATTTTACGAAAAAACAATAAAAGAGATAAACCTTTGTTTACTTTATTTATTTATTTATTTATTTATTTATTTTTGCTTTTTGGAGGGCAGTTGGGATTAAATAACTTGCCCAAGGTCACACGGCTAGGTTTTAATTTGTGTGTGCATTAAGTGTCTGAGGCCAAATCCGAACTCAAGTCTTTCTGACTCCAGGGCCGACACTCTACTCACTGCACCACCTAGCCGCCCTGCTTTAATTTTTTTTAATAAGCAATTGGGGTTAAGTAACTTGCTCAAGGTTACACGGCTAGTCATTATTTATGTGTGGGTGCTCATTTTCTGAGGCCAGTTTTGATCCCGGGTCATCCCAACTCCAAGGCCGGCGCTCTTACTCACTGCGCCACCTAGCCGCCCCTACTTTAATTTTTTTTTAAAAAAGAAGAAAGCCAAATTACCAGTAAAAAAATGAACAAGGTGAATTTACCATCAATGAAGAGGAAATTAAAATAAAAATTAGGAGGTATTTTGCCCAATTGTATGCCAATAAATCTGACAATCTAAGTGAAATGAATGGATATTTACAAAAATATAAATTGCTCAGATTACCAGGAGAGGAAATAAAATACTTAAACCCATTTCGCAAAAATAAATTGAACAAGCTATCAATGAACTCCTTAAGAAAAAAATCTGCAGGGCCAGATGGATTTACAAGTGAATTCTACCAAACATTTAAAGAATAATTAATTCCAATACTATATAAACTATTTGGAAAAACAGGTGAAGAAGAAGTCCTACCAAGTTCTTTTTATAATACAAATATGGTGCTGACAGCTAAACTGGGAAGAGCCAAAACAGAAAAAGAAAATTATAGACCAATTTCCCTAAAGAATATAAATGCAAAAAGTTTAAATAAAAGATTAGCAAAGAGATTACAGCAACTTATTGTGAGGATAATACATTATGACCAGGTGGAATTTGTACCAGGAATGCAGGACTAGTTCAATATTAGGAAATCTATCAATATGAGACTATATCAATAACAAAGTAACAGAAATCATATGATTATCTCAATAAATACAGAAAAAGCTTTTGACAAACACAACACCCATTCCTATTAAAAACACTGGAAAGTATAGGAATCAATGTAGTCTTCTTTAAAATGATAAGTAGCATCTATCAGTTGCTCATTGGTAGACCAAACTAACATTATAAAAATGGCCTACCTAAATTAATTTACTTATTCAGGCCCATACCAAGTTGTCAAAAAATTATTTTATAGAGCTAGAAAAAATAAAATTCACCTGGAAGAGCAAAAGGTCCAGAATATCAAGGCAATTAATTAAAAGAAATGCAAGGGAAGGTGGCCTAGCTGTACCAGATCTGAAACTGTATTATAAAGCAGCAGTCATCAAAATTACTTGGTACAGGCTAAGAAATAAAGTGGTATATCAGTGGAATAGGTTAGGTACACAAGACCCAGTAGTCAATGACTATAGTAATCTACTGTTTGATAAACCCAAAGACTCCAGCTTCTGGGATAAAAACTCATTTTTTGACAAAAACTGCTGGGAAAGCTAGAAAACAGTATGGCAGAAACTGGGCATAGATCAACATCTTATATACTATACCAAGATGAGGTCAAAATGTGTACATGATTTAGGCATAAAGAGTGTAAGTATAAGCAAATTAAGAGAGCAAGGAATAGTTTACTAGTCAAATCTACAAAGAAAGGAAGAATTTATGACCAAGCAAGAACATTATGAAAAGCAAAATGGATAATTTTGATTACATTAAATTAAAAAGGTTTTGCACAAACAAAGCCAATGCAACCAAGATCAGAAGGGAAGCAGATAGCTGGGAAACATTTTTTTACAACTAGAGTCTCTGATAAAGACCTCATTTCTAAAATATATAGAGAATTGATTCAAATCTACAAGAATAGAAGTCATTCCCCAATTGATAAGTGACCAAAGGATATGAATAGGCAGTTTTCAGGTGAAGAAATTAAAACTTTCTATAGTCATATGAAAAATGCAAATTAAAACAACTCTGAGGTATGACATCACACCTATCAGACTGGCTAACATGACAAAACAGGAAATGTTGGAGATGTGGAAAAATTCGAACACTAATGCATGTTGGTGGAGTTGTAAACTGATCAACCTTTCTGGAGAACAATTTGGAACTATGCCCAAAGGGTTATACAACTGTGCCTACTCTTTGATCCAGCAATACCACTACTAGGCCTATATTCCAAAGAGATCACAAAAAAGGGAAAAGGACCTACATATACAAAAATATTTGTAGCAGCTCTTTTAGGGATGGCAAAGAATTGGTAATTGAGAGGATCCCACCAACTGGGGAATAGCTGAACAAGTTGTGGTATATAAATGTAATTAAATACTATTATTCCATAAGAAATGGTGAGCAGGCAGACTTTGGAAAAACCTGGAAAGACTTAGAAGACCTGGAATGAACTGATGTTGAGTGAAGTGAACAGAACCAGGAGAATACTACACAATAACAGCAACATTGTGTGATGACTGACTGTTAGACTTAGTTCTTCTCAGCAATGTAAGGATCTAAGACAATTTTAAAAGACTCATGATGAAAAATGCTATCCACATTCGGAGAAAGAACTATGGAGTCTGAATGCAGATTAAAGCATACTATTTTCTCTTTTTTGTTGTTGTTTTTTTTTCTCATGGTTTTCCCCCTTTGTTCTGATTCTTCTTTCACAACATGACTAATGTGGAAATATATTTAATATGATCATACATGTAGAAGCTATATCAGATTACATGTCATCTAGCAGAGGGAGACTTGAGAAAGGGGGGAATTTAGAACTCAGATGTTGAACACTAAAAATAATTTAATTTAAAAAAGAAACATGACAAGGGTGAAGACTGTCACCAACAAAACTGAACAAAGATGCATGGTGACAGCTGAACAGAAGGAAAATGACAGATATAATGTACACATAGGAGAGAGTCAGTGAATCACAGACATTCATGCATGTGTGTGTGCTCACACACACACACACACACACACGCACGCACACACACACACACACACATTGAAATAGATTCTAAAAGAAAGAAGGAAGCTCCAAGGATCTATTCAGTTAAAAGGTAGTAGCTCCAAATCTGTTCTTTTTTTGACCCAAAGGTTCAGTGCTTCCATAAGCAATGAAGACTGTTTTAAACACCTCTTCATGTTCCTCAAGCAAGGATATTGCTGATGCAGAAAAGGCAGCTCTGTGGCTAGAAATATTTCTTAGCATGAGATTTTCAGCCCTGGCTCTGATACTATTAATGGTAGTGGGCAGAGAGGTTTACTGACTAGTAGCCCACCAATGACATTAAAAGGTGCAAATGAGAATGACTTCAAGCCTGACATATCTAAAAACATTTATAAACTGGTCAGCCACTATAGTTTTGTAGTTCAGCAGGAAAGTTACAAATGAAGTTTGATGAGAAAATTCGTCAAAGTAGCAAAAAGACTGGGAAAGACTAGAAGAAAGGAAAACTGGCAGGGGGAAGTGGGATGAGAACAAGATATACAGACAAAAATAAAACAGCATGGTATGATAGAAGGTGTTCTGGACTCCAGATAGGAGACCCAGGTTCAAGTACCACCTCAGCCACAAAATAGCTGTAGGATAATGGACAAATCATTTCCTTTCTGGGCCTTAAGACCTTTACCTATAAAGTGAAATGCTTGAACTAAATAATCTCTCAGATTTCTTCTAGATTTAAAACTTTATGAATCTATGATATTGAAGAATAGAAGCAAAAGGAAATAGAATTAGAAGGTAAATTTTTAAATTAATTACTCAACAAATATTGATTGTTGAGTACTTAGAACTAGTTAGGTATTATGCAATACCTACTAAGTATTTAAAATGGGTACTATGTACTATGGTCAGTCAACTAACATTTATAAAGTGCCTACTATGGCATATACTGTGCTAAATGCTGGGATTTTTAAAAAGGCAGTCCCTGCTTTAATGGAGCTCATACTGTAATGGGAAATGCTAAATATAATATCAATTAATGAATTTTTGTTGGGGCACTATTCATGCTCTGAGAAGCTATGCAATGGAATGTGTCTTATCTTTTTTATTTCTAAGGTACTTCTCAACTTGGTTTTGGCACTTTAACCACATCCCATGTAATCTGAAACAGAACTAAATTTTTTTCTGTGGGATCCTCTATGTTGCTAAGACAACCAGATGAGAAGAGCTGCTATTTTGAACTTGGTCTCTGAGGAGTTAGACTCAGAACCAGGTAGAGAGAGAAAGAAGTCCTAACATTTCAAGCTGTGCGTTGTATTTTTCTTCGTTGCACATGCTAGTCAAAAAGCATTTATTAATTGCATACTATGTGCCATACAGTCTAATAATCCCTGGGAATACAAAGAAAGGCAAAAACAGTGCCAGTCCTCAAGGAACTCTCATTCTAATTGTGAAGACAATATGTATAGTTAGATGCAAGATATGTACAAAGTAGATGGAAGCTGATCTTCCTGGGGAAGGTAGGGACCTGGGGGTACAGAGTGGGCTAGAGTGTCATAGGAAAAAGGCAACCTCTATCTGAGACTGGGGGAGAGGAGAGCTGGCATTAGAGATGATAGGAAGGAAATTTGAGATGCGAAGAAACTGGGAGAAGAGGCAGCACGTGATGAATAGTCTCAATTTCTTCAGCAAAGAGTCAAGGTATCATTGAGCCTCTAGTACCTGATTAGTACTGGGTCCTAGACATTGCGGGCATCTTTCCACCTGCTCTGTTGTTGCATTCTACTCATCAGTAGGATCAGATACTCTTCAGAGATTCTTCCCCCAATCCCTATCCCAGAGAAGTAAATTGAGTCTTGGAGCTGGCTCTAGAATGGAGCTGTTCTAGCTACTAATTAGAATGTGAATAAACCAATTATACTTCAACCCCCTAGGATCAGCATGGCCCCAGACAGCAGCCCTATCCCAACTAGTCCCCAGCCCTCGACCTGGACCAGGGTCTGCCCAGGACAGGAATCTTATTGTTTGTCCTGCCACATTCTGCACCCTCTTTCTGCCACTACCTTCTAACACTTTCCAGCTCTAACTCAAGGAATAAGAGTTAAATCAAGTCAACCTAAGCATTGTGGGATGGGAATCATTTGCCAGTGATTTCTCTTAGAATCCCAGTAATTCACAGTTGTCAATTCCCTGGACAAAAGCTTCCTTCCCTGCTACCATCACTCCCTACTTCCTCACACATATTCGTATCAATATTATTTCTTCCTTATTCCATTTCTAATCTATGTTTTGAAACCTCCACTCTATCATTAACGATTTGCTCTTCATAAGTATAGACAAGAAAACAAAAAAAGAAAGACTAAAAATTTAAATGAAAAGGTCAACGACTATAAAACAAAGCAAAATAGAATGTTGAAATCCCAAAGAAGAGATATGAGGAGTAATGTCCCCCCCCACCTCCCCCCAGCCATTCCTTTTGCAGAGGTGGATTGGTCACGAATGTGGAACACTGTATAAATTGTAAGGGTTTTCTCTGTCTGTCTGTCTGTCTGTCTGTCTCTGTCTGTCTCTGTTTGTCTCTCTCCCTCTCCCTCTGTCTCTCCTTTTTCTGTCTCTGTCTCTCTGTTTCTGTCTCTCTCCCTCTCTCTCTGTTTCTCCCTCTCTCTGTCTGTCTCTCTCTCTGTCTCTGTCTCCCTTTTCCGTCTCTCTCTTCCTCTCAGTCTCTCTCTGTATCTCTCTCCCTCCCCCATCTCTCTCTCTCTCTCTCTCCCTCTCTGTCTTTCTCTGTCTCTGTCTCTTTCCCTCTCTCTCTTTCTCTGTCTTTCTTTTCTTTCTGTCTCTCTCTCCCTGTCTGTTTCTTTCTCTCTGTCTGTCTCTCTTTCTGTCTCTCTCTGAAAGAGATGGCTATCGGGAAAAGGGATGGGAAAGGATACAGGGGAAAACAAATTTAACAAAACAAAAGATATCAATAAAAATGTATCAAAATGGATTTTACCATTAGAACTTTTTTTTCTCAACTTCTTTCATTTTCTTGCAATCATAGAACTGTAGTGACCAGCAGGTGTCCCATTGTCCCTAGCTAAGGCCCTTCAGTACTTCTTTTATGCTTCCGGTACACCCTGAGCTAAGAGGAATAAATATCCTCATTGTTGTTTCCTGCCACTCCCTGGCCTTCCTTGTCACCCAGTAGCTTTTCTATTGTGAGGCTGATTCCATTTAGACACACTATCATCCTTTTTCGGATCCTGGTGTTTTCTATTTACTGGCCCTTGGGTCATTCTCTCTCCTTTCTCAAGGAGTTTAGTATCTGACTCAGTCTTCTCTATCCCAGTTCCTCTCCTGATACAAGCTGACTTCAATTTACAAGTTGATAACTCAAAATCTTTGCTTCCAAGTTCATCCATCTCCCAAACTTCCACTATATGTATTTTCATTGAACTGCATTCAGAGAGGGTCATACCTTTCCGTGTGGGGTACAACATCCTAACGTTGTCCCCCTTGGACCTCACTCCCCACACACACATATTAGTTAGTGGGGCTTTTTCCCTTAAAAAAAGGAATGAAACTGTCTTCGATATAAAATTGGCTCAGGGGACTAAGACTCCAGCCACTGAGGTCGCTGCTCTAACTGTCCTTCTTCCACTGTGTCCCAGAGAAATTAAGTGACTTACCCAGGATCTCAGAGATAGTAAATGTCAGAGGTGAGATCTAAAGCTGTGACTTCTTGAGTCCAGGTACAATGCTCTATCCTTTGCATAATGTTATAATTCAGAGATGGGGTTTAACAAGGCATGAATATTGACAAGATAAAAAAGTGTAAATGATAGTGGAGAGTTTACCCCTCCTGCTTGCCAAGGCCAAGCTTTCTGCATGTAATCCCACGTCATCCTTTTTCTACAACAGCTTGCCTCCACTTTCCTCCTCTTTTTGTCTCTCTCTGTGTCTCTTTGTCCCTGTCTACATCTAGAAGTTGACATTGAAAAAGTGAATGTGGACTCCATTTGTGATTAGATTGACTAATATGAACATTGACTAGAGTAAGGATCAGTACTGATTATTAGAAAGCATAAATCTTAATATCTTTTCAAACATGGAAGCACCCAGTAGATCTTTTCATGAGATACATTTCACTGTGTAAATGTGGATTTTAATCAGAGGCAAGTGAGTTGCAGCTTAGGATGCCACATAGAAAGTGCTGGGGTACCCCAGGAGGGGACTGGGAACAGGGTCATTATAGGGTACTAAGGCAGAGGGAATGGCTAGGCTGCAGATCAGAGGGGCTAGGCATCTCCCAGTTTCACAAGGTAAGTTGTTTTTGCATAACAAGCAAAAGTCCCTAAAGAAAACTTGGGAATTACCAGCATAGAGACAGTGATTAAATCCATGGAAACTGATGAAATCACCAAGTGAAGAGGTGTAGAGGGAGAAGAGAAGAGGGACAGAACCCTGAGAGACACCTGTGGTTAGAGGGCACAATCTGGAAGAGGAGCAAAGGAAACAGAGAAGGAGCAGTAAGAGAGGAAGGAGGAGAACCAGGAGGGAGCAGTGTCCTGAAAACCAAGAGAGAAAAGGGAAACAAGGAGAAGAATGTGATCAGCAATGTCAAAGGCTTCAGAGAGGTCACGGAGAATGAGGACAGAGGAAAAGGCATTAGATTGGGCAATTAAGAGATCATTAATAACTTGGGAGAGAGCAGTTTTGGTGGGATGATAAAGTCAGAAGCCAGATTGTAAAGGGTTAGGAAGAGAGGAAAAGGAGAGAAACTGGAGGGAGCTACTTCAGTTAGCCTTTTTGAGGAATTAGGAATCCTGTGAGGATTACAATTGTCCAAAGGGCAGAAAAGATAAAGGATGGTAGTTAGCAGAGGTGGAAAGATCAAATGAGGTTTTTTTTTCAAGATGGAAGAAATATGGGGATGTTTGTACATAGTAGGGAATGAGCCAGTAGACAGATAGATTGAAAATGAGTGGGGGTGGCTAGGTGGTGCAGTGAGTAGAGCAACTTGCTAATGTTGAACAAGAGTGGTCTAGAGGTACAAAAATAAGTTGGGGGATGTTCCATGGTAAGTGAGTCGCCTTAGCCATGCTGGACTTGGTCACCATAATAAGGAAAAACAAGGGTGGAGGACCTCTAATTAGCTTCCTATGATTAAGCAAATGAACTTACAAGCTGGGGTTCACAGCTCTAGGGTCTAATATACAGAACTTATCATCACTATCACTATGGAATTATATCAAATTGATTAATACTAATTAGAATAGATTAGGGGTCCAAATGAATCATTTCTCACAGTTCTCAGCTGAGAGGTTGGTGGAAAGGGGAGGCATGGGAAGTGTGAGAAGGGATGAAAAGGTTTGGAAGAGTTGCTGGGGAGTGTAGGATAGTGATTCGATAAGGGAATATAGGAGAATTGCTTAGCAGCAGTGAAGGCCCAATTGAAGTTGTGTAGTATAAATATGTAGTCAACTCAATCAGAACAATTTGCTTGATTTCTTTCTGCTTTTGTTCAGCAGCATGTATGTAGGAGTGAAGTTGGCAAATGGTAGGAGTGATCCAAGACTGAGTCTTGTTGAACAGAATCAGAAAAATGACAAGGGGGCTAGGGATAGATGAAAGAAAAATAGTGTAGATTTGACTTGGTTCACCAAAGGGTCAAGATGAGAAAAAGAGGAAAGAGTGATTAGTGCAGCTGACATAATAATCTAAAGGAGAGGAGAGAATTAAGGGGTCAAAGGATTGGAGGTCATGATGTGGAGCGTGAAGAGAATTATGATTGTCATGTTAATCGATATGATGGGTGTAATGAATATACTAATAGATTTGGTTCTTAGAATTGCCTCTCCTAGCTTGAATCAGACTTATAATACAGCTTGAAACGATCAATCAAAACTTGACAGTGTTCACAATCACTGTATTCTTGTCCCTGTGTAACTTAAGTGAACAAATCAAAATACAAGACTCAAGAGAAGCATAAAAAGGTAAACAGGAAAGGGAAATCATAAGAGATTTAATATGGTTAAACTGTTTACATTCCTACATGGGAAGATGATATTTGTAACACATAAGACCTTTCTCATTATTAGGGTAGTTAGAAGGAGTATATATAGACAGAGTGGAGAGGTCTGAGTGTAATATGACAGGAAGATATCTAAAAAATAAAATCTAGGGGAGAGAAAGGGAGAGATAGAATGGGGTAAATTATCTCACATAAAAGAGGCTAGAAAAAGCTTAGGTGAGGGAAAGTGACTGAGCCTTACTCGTCAGAATTAACTTGAAGAGGGAATAACATACACACTGAATCAAATCTTTCTTACCCTACAGGTATGTAGTAGAGGAAGGGGATAAGAAAAGGAAAGAAGTTGTGGTAGAAGGGAGAATAGATTTCGGGAGGGAGTAGTCAGAAGCAAATCACTTTGATGAGGGGTGGGACAAAAGGAGAGAAAGAATAGAATAAGCAGGGTGGGGAATAAGATGGAGGGAAATAAGTTAACAATAGAAACCATGAAAAAAAATTTTGAAGCAAGTTTCTCTGATAAAGTCCTCATTTCTCAAACATATAGAGAACTGAGTCAAAAACAAAAGAAGATAGGAAGGAGGAGGAGGAGAAGAAGAAATGAGGTTTATGGGGGTAATAAATTCTATGATCTGGTTCAGGGGCGAGGAACCTGTGGCCTTGAGGCCACATGTGACCTTCTAAGTCTTTGGATATAGCCTTTTGACAGAGTCCAAATTTTGCAGAACTTATAAGGGAATTTTTTCTGTGAAGTTTGGATTCAATCAAAGGGCTGCACTTGAGAACCTAGAGGGCCACCTGTGGCCTTGAGGCCATACATTTCCCACCCTTGATCTGGCTTTTAGGAATTCTCTCCAAAAGGAAATGAGTTAGCCTGGCATAATTTGGTCCATATCAACCCATGCTAGAATCAGGGTCAGTCTAAACTCCTAGTGATTATTGCTTCCCCCTTCTAAGTGAATATAGTGCCAAGAATACTGGAATAGGAGTCAGAACACCTAGTTTTTACCCCCAACTCTCACTAGCTTTGGTTTGGCCTTGGCCAAAACAGTTTGCTCTCTGAGTCTCTATTTTCTTATCTGTAAAATAAGGGGCTAGAACTACATGACTTCTTAGGTCCCTTCCATTGCTAAATCTAAGCTCCTACAACAAAGGAGCTCATATAAATCAAACAATCAATCAATCAACATTTATTAAGTGCCTGCTGTGTGCCCAGCCTGGTGCTAAACACTAGGGATACAAAAAAAAAAAAAAAAAGACAAAAGGCAGATCTTAGCCTCAACATGCAGATAAATAGGTCCTCTTCAAGAACAAAGGCCAGGGGTGGCTAGGTGCCTCAGTGAAGAGAGCACCGGACCTGGAGTCAGGAGGACCTGAGACACTTGACACAATTACTGGCGTGTGACTTTGGGCAAGTCACTTAACCCCAATTGCCCTCCAAAGGGCAAAAAAACCCCAAAAAACAAAGGACAAATCACAACACAACACAAACATGTACAAACTATATGCAGAATAAATGCAAAACAATTAAGAGAGAAAAAGCACTTGGAATTAAGAGGGTTTGGGGAAGGCTTCCTGTTAAAGATGGGATTTTCTCTAGGACTTGAAGGAAGCCAGGAAAGGCAGTAGGCAGATATAAGGAGAGGGAATGTTTCAGGCATGGGCAACAGTCAGAGAAAATGTCAAACTAGAATTTTGTCATGTCAACACTAATACCAATCCTGCCTTTGAGTTTCAATGTCACTCATCAGAGCTTACTTTAATTTTCAGAAATTTCCTGTGTGAAACTGATAAACCTTGTGGCCAATGCTCTTCTCACAGAATGTTACTAAGGGGGTCATAATCTTTTCCTGGTGACTGAAGTCTGGTTGCTTCAACTTTCAGTTCTTCACAGGATCTTATCTCCTCCACCCATACCAAGGCTCTTCCCCAGATGTCTCAGGACTTTCCTTCTCAGTGCAGGTAAGTATCATTGATGTTGATTCTTTTCTAGTATAACTCAGAAAACCAAATATGATGATACTTCCAACTAGATATATTTTATGTAAATATTACCAGAAAAGTAATTTGCCACCTTTCTGAAGTTGCTGAAATAGCTTATCATTGTTTGATTAGACTTCTAACATCAGAGAATTATTTTGTATCTTTCTCAGTGTCTTGAAATATGTAGTAAGCATTTAATAATAATGATATTAATGATATAGTAATGATGATAAATAAATAATAACTGAGGGCCTTCAGACTTATGGAGTACTTTTGAGGCCCAAGCTATACAGATATGAACTCATCTGGTCCTTCACAAGAGTTCTGTGGGGAAACAGACTTACTTATGTAACCTTAAGCAGTTCATTCAAACTTCCCTGGGTTTCAGTTTACTAGTAAATTAAGGGAAGGGGTTGGATCATATGGCCTTTATAATCCTCCTCTAAATTTTCACTTCTAGAAAAATAATTTAATTCTATATGAACACACACACACATCATACACACACACACACACACACACACACACACACACTTATTGATAGATACAACACAGACCTTGCTCTCAGTCAATTTACAACCCTAACAAGGATTGTGATGGAGGGGGGAGGCTTTCCTTTTTTTCTCTTTCTTGACAGGAATACTATGATTTTAGAATAAGCTTCCATTTAAATAACCTAATGGAAAGTGGTATCTAACTCATATTTTATTTTCTTTTACCCCAAATTTTGGGCAAGGACACCCAAAAGACAAGATCCTTTCTGTCTTGGACCTCTGAAACCAATGACAAAGTATTAGGAAGTCTCTCTCTCCACTAACCACAGAACATAAGAAACCACTCCCTATGGTAATGACTGACCATTGTTGTAATCCCAGCATGCCTAACTATGATCTTATGAGCCTATGGGATTTTTGTATACTAGAAATAGCTGTGAGAAAATGGCTTATATTCAAAAGCCTACTTACCACACCATAGAGGACCTCTTTTTTATGAACCAACTGATGCTTCTCTCTATCTTGGCTTATTAATAATAATAATAATAACATTAATATGGTATTAAGTTTGCAAACTTCTTGAAATGTGTTAATTTATGTGATTCTCACAACTCTAGGGAGGTAGGTCCTATTATTATCCCCATTTTGTAGATGAAGAAACTAAGTCTGAGAGGTTGAGTGACTTGCCTAAGTTAATACAGCTATTCAGTGCATGGGCAGGATTTGAATTCAGGTCTTCTTGACTCCAAGTTCCATGCTCTATCCACTGTACTACCTGGCTGCCTAATCTATGGAAAAAATAAAGCCTTTTTACTGTTTTGCTCCCTATGTTGAAAACTATGCTTTTCTTTCCGTGATAGAATGAAGGGCAAGAACATAAATCACTTTGATACAGGGGAAAATGTGATGAGTACAAAGGAGACGTATGGGGAAAATGTTATCAGAAATTTGAGGTAGGGAAGCTCACATTTACCAGGGGAAAAGAATCAAAGAAAGCGCTTCAGAGAAAAGGTCACATAAGAACAGGACCGGAGGCGGGGGTGGGCGGGGGGAAGGATAGAAAAAGAGAGACTTTAGTAGCTTAGAGAAATGGGGGGATGTCAAAGGAAACTGTATTCAAGGTATGGGGCAATATGGAAGCAAACAGAAATACAACCATGGGGTTATAAATACTAACCCAGTTTGCCTGGAAAATAAAATGCATGAAGATAAGTTTTGAGAGATTGGAACCAAGTCGTGAAAGGTCTGGCAGGCCTGGGGTAGCTAGGCGGCAGAGTGAATAGAGCACCGGACCCTGGAGTCAGGAGGACCTGAGTTCAAATCCAACCTCAGACACTTAACACTTACTGGGTGAACTTGGGCAAGTCACTTAAGCCCAATTGCCTTGCCTCCCCCCCTCCAAAATAAAAGGGTCTGGCATGCCAGGATCAGGAATTTATATTTCCTTGGTAGTCATTATGGAGCCCCTTGAAGTTTTCTGAGAAAAAGAAACACAGGAGCATAATGACATATTAAGAAGATCGATGGTCAGCTACGTGGTGCGGTGGACAGAGTGTCAGACCTAGAGTCAGGAAGACCTGAGTTCAAATCCAGCCTCAGACTCTTGTTAACTGTATGATCCTGGGCAAGTCACTTAATCCTGTTTGCTTCATCTGCAAAATAAGCTGGAGAAAGAAAAGGCAAACCACTCCAATATCTTTGCCATGAAAACCCCAAACGAGGCCACAAAAGTCAGACATGGCTGAAATGACTGAACAACAAATTGATATGACCAAGTTTAACCAAAAAGGGAGTTTGGACTTAGTCTTGTCTACCAATATTTTCATTATAAACAAACACTATTGAATTCAACAGGATAATTAAATTTGCTTTCAGGATCCTCCATGAGGTATGAGAGACATCTTGTGGTGTTGCTAAATCAAGCTTGGGAGTTCATTAGATTTTGTGCATTCTGACATAAATCTTGCCTCATCTTTTGTGTTGTCTGCTCTTCCCTTCCCTTCCACAGAATTGTGGCAGTATCTTAAGTGTCCCATTGTTTTGGATTCTAGCTTTAATATTACTACTGGAAAGCAATCAAAGAAATCAAGTGTGTCTTTGATTTGATTTTCTCAGTGGTTCCTTTTGGAGTGAGGATGCTTTCTTCTTGAATTTCTCATGTGTGATATAAATGGATGATGGGGCACATCCGTGATCGACGGTGTCATTTCAACAATGGTAAATATTTTCAAAGTAAAGGCATGATACTGGCTTTTTAAATTTGGGTGGCCTGTGGGTGGGTTGAGGATAGGGGATGACATGGATAGAATTGAATTTAAGGAAGACCCTTTACCAACTCAGTAGAAGGTAGATTGGAGAGGGGAAAGAAGCCAATTAAATGGCTATTGCAATAACTGAGGTGAGAGAAGATAGGTAGAGTGTGACTGTGACAATGGACGGAAGGATACAAGAGATACTATGAACGTAGAGTTGATCAGATTTGACAACAGATTGAATACGTAGTGTGAGTGATAGTAAAGAGTCAAGGAAGGCACTGGAGCTGCAGACTTGGGTGCCTGGAAGGTTGGTAATGTCTTGGAGAGTAATGAGGTAGTTCAGAAGAGGAGTTAATTTTGGGGGGGGGGGTGGATAATGATAACTGGTTGCCTACATCAAATTTGAGAGGTCTAATAGGTAGTTAGTGATGTGGAACTGGAGCTCGGGGGAGAGGACAGACCTGTTATAGATATGAGTACCACTACATCAAGATGGTATGAGGATAGAGAGTAATATTTCCCAAGGAAGTTGATGAGTTTGTCAAATGAGGTACTATAAAGAGAAAAGAGAAGAGGACCCAGGACAGGGTCTGTAAAAGGACGGTGACTATCTGAGGGGAGAAATGGGGATGTGTCCAAGAGGTGGGATAAAAGTGGAACATGCAAGATATATTATCAAGGGGAAAAGTGACAATAATTGGCATATTTGAATATGTTGGGGGGAGTACAAGTGAGGAGTGCAGGATCTCACTAAGGTTGTGAGCCTGGGAGCCCAGAAGAGGGAAATTGTACTGAACAATAATGGGAAAACTGGGAAGGAAGTAGGGTTTGGGGAAAATAAAAAGATTTCTTTGGGGGACATGTGTTTGAGATAGCAATTTGGAAACAGCTCAGAAGAGTGACTACAGCTGAATATGTAGATCTGGGAATCATCTGCATAGATAACTGAATCCTTGGGATCTGATGAAATCACTAAGAGGTGAAGTATACTAGGGGAAGAGAAAAGGACCCAAGACAGACTTTTAGGTGACACCTATAGATAATAGGTGTGGTATGTTTGAAGATCCAGGAATTTTTGCTTAGGAAAGGTCAGACAGAAGGAGAATCAGGAGAGAACAGGGTCATGGAAAACCTAGAGAAAAGGGATTATTTAGGAGAGAAATCAATAGTATAAAATGCTATAGAGAATTCAGATTGAGAAAAGGCTTGATTTGGTACTTGCTAGTCAAGGGATTGTTGGTACTTTTGAAGAGAGTTGTTTCAGCTGAATGATGAGGTCAGAAGCCATATTTCAGAGGGTTTAGAAGCAAATGAGAGTGGAAGAAGTGGAGCCTCCAAGTATAAAGGGAATTTTCAAATAGCCTACAAAAAGGCATGCTTACATATTTATTATAGCGAGTCATTTAATGAGATGGATATCCACTAACTACTTTGCAGGTATCTGTGGCCCACTTGGAAGAACTAGTTAGTACTTAAATATATGATTCTCTAAGAACATAAGATGTAATAGAATAAAATATTAGGTAGTGAAAGTTAATAGAACAGATTAGCAGTTGTGAGTTGTTACTACAACTGCTTCTCTCATTGATAAAGTTTTACTTTATGAAAATGTCCAGATGTGGATGATGCCATAATTATACATAGATACCTAAAGTACTGTTTATCAGCCAACTTATTCTTACTACCTTGTAATTTCTATAAAATAGATAAGATGGCTTGCCACCAAAGTTAGTTAAGTTTATCCCAAATAAACATTGCTGTTATTGTTATACTAAACTTTTATTCATAAGCATGGCCCATATGAGATGAATAGATGAGGGTGTGTTCAGAGTTGACTGGTTGGTTTGATGTTGTGAGAAATGATTCATTTGGATCTCTACTCTATTTCAGTCAGTATTAATCAGTTCAGTGTGATTCCATAAGAGGTAATTATTTATTAGCAATTATTAGTGATATGGTTTTATATATATATATAAAACTATATATATAGTATAGCTATATATGTATATAATAACTATAGTTATATATATAAAGCCATATATAACTATAGTTATATATATAGTATAGCTATATATGTATATAATAACTAGAGTTATATATATATATACTAATATACTAATGTATATTAGTAATATACATTTAGTCAGCCATCCAGAAATTGTACAAGAACAAACATGTATTTAATACATATTTTATATAAATAATATAGGAATAATTAGATAAAATAGGTTCTTCTAGTAGGCCTTTATAATATGCCTCAAAATTAAATCCATTGACCACCACTATTTTACCAGTTATGAAACTCACTTGTACAACCACAAGAATGTTGACAACGATATATCCATCCTTGTTTGCTTAAATACCATGTCCAAGCCCATCATGGGTAGGAAACTTTGGAATGATATCAAAGTCCCCCAACATGAGGAGGAACCCACCAATCACTTAGTCAGCAGAGATGTTCCAGACTTTGCCCAACCCATAATACCTTGTGATGAAACATCATTTTTGACCCTCAAGAGCAAGGTCTAACAACCAGTGAGATTTAGTATTTTACTTTGCCTCTTCTGAATATCTAGGTATCAAACTCTATAAAAATAAGACCTTGGGGACCAGGGGACATATCAGATCATGAGGACAGTCTGAGGTTCACTTTATTAGAGGGGGTCATATCCCTTTAATAAAGTGTTATTGGCTCAGAGCACTGCCTCAGTTTTTCATTGTAGTTTGGGTATTTTGGGCCCCACGCTTGTCTTGCATACTCACAGAGTACCAAAGTGGCATCATTATGTTGGGATCAAGGTACAGTGGCTGATCAGATCAGTACAAGCTTAGAAGACTCTACCACAGGTCAGGCTTAATGAACCACCTTTACTATATGAGTACTAGCCCTGTTACTTCACCAGGTGAAGATCATATTGAAATAGTCAAAGTTATAAGGCAGTGTAGTGGAAATTTGCAGTGAACTTTTGATTGGTTTCATGCCATGAAATATAAATATTTGTACTTAAAAAAGTCTTCTTTAAAAAAATTCTGAGAGGGATGGCATACCAAAGACTAATGTCAAAGGAAACCTAAGGATGTTGGCAAGTTGAATTAAATAATTAACACATATTAGGGCAGAAGAGACTTATGCTCACAATGTCCTCAAATTATTTCCAGAAACCAGTGAGCAGCTGGATTCCAAATCTATAGCAGCTTCCCACGATTCTTTTACAAGAAGACAAAAAGGAAACCTCACACGAATGAGGAGCAGATATACAGCAAGGGGTAAGTTCTGGACCTTATGTGTTCTCTCAATAGGGCTACGTCCAGAGACAAATGCTTCTTCCCAACAAACCATATTATTATAACACTAGATTTATAAGTAAGTCTTTGCTAATTGCCTCTCTATTGTCCTCAAGCATGAAGTAAGCTCTGACAAAATGATGGGGAACAGAACATTATAAGAACAAAGTGGACAAATTATAGAGGCTTTCTTTGACATTGGAATAAAATGGAATTTTTAATTGAGGCAGGTGGGACAGAAATAGCTGATAATTCATCAGAACTCATTAAAAAAAAGTTGAGAGGGAAGCTATGTGGCGCAGTGAGTAGAGCGTCGGCCCTGGAGTCAGAAGGACCTGAGTTCGGATCCGACCTCGGACACTTAAATGCACACACAAACAAACAAACAAAAAAACCAACCTAGCCGTGTGACCTTGGGCAAGTTACTTAACCCCAATTGCCCTCCAAAAAAGGCAAAAAAAAAAAAAAAAAAACTTATCTGGGGCGGCTAGGTGGCGCAGTGAGTAAGAGCGTCGGCCTCGGAGTTGGGATGACCCGAGATCGAATCCGGCCTCAGAAAATGAGCACCCACACACAAATAATGACTAGCTGTGTAACCTTGAGCAAGTTACTTAACCCCAATTGCTTAAAAAAAAAAGTTGAGTCACTGTCTTCTCATGTTCAGTGGTTTCAGATGTATAGGTTTATATAATCTATAGATGTATAGATTAATGCCCCTAATCCCAAGGCTTCTTACTCCGTTTAGCCTTTCTTTTGCTTAGTGTCTCATTTTTCTTTTGGTAGAATCTCTACTTTTTCTCCGTCAATTCATTGCTGTGGCTATGGGAATAAAGTTCTTCGTGATGTTGGCCATGGTAGTCACCATATTCATTTACTGTAAGTAACAGCAGAGAAAGCTAAATCATGCTGATGTTATGCACTAAGCATTCATTTTCATCAATGACAAGTGAATAAGTGAGTTTCAAATATATTTCTAATAATTATAAATTTTAATCATTGAATGGACAACACTTAAAATAAGCTTTTAAAATATACATACATACATGTATACCAAGAGAGGCAAGGAGCATAGTGACATATTTAGACAATAAACCATTAGATAGGATTCGTGATTGAGGTGAAAGAAAGAAAATGAAGTAGAATTAATTTTTTAAAAATTGTGTCTATCATTTTCACATGGATAAGATGGTTTGTCTATCAGCCCATATTTTTTTAATAAGAGATAGGTTAATGCTATTCCATTACACTTGCCTAAAGCACTTATCTAATGTTAGTAAATATTCCCAAAACATAAACTAAGAAGATGGGTGGTATAAATATGACTAAAAGTTAAAGCAAATGTAGTTTAAGTAGTATTAAATAGCATTAAGATATGGTAAATGATTGTTTCAGCCAGTTGAAACTGAGAAGTCAGTGCAGTGCAGTAGAAAAGGTTTAGGACTGGAATTTAGGAAGATCTGAGTTCAAATCCCATCTCTAAAACTTACCAGCCATGTGATAGTAGGCAAGTCATTTAAGTTATCAGAATCTCAGTATTCCCATCATCTGTGAAATGGGGATAATAATATGCAAGGTGCCCTCTGTTGCCAAGGCGTATCAACTCTACCTTTCTAACATCTCTTGCATATTCTCCCTTCTCTCCTCTGACATTATCACTATTCTGATATGGCCTCTCATCACCTCATACCTGGACTATTGCTAAAGCCTGCTGTTTGGTCTCCCTGTCTTAAGTCACTCTGCTTTCCAGTCAATTTTCTGCTCAACTATCAAAGTGATTCTCTGATCTGATCAGTTCAACCCTTTATTAAAAACAAACAAATAAACAAAAAAACTCCAGTGACTCCCTATTACTTCAAGGATCAAATATAAAATCATATGTTTGGCTTACAACCCCCTCCATAATCTGCCCCCTCTACATTTCCAATTTTCTTATACTTTACTTTCTCCTCCCCAACAATCCTCACATACTTAGAGATCCAGTGACATTGACCTCTTTGCCATTGTTCCTCACACAAAGCACTCCTCCTCTCTGTGCATAGTCACTGGATATCTGACCTCCATGTCTGGAATCCTCTCCCTCCTCATCTCTGCTTCTTGGTTTCCTGGCTTACAGTGAATATAAATAGTAACTGTTACTCTTTTGGTCAGCAACCCTGAGGGTCTTCCCTTCCCGGTTTTTCTTTTCTTTATTTTTAAAATTAAATATTAATCCCTTGATTTACTTCTTAAAGAGGCTTATTCGTTGAATGGCTGTTACTTCACTCAAAGTTAGCACTTGAAAAGAATTTAACTTAAAAAGGCCACCACATCCAGGACCATCTCCAATTGTCCTGATGTGGCCACTGGACCCAGATGGCTCTGGAGGAGAAAGTGAGGTTGGCAACTTTGCAAAGCCCTTCCTCACTCACATCAAAGTCAATCGCAAGTAATGTCATCATCTCCCTGATATCACGGTCCTCTTTAAGTAGGAGGGACAAACCACACATACACAAGCTTCCTTCAAGTCTTAGCTAAAACCCCAACTTCTATGAGAAGCCTTTCCTAATGATTCATCTCAATGCTAATACCTTCACTTTGAGCTCATCTCTAACTTGTATACCTCTTGTTTGTACATGGTTGTTTGCATGCTATCTTTTCCATTAGGATATATGCTAATTGAGGGCAGGGACTATTTTGTTACACTTTAAAAATACTTATTGACTTGGCTTGAGTAACACCTGCTTCAAAGGGTTTTTGTGATATTGAAGGTTTTACATCTTTTCTTTACATCTTTAAGGGGTTGAGTTTATGTCTTTACTGGATCTAAAGCCCTTTGATGAACTACGCAGAAGTCATTTATTATTATTTCCCTAAAGAATGCTGTATTCTACTCAAGATGTGGCATTTTAAAAATAACTGGCCCAATGCTCCAAGTTTTGGTCTTTTTAATCACCTTTTGATACTTGGAACTGTAAAATCAACTCATTTTGATACACTTTTATTTTAGCAGGTCATTGGCATCTTATATCATAATAATATTTATCTTAGAAATAATAAAAAGTAAAACACAATCTTAGGCAAAGCAATAATTTAGTAATGTTTTATGTCATTCTGATTATAAATCACAAGTACAGTCAATTTATAGTTCAATTATAAGCATTTTTCTTTTTTATTATCAAAGTGTCACATATTGTTTATGATTGGGATAATATGTGTAGATAGATAAACAGTAAATATAACAAGTATAGCTTAACAGTACATTGAAATATTTTAAAAACATAAAATAAGAAGATGGTTGGTGTGAATTTGGTATTATTCAGACAAGTAAGATAAATTTTAAAATGACATAGCAGGATTCCTAATAATCATGATTTTTTTCTATAATAGCTTCCAGCCCAAAGGCTCCAAGCAACACAAATGGTAGGTGGAAACTATAGTTTCATGAACCAATAATTCAAAGTAATTGAGAATGTAGATATACTATGGGGTTAAGCAGAGAAACACAGGGTCACTCTGACTTAATTCTAAGTCGTATTTTCAGCTTTCTAGCTATTGGTTATATCTTTTAGCTATTATTAGATCAAAAAGGGGTGGGGGATCAGGTCTACCTGGATCATTTCTAGTATGTCCAGTTAAGAGTGCTTGTTTAGATGTATGGGGATGCTGGAATAGATGGGGATGCTGATTTTTATGTGGAATTTTAGAATTCTATGAAGAGAAAGATATTCAACTGAAAATGTCATGTAAAAGCTATGGGATTTTCTAGGATTGATAAAATATACTCTCTTTCTAGGATTTTACTGTGGTCCATGTCCTAGGAATTGGTTTTGTTACAAAAATATCTGCTATTTATTGTCTAATGAAAGCAAAAGTTGGGATCAAAGTCGAGCTGCCTGCCTATCTCACAATTCCAGTCTTCTTAAGATATACAGCAAGGAGGACCAGGTTAGATGTTTGCTTAAATTTCCCCTCCTGAAAGTATACATAAGTTTCACACATATGGTTCCCCAATTCTACAAAGAATATTTTCTCTTCTCTTCTTTGGGTCCAGTTTGCTCATTACAATTATATTTTATATATGATTGTGTTTTTAGTTTATTCTATATTATATTTTAATTATAATTATAATTACATATAAGCATTCTTCTTCACTTTTGCTCTTTCCATTTACATTGTTGATGTCATTGTGTACATTGTTTTCCTGTTTCTGCTTTTTTTTTGCTCTATAAAACCATAAAAATATTTTCTATTTTTCTCTGAATTCTTCCTATTAATTTCTCATGGCTTAGTGATTTTCCATTGCCTTCATATACCACAGTTGGTTTCCCTGCTCTTCAAATGATGGGCATCTACTTCTTTCAAGTTCTTTACTACCAGAAAAAAAGTGCTGCTATAAATATTTCAGTGTATATGGGTCATTTCTTTTTATCTGTGTCCTCCTTGGAGGATGTGTCTAGATTTATGATCTTGAAGTCAAAGGGTATGGACATTAAAGTCACTTTATAAGCACAATTCTGAATTGTTTTCCATAATAGTTGGACCAACTTACTGCTCCATTATTAGTGTTTATTAGTATGCCTGTCTTTCTATGACTTTCAGTATCGACTATATCAATCCTTTGTCATCTTTGCCAATCTCCTAGGCATGAAAAAGGAATCTCAGGGTTGCTTTGCTTTGCACTTATCTTAGTCATAACTTGGAGCAATCTTTCCCTTTAATAATTTGAAATTTTTCTCTTGAGAACTGTTTCTTCCTGTCCTTTGATCACTTATACATTGTCAAGTGTCTCTTGTTCTTACACATTTGTATTATTTCTCTAAATGTTTGTAAATCAGACTTTTATAAGAAACATTTGATCCTAAAGTTTTATTCTCCAATTGTCAGCTTCCTTTATCCTAGTTGCATTAATTTTGTTCATACACATGCTTTTCAATTACATGTAATCAACTTATCTATTTTAGTTTTTGTAATTAAACTGCTTCTTATGGCTTGTTTCAAATTTTCTTCCATCTAGTAGATAGCAAAATAGTTTAGGAATATTAATTCCCAAATAATCATTCTGAGTCTGAGTAAATGTTACCTTGGGGTGCTGATTATGCTTCTATGAAAATTCAATTAATGTCAAACTATTAAGTTAAGTCATTTGGAGGTGCCATAGAATATTTATATAGCCATTTAATTTTGTTGCAATTGCATAAAGTTGTTCCAGGAAATAATAACTGATGGGAGTATATGTTTTTATTTTTGGTCTAACCATACTGTCCATTGATATGACCACAATTGTCCTATGATTTAGTTTTACCCAGTAGGAAGTAATTTGGTCTTGTTATTTGTATTTGAAAAGAAAAAAACAGTGGCCTGTGGTTTCTTTGTTGAACATTTTATGCCCTTTACCGTATAATACAACGATTTCTCTCTCATTCACACACACACACACACACACACACACACACACACACACACACACACACACGGGGGGGGGAGAAGAGAGAGAAAGAGAGAGAGAGAGAGAGAGAGAGAGAGAGAGAGAGAGAGAGAGAGAATATAATTGACTGCTAAGGATGTAAACAAAATTGCATAACCACTAGTATTGGCAGAAAAGGATTAACTATGGGTTTATCTGTAATAATCATGTTGTACAAAAATGCAATTCATGGATTTTAGCTTTTCTGGCTTGTTTTAAACAGGATTTCCTTAAACACATAAAATCATACCATTGGATGGGACTAGTACAATCTACACCCAGTCGGTCCTGGATGTGGGAAGATGGTTCCCCTCTCTCTCCTGACCTGTAAGTCCCTAATATATTGAAACATACAGAAGCATATTAAAGCGTCATCTAGGTGGCAGAGGGTGCACTGGACTTGGAGTCAGGAAATGTGATCTATGTCCAGTCACTTATCCTCTCTCAGCCTCAGTTTCCTCATCTGTAAAATGGAGACTATAAATAATAGCACCTGTCCCTAGGGTTGCTGTGAGGACCAAATGAGAATATAGCTAAAGCATTTTACTAACCTTAAAGTTCCACCCGGGAATTCTTAACTTGGGGTCTGTGAACTTGTTTTTAAAAAATGTTGGTTGCTGCTTTTAAAAAATTGACTTCATTTGCAATCCTTTGCACCTTACTTTACACATTTAAAAACATGATTCTGAGAAGTCTGTAGCCTTCACCAGATTGCCAGTGAGGTCCATGACACAAAGTCCTAGAACCCATGTTCTACATAAAGTTAGATATTGTTATTAAGTCTCTTTTCAACTCTGTGGGTTCATGGGTGTTTTTAGTTAGTTTTATCAACATCCTTGTCCTTATTATCTTTTCCTCCTCACACTGGAAGGCTGATGGAGCCAGAGGAAAAAGAGGAGTCTTGAAACCAAAGAAGAAAAGGGGAAGGCAAAAACTTCAGACCAATTATCATCATCCTTATAACAGCATTTACATAGAATTTTAAGATTTGCAAAGTACTGTACATGTTAACTCATTTAATTCTCAACAGCCTTGTAAGGTATTATTATAACTCATTTTTCCTATTAGCCTTATTTTAACAGATGAAGAAATTGAGACTGAAGGAAGATAAGTGTCTTGCCCAGGGCCAAATAGCTAAGTGGCTATCGTGGGATTTGAACTTAGGTCTGCTGTAACCCCAAGTATTACTTACCTATTACTTACCGCCTAACTTCCACCGTAACCCTTGTAGCTTAAAAAACATCCTCATCTCCTTAAAGTTTATGTAAATTGTTTTAAGTCTTTTGTATCTCTTGGTCATTCAATAAGTCATTCTTTTTTTTTCTTTTGGTGGGGAGAATGCAGGGCAGTTGGGGTTGTCAATAAGTCATTCTTTTTTTTTTTCTTTTTGGAGGGGAAAAGGCAGGACAGTTGGGGTTAAGTGTCAAGAAGTCATTCTTAATACAGCAAGGACCTTTGCCTACAAACTTCTGACAATCATATACTGGTCCTATCAGTATTAGGAAGATATGACTAGAGAAACTGACCTAATCATTTCATTGTTCTTTACACTCAAGGAGCAGTAACAAATTCATAGCAATTTACAATCTCCATCTATTCTCTGCTTCTCTCTTCTAGTATAAATAACATGGACTTACTCTCCATGTTTCCTCTTCTGGTTTATTTAAAGCTGGCTTGTTGGGGCGGCTAGGTGGAGCAATGAGTAAGAGCGCTGGCCTCGGAGTTTGGATGACCCGGGATCGAATCTGGCCTCAGAAAATGAGCACCCACACATAAATAACGACTAGCCGTGTAGCCTTGAGCAAGTTACTTAACCCCAATTGCTTTAAAAAAAATAATAAAGTTGGCTTGTATTTCCCATTTCAACAATAAAATCATCCTACACTGGTTTCCTGACCTTTACACTTATTACCATCTCATACAAATAAATAAATTAATAATACTATCCCCAGATCTATGTCTAATTGTCACAACTATTGTTTACTCTTTCCAGCTGTATCCTTTATCTTTTTTCAAGAAGTACTACCACCCCACCTCACTCAGTGCCTCAGGAGTTTGGACATACCATTATTTCCACAGTTGACTCTAAAATGGCTCCCTTCCCCATGGTTTGAAATTTTTCACTGATGTGAACATGAATAGCAGATTCCTCTGCAAAATTCCATAAAGCTCTCCACTGTGGAGTTTCACCACCTCCCATATAATAGGGAATATGGATATGGAGGGAGGGACATAGATATATGTGTGTACATGTACATGTGTGTATATATATATACATATATATATGTGCATGTATGTGTATGTATATATAGATATCCATCCAAATGCACCTAAAGCCCAGTAGTGCCCGGCACATAGTAAGCACTTTAATGCTTCTTAACTTGATTTGTTGACCTAAAATTGTGTTTCTTTCTGCTTGGTTTTGATTGTATTTTTTTTATTTTTTTGCTTTTTGGAAGGGGGAAGGTAGGGCAATTGGGGTTAAGTGACTTGCCCAAGGCCACATGGCTAGCAAGTATTAAGTGTCTGAGGTCAGATTTGAACTCAGGTCCTCCTGACTCCAGGGCCAGTGCTCTATTCACTGTGCCACCTAGCTGCCCCAAGTTCTGACTGCATTTTAATAGCAGGTTCCTAGCTTAGTCTTTAAATTTATCTTCCCACCTCCTTAGGGGGAACATTAGCCAGAATGTAGACCTCTCATCTTGTTTAATTTTAGAGCAATAGCATCCCTATTTCATGAGTATTTCATTCCTTACTTTCTGACCCAATAGTTAACACTATTTACAGTATATAGAAGGCACTCCAAAATTTTAGCAAAATCATATAAAACAATTTGGAATGAGATAATCAGAATTGGAATTAGAAGACTAAGATTCTATTTTCTGTCAAGTCAAGTCCAAAAGCATTTATTGAAAGGACTATTGTGCGGAATCATAAGATCAGAAATGTAGACAACCTTAGAGGTCATCTAATCCTGCTTCCTAATTTTATAGATAAGCAGATAAGGATTCAGAGAAGTAATAGTAATGCCCAAGTTCATTCCTTTGAAATCCATGGCCTCTAGTTTATGTATTTGCAAACAAATATTTGTAGGGAAATACATATTTGCTGCTATATTTTCTTGAGATGATTCTTAGGTTTCTTTTGTTTTCTTTGCCAAGGAGAAAGTCTTTTCCCTTATCACTGAGGCAAATGTTGCCAGAACTTACAGGTGATTTGGTATTCTTGTTTAATCAGCAGACATAAATATAATGAATCCTCTCTCTCTCTCTCTCTCTCTCTCTCTCTCTCTCTCTCTCTCTCTCTCTCTCTCTCTCTTTCTCTCTCTGTCTCTCTCTTTCTCTCTCTCTCTCTGTGTCTCTCTCTCTCCTCCCCTCTCTCTTTCTCTCTAGACTTTCTTTGGTTTCAGTGCAAAAAGGAAACTGTGCTGTGTATGGCTCCAGCTTCAAAGGCTACATAGAGAACTGTTCAAGTTCAAATACTTACATTTGTATGCAGCAGGTAATTCAATATAATTTTTATTACTAGAACACATGGAATTAAGACAATGGAAAGACAACACTACCTGAATATTCTTCATGAAGTCTATTTTTAGCAGTGATTATCAGGCTCTCCCAACCCTTAACTTCAAAATTTCTCAAAGTCCTCTTCTCCAGGTTCAGGAAAAACTTATTCTTCAATTTGTGATTCAGAATGCCAAGAGTTGATGGCTAAAGAGATGAGCAGATGCAAATAAAAGCCATCATCAGACCCAAAGAGAAAATTCTGGCTATGGCACAATGTGAGGTCATTGCTTCTCACACTAACCCTATCCTCTTAGAAAATAGCCTGTATCAACTTGGAACAGCGGTTTTTAATCTTGTGTGTGTTCTGGACCCTTTTGGCAGTCTAGTGAAACATTTGGACTTCTCAAAATAATGTTTTTAAAAATATGAAATGAAACACTTAAGAATGCAAAGGAATCCCATTATACTGAAATAGTTATCAAAATGTTAAATCCTTATTCACACTTTTTTCTATCCATTCCTTCTAGCATTACAGATCATTCTTTTCCACGTTATAGTTTTACTTGGGGGTACATATAGATATTATCTGTCTGCCTAAAGGAGAGGGGTGGAGATACAGAGTGAACTGACCAAGAAACTTCAATATATACAGAAGATGATAGCAAGGTCAGTTCATGAAAGACGAATATGGAAGCCTGATTAGGTCCTATAAAGTAGTGTCAAGAGCACTGAAGATTAGAATGGAATCAGACTGGTGAGGAGAGCTAACAATAATAAAAAGAGGCATATTTAGCTATCTTGGGGCAAAAAAAAGGATCAAAAAAAGAGTAGGAGTGCTGCTTGGAATGAATGAGGCAATAGTTGAGAAGAGAAAGAAGGAGGAGCTGCTTTGCATCATATTTGGCTACTGTTTGCTTTGCCAAGGAGAAGGCCATTTCCCTGTTCTTACATTGGGACAAATGTTGCCAGGACTTATGGGGTTTTCTGGTACCTATCTGTAGCAGCAAGCACCCCAATATCCCCAGGGTAGCTGCCAACACAGGTTCTTAGATCTGCTTTTGTAAAGAAAAGCAACTCAAAATGGGTTAACAAGCTTACTTTAATCAATCAAATATATATTACCTAGTTCAGGGGAAAAAGGTCAGCACCCCAAACTTCAGAGTTACAGAACTTACAGATCAAACAGACAGGCTTCCAAACTGTCCAACCATTATATCAATACCAAATCACAGTTACCAGAGAGGGAAGCATCAACATATGGGTTTTCAAAGCCGGGGGGCTCTCAACAACGGCTTCCCAGAGTCTCATCTGGTCAAATCACACAACACTTCTCGAAGTGAGCCCCAAAGCAAAGCCCCTCATCAGGGCCTATATAGCCTTCTATTGGCTCAGAGAATGTAACAAACTTCTTGACCCACAGCCCAATCACAAAGTATCAAGGTGTGGGCTTTCCTAAAAAACAAGCCTCCCACCACAGGCTCCAGGTGCACTTAAGCTAGGGTCAGGGAAGATCTTTAAATTTGCATTTCCATTACACTATCCCTCCCTGTTCTGTACCCAACCATGCAGTTGTGTGCCTGCCTTATATTTCTGTGATTGCCCGAGTTCTCAATAAAGGAAGAAAGCCCTTCAATATTTACATTTATTGGCTCCCACTCTAGTTACCCTTGGGCAAGTTGCTGGTTGGAGTAGCTAATTACAGAAATGGTGATTGGTTTGAAATCTAGGGTTTTCTTCAGGAAGGAAGTTAAAAAAAAGATTTATCCAAAAGAAAACTAATCAGGTGTGGAACAGGGTATTTATTCAAACAGAAAGGAGAAATATGCAAACTATAGGTTAATGAGTTTTGCTTTGATCGTTGGGAAAATTCTAGAATGGATCATCAAAGAAATTGTTGAGAATCTAGAAGGAATATCTAGTAGGTATTATAAGAGACAAGCATAGTTTAATTAGAAATAGGTGATATCCTAATACACTGTTAGTGGAGCTGTGTATTGACACAATCATTTTAGAAAACAATTTAGAATTTTCAAATAAAGTGACTACCATGTCCATACCTTTTGAACTAGAGTTCATTAGTGAACTTACACCTTAAGAAAGCCATTGATAACATGGTTCTCATAATACATGAAAACTTTTGTAGCAGTGCTTTTTGTGATGTCAAAGAATTAGACACAAAGTAAATATTCATTGATTGGGAAATGACTAAACAAATCCTGGCACATGAATATAATGGCATATTACTGTGTTATAAGAAATGCCGAATGTGAGGAATACAGAGAAATATGGAAATATCTTCCTAAATTGGTGCAGAGTGAAATAAGCAGAGTCAAGAAATTATATATACAGCCAATAAAATATAAATGGAAAAATTAGCACACAAAAATCAAAAATAAATTATAAAAGCAAAATTATAAGGATTGAGCAGGACTTATATGAAGATACATGAGAAGACAATGCTATTCATCCCTTCATGGAGGTGGAAGGTCCATAGGTATTGTACATTTACAATGCACATGTTTTCTGACTTTTTCCAATGTATTGATCAGTTGTGCTGAATTTTTTCTTTTTTTTAAATACTATTTGTTATATAGGATGGCTCTAGGAAGGACAGGGAGAGGGATAATGGGGAAAACCATGATCATGTAAAAAGTAAATGACATCAATAGAAATGTATTTTTTTAAAAAAGGATAGGTGGTGACAAATTAGGCTTAAAACAACATCTCACACTGTATATGTCAATATGCTCAAAATGGATATAACCTGATAAAAATATTAGTAGTGAACCAGATCAGGATCTCTGAACCAAAGAAAGGATGGAAGGGTCATGAAAAATAGAAATAGATCCTTTAGATGACATAGAAGTGAAAAGTTTTTATACAAATAAAACCAATTCAATTAGGTTAAATAGGAAAGCTGTTGACTGGGGAAATATCATTGCATAACATATCTTTGATAAGGCTCAGAAAGTCAATAAGCATTTATTAAACACCTAATGTGTGCCACGCACTGGGCTAAGTGCTGATTATCAAAGATATATAGGCAAGTAGTCTGTAGACATTCTCCAATGCACAAGTGATCAAAAGATATAAACAAATAGTTCTCAAAAATAAAAATCAGAAACTATTAAGAACTACACAAAAGATTACTCCAAATAATAAATAATGAGAAAATTCAAATCAAAATCACTCTGGATTTTTCTTCACACTCAGAAAATTAACAAAAATGACAAGATAAAGAAATAGTCAACGTTAAAGGGATTGTGGAAGGACAAGCCGCTAGTGCTCCGCTGTTGGTGGAGCTATGAATTATTCTAACAGTTTGTAAAGCAATGAGTTACCCTAAACAAACATGTAATTTACCTGTACCTTTCTGTCTGGAGATCCTATTGGTAGCAGAATGTGTAGTAGTAGCATTTAGTAGCAAAGAACTAAAAATAAGGTCGATCCTCAAAGATTGCAGAATGGCTAAACAGGTTGTTGTACATGAATGAATGAATGAAAACAAGAAAAAGCATTTATTACACACTTACTATATGCAAAAATACTAAGGAAACAAATATTAACAGCAAGACAGCACTTGTTCTCAAGAAGTTTACATTCTAATGAGAGATAACACATCAAAAGAAGCTAGAAAGAATATAGGGGAAGTGAAGGGAAATCCACGCCCAGAGACACGGTTTAGGAATGGCAGGGAAGTAACTTGGAGTCTTGGTTTCAGGGGGTGGGGAACCAAATAAAGTGAAAGCTCACCAGAAGAGCCCAGAGTCCTGGACACAGAGTTTGGGATGTTTTAGGAGGAAGAGGAAGAAAACAATCTAAATATATGAATGTAATGGAATATTATGGCATTGTAAGGAACAATTAATATGATGAATACAGAGAATCATGTGAATGTATATGACTGGATGGGAAATGAAGTTAATATAACCAAGAAAACAATAGCCTTAATGATCTTAAACAGAAATTCAGAACCAGAAACTTAATGATGTAATTATAATGAATAAGCTTGTCCCTGAAAAATGAGAAAAAAAAAAACTACCTTCCTCCCCTTTTTGCAAAGGTGGGGGATTATAGAAACATTGTTGTTAGACTCCATTTACAACTTAGTTTTGTTGCACTGCTTAACCTGCCTCCTTTTTTTTAAAAAAAAATTTTTATTCTTTCCTATAAAGAATGGCTCTGGTATTGAGTAAGAAATATAGAAGTTGATCAATGGAATATATTAAGTACAAAATATACAGAAGCAAATGAACACAGTAATCTAGTGTGTGATAAACCCAAAGATCCTAGCTATTGGGGCAAGAACTCACTGTTTGATTAAAACTTCTGGGAAAACTGAAAAGTAGTGTGGCAGAAATTAGGCATAGACCAACATCTCACACCATACACCAACATAAGCTCAAAATGGGAACATGATTTAGTTATAATGGGTTATAACTCATAAGGAAATTAGTGAAGCATGGAAGAAATTACCTGTCAGAACTATTAATAGGGGAAGAATTCATGACCAAACAAGAGATAAAGAAGTTCATGGGAAATAAAATAGATAATTCTGTTTACATAAAATTTTAAAGTTATGCATAAACAAAACCACATCTTTGACATTTGTCTCTATTGTTGACAATAGCCAATCATTCACAAAGTCCTATTGACTCGTTCTCCCCAAGATCTGTCATATCTATGCTTTCCTTACCATTTCTAATGTCACTAATCTTCTTCAACCCCTTATTATTTCACAGAATAACAGAACTGGAAAGTTGGAAGCACCCTAAATGCTAGATAATCCCATCCATCCATGAAGGAAATTCCACTATGACATGGCCAACACGTGTTTGGCTCCTTCAATCAATCCTCATATGACTTTCACTATTCTTGTTGCTTTCCTCTTGATAAACTCTAGGTTTTCAATGTCCTCCTTAAACTGTAGTTTCTAGAAGGTAACACAATACTTTAACTTGTCTGATAAAGAAGAATAATGTGGGACTATTATATCCCTTTTCCTTAAAATATACCTATTATCTTGACTAGAAGCAGCTAGGTAGCACAGCGGATAAAAAGCACTGTGACTAGAGTCAGGAAAACCGGAGTTCAAATCTGAACTCAGACAATTACTAGCTGTGTGACTCTGGGAAAAGCACTTAACCTCTGTCTGCCTCAGATTCCACATGGGCATAATAATAGGACCTGCCTTCAGGGCTGTTATGAAGATGAAATAACATTTGTCAGGCACTTAGCACACAGTGCTTGGTCTGTAGTAGGTGCTTAAGAAATGTTTATTTATTTCTTTTCTAGTATGATAATCAACAAAACAGTTACCCTGCCTTCAGCCTCTTTCCCACACAATTTATCCTATATTCCACCAGAAGATTTGTATAGTTTTTATCACATCACTTCATCAGGTTATATACCAAGATCAGACTGGATCTATTCTAGGAATGTAGGGCTATTATGATATAAGGATAAATATCATAGATAAAGTTGACAATAAAAAATACATAATTATATCAACAGATGTTGGAAAGGCTTTTTGCCAAAATCAATACCTATTTCTGTTTAAAAAAATAGGAAGTACAGGAATAAATAAACTTCTCCTTAATATTAAATAGTATCTACCTAAAACTATGATCAAACATTATATGGAGAAAGGTCTTTCCAATAAGATCAAGATCGCCCATTATTCCACTACCTTCTGTCATAGTACTAGAAATAGTAACTGTTTCAGTATGTCAAGAAAAACAGAGTAAACACATGCTTCATTCAAAGAACTTGTTAAGAGCTAAGAATTGTTTTGAGAATTTGAAGATTGTTATCTTAAATAAACCACTGAATGATTTTACTCATAACTGAAGAAAACCAGAAGCAGAAAGGCAAGACAGCCCAAATTGCTTTAAACTGTATGATTACCTATGGAGATCATTAGAAAGACTTTCAAACATGAACAAAAGCTTTCAAGGCTTAGTCAACTTCCTCACATGTACACCAGAGCAAGTTTTTTGTCCTGTATAAGGATATTAGCCTTGAGAGTTATTCCAAGAAAATGATGGTCACCAGAAACTGATTGTAGAAGACTTAGTGACAATGGCACTTGCTGTCCCAGACACAAATTAGACTTCTTGGCTTTAAAACGGACTGTCACTGAAAAGTTCAGAGACACGGAGTTAATCAAGAGAATTTCAGATGGAGCTAAATTTCAGATGAGACTGACCACAACTTTATTGCCACATCTTGACAAGTCATATGCTGTTTGCTAAGATGGGTAGCAGCACTAGTTACCTATGAATTCAACATGTAGGGAAAACTAATGTGAATGTACATGCTCTCTCCTAATAGTCATATGATGCCAAAGCTACGGTGATACCTAAGGAAGAAGTAAAGTCTATGTGTGACATCCAAGCATCTTGCTATTGTTATTGTTGTTCATCCTTCATTCTCTAGAGAATGATATCAGGAAGGTGATGTCTTGACTTGCAAGTGAATTGGATCTAAGTGAGGCAGAGTTATCAGTCCCACTTTCTCCTCCAGAGTCATCAGAGTCCACTGACAAGAACAGGTCAGGACAACTGGCAATGACTACTCAGCATCTAGACAGGCTACAATCCAATAACAACATAGCTGGGAATTTTTACCTTCCAACAAACAGCAGTTTATGTGAACTTTGTGTCATTAAACCTTTGTCTCAATTATCTGTGCACAACCAATCACAAGAGCAGATGTCTAATAAAAAGACTATGAAAAGTAACAGAAGATAAGAAACAAAGTACTATTGACAAATGACTCATGTTTCAGTCACAACCATTTGAAAAAGTATTCAAAGTCACTAATAATCAGTGAAAGACAAACTGAAATAATTCTGAGCAATAAATTCATCCTTATGATATTAGCAAAGGTAAACATAAAATTCAATGTTGAAAGGCTTGTGGGGAGATAAGTACCCTAATTCACTTCTGGTAGAACTGGTGAATTGATCCAACTACTCTGGGAAACAATTTATAATCATGTAAGAAATGTTACTGAATTATAACTTTAAAATGAACTATTCTAAGGTATCCTCAACTCCCTGCCTTCCTAAGTGATTTTATAGTTAATATAAAATATTATTTAGTTATATTCCCAGCTCCACTGTTCTTTGTAATATCATAGTTAACATTTGACATTTAACTTTGATTGAGGTTGCAGCAGAGTCCTTTCCACTTAACTTGCTCTATAAGAATGTTTTCCAAATGAGTCATGTATTGGGGTGTGTGTGGGAGTAACTTTCTATTGTTAAATGGAGTAAAATTCTTTTGATTCAATATGTTCCCTGAAGAATCATGAGGACTACACTGAGGGAGATGGCTTCCTGTTCATACAGTGGGGTCAGAGTCCCCTTATTTCAAACTCTTGCCTTCCAATGAGAAATAAGAATTGTCACCCTTGGAGATAAAAGCAGCTTTGATCCTGAAAAAGGACCCATGAATAGAAACAAATGATCTACCCAGTTTGACTAGAAATTGTAGGCATGGCCTTATATAGGTCTGTAGCAGCAAGCACCCCAACACCCCCAGGGTAGCTGCCAACACAGGTTCTTAGATCTGCTTTTCAAAAGGAAAGCAACTCAAAATGGGTTAACAAGCTTACTTTAATCAATCAAATATAGATCACAGATCGTTTACCTAGTTCAGGGAAAAAAGGTCAGCACCCCAAACTTCAGAGTATACAGATAGATCAAACAGACAGGCTTCCAAACTGTCCAACCATTACATCCATACCAAATCACAGTTACCAGAGAGGGAAGCATCAACATCTGGGTTTTCAAAGCTGGGAGGCTCTCAACAGCTGCCCAGAGTCTCATCTGGTCAAATCATGCAATACTTCTCAAAGTGAGCCCCAAAGCAAAGCCTCAAATCAGGGATTATATAGTCTTCTTCTGGCTCAGAGAATGTAACCACCCTCTTGACCCACTGCCCAATCACACAGCATCAAGGTGTGGTCATTCCTGAAAACCAAGCCTCCTACCACAGGCTCCATGTGACCACATTCAGCCTATTAGGGGGCAGAGTATACTTTCAAATTAAAGAAGGTTCTCAGAGTCACTTAAGTCAATCAAAGTCTTTTAAGCCAATCAAAGGGCCTAGGGGCAGGGAAGATCTTCAAATCTGCATTTCCATTACAAGGTCTTTTGGAGTATTTGCTCTTGACCCTCTGACCCCCTCTTTTTTTCCCCCCAATTCCAATTATCCGTAAGTTAGGAGCAATATGAATTATCTCTCTATCATGAGTTTTACCTCTACCTAAGAATTCACTCATTCGAGAAGTAGTTATTGAAAACCTAATTTGAAAAAGGTGCTGTGCAAGGTGCTAGAAATACAAATACAATACAAACCCTAAAATAATAATAAAAAAATAAATAAAAATAATAATAAAAAAATTTTTAAAAATGGGAAGATGTGAAATATGAAAAAGGAAGCAAAAATTATATATATATATATATATATATATATATATATATATATATATATATATATAATAGACAATGTGAGCACTGCTTTTTAAAAAAGAGAAATTATGCAGGCGATAATTGTGTTTATTAGCTGGTCTGCTGTCACCCATAGCTCAGAGTCCACATGACTTACTACTCATGAAAAGGCAGGTAATCTGAGTGTAGCTCACTTTCAAAATGATGCTAAAAAGAATTGTATATTAAGAACCAGTGCCATTTAGATTTGTTTCAGAGTGAATTTGATATTGTTCACAAATGCTGAGGTTTTTTTTTTAAAGGGAATATTTTAAGGAGAAGATGAATTCTATTGAAAGGATGAGCCAACTCCCCCAGTTGGCCTGAAAATTTGAATTTTTCCTTGGACAGTTCATATTGGGGAAAGTAAAGATCTGTTTAGCAGTCCCACAGATCTTTCTGAAATCTTTCCTACCTCTTGGGAGAGCGTAATAAAAGTAATGGGTTATTACAGGGGTGGGGAACCTGCAGCCTTGAGACCACATGATTCCCTCTAAGTCCTCAAGTGTGGCCCAGAGGTTTCACATGTAGCATCGAGGCTGCAGGTTTCCCACCCCTGGGCCACTATTTTATATTTTAAATATTTGTCAATGCATGCTTATGAGTCTCTTGTGCTCTGAGTATTTCTTTTGTAGTGAAGGGAACATATAGCTGTCCTATACCTGATAGTTACTACTTCATACAGTGAATACATTTCTTTTTTTTCTTGTTTTGGAGGGGGGAAGGCAGGGCAATTGGGGTTAAGTGACTTTCCCAAGATCACACAGCTAGTGTTAAGTGTCTGAGGCTGGATTTGAACTCAGGGGCTGACTCCAGGGCTGGTGCTCTATTCACTGTGCCACCTAGTCACCCCCCCATTTCTAGAAGGGACCCTGTTAATTCTTTTTTTTTTTTGGAAGAGTCTAGATGTGAGTCAAACCTAAGTATCATTTAAAGATATTTTTCTGGAATAAGTTCAGATAGGGGAGGCATGAGACAGAGAACATGAGAAAGACCTGATTTTTCTCTTTTAGAGATCAGACACTCCCAGGAACTCAGGTTTTGTGAGTCCAAAGCAAAAGTCCCTTGAGGGAGATGGGTGACTGTGGGTCACAGGTAATACATACATACATACATACATATGAATATGTATGTATACATATAATATATAATGTATATGTGTGCGTGATTTTATCAGTGTAGAAATTATTTCTATTTATATAGATTTTCATGCTTTAGATGTTTTCAAGAGTTGCTATGGTAAAAAACAAATTACCTAATGGTGTATTTGCTTATAACAAATTTAACTAGACTGTTTCTCAAACAAAATACAAAAAGTTCATTTGTCAAGCTAATATTTAAAATCTTTTCATCTTGTGGGGACTTACCCTAGCTTGCCTGGTATTGGAATAAACATGGAGAACCCAGGGTCAAACTTCATGCCACAATGAAGCATTGGAATTTAAAAAAATATATATTTTTAATACTAGAAAATTCTGTTCTTTTGTCTTTTTAAAGTCTTTTTTGATAGCTCTAACTTCCATACTGATTTCTTCCTTTAATTATTTTATCAATAACCTAAACTGCTCTCGAAGCCTACAATTGTTCCATTGTCATTTCTGGTTCTCTCTTGTCATTGCAGTATTTTTCCTATCATCTGAGATAGTCCCATCATTTTCCTTTAATTCATAGTGTTTATTTCCTGTTTTGAAATTTTTAATTTATTTACTCATTCATTTTAGTATTCTTGCTGCTTTTTCCTTTGAGTATTTTATTCATGATGAATCTCTTTCCAAAGCACTATTTGTTTGTTGTTCATTTACTTTATTTGCATATTTCTTGCTAATTTTAGGTGGTTGTAACAGACTGTGGGGAGCCAGGTTTAGACATTAATTCAAACTTGATCATATTTCTACAAGTATTTGTTTACCTAGATTTTAGCAAAATATTTGACAAAGACTCTCAAGCAATCTCTGTGAACAAGATGGAAAGATGTGGATTAAATAGTTGGAAACTAAGAATTGCTTTAAAGGCCAAATTCAGTGGGGCAATGTCAACTAGGTAGGAGGTTTCTAGTGGAGTAGCACTTCTGGGATAAGCACATAACCTTTTGCTGCTGAATGTATTTCAAGTATTTAAAGATTTTCCTGTGGAAGAGGTATTGTACTTGTGTTTGGAACTAAAGGACAGAAGGAGCAGCAAGGTTTAGACTTAATTTTTTGAAAAGAACAACATAATAATTATATCCAAGGAAGTGGGATTTGAGTTGAGTATTCAGTGAGAAAGGACATGGATGGACCTGAGGATATGTCAAAGTAGATGGTATTTCAGATGGTAGCTAGTATGTGAAAGAAAAGAATAGATAAGAATACATTAATAATAGTTTTTAATCATAATGATAATTAAAAATAAATAAGAATAAAATAAATAAATAAGAATTAAATAAATAAACAAGCAAATAAATAGAGTAAAATAGAATGAATAAATAAAATAAATAAATGAATGAATGAATAAATAAATAAATAGATATATAAATGAATAAATAAATAAATAATAGACATAAAGGAAGTAGGAAATGATATGGCAGTTTAAGACGTCAGAAATAAGCTCCACTACCAAATACCCAAATTATAGATTATTCTTTACCATATTTTAAAAAATTATTTATTGTGAATTTGAGAAATAAAAAAGCATTTCCATAAATAGTAGAATAGGAAAAGTGATTATGCATGAAGCTGCAAATCTATTATATATAACTTACTATTCCTTTTAAGTATATGATAAAGTTATCATGTAACTTTCTTTTTTCCTTTTTTTCTTCCTTCCCTTCCCCTTCCCCTGCCCAACCCCAGAGATAACACCTTCCTCCATATGTTCTTTGTAGGGTATTTATAGCAGGTAAAAATGCCCCTGATACTCCCCAAACACCCCAAATTTGGGTATTTATAGTAGTCAAAATGACTTATTCACTCAAAGTGTTTCTTAAAACAATGTACAACATTCTCTTGGTTCTACTTTTTTTGCTCGTCATTATTTTGTGCAAGCCTACCCATGTTTTTCTAAGATTATTAAACTCATTTCTTTAGACTTCTTTGGGGGGTGGAGAGGAAATAAAGAAGAGAGAAGCAGGACTGTGATTTCATTAGTTTAGGGAATTTCTTGGTTTGGAAACTCCCAGAAACTCTTATGTAACCTGCAGCCTTAGAGAGTTGCTTAGCTGAAGGAAAGGTTGAATGATTTGCTCATGGTCACAGAGCTAGAATATGTGCAAAGCTATCTTTTGAAACCATATTTTTTTCAGTGAACAAATTCAGAATACATATTGCCCTTCTTCCCCCATAGAACCTCATCCAAATTAATCCTTTAGGGATGAGTGAACCACAGCTTACTGATACTTCATTCGCCTCTAAGAAAAGAAAAGTAGGAAAAATCAGTATAGTTTGACCAAAGAAAAGGAAATATTTAGGTCAAGCACCATCCCTAATGACTCCAATGTCTCTATATCTTATTTCAAACAAGGTGCCACAAATAAGAGTCTTTTCTTGGTATTACCAAGACTCATGATAGTTGTGACATAGGAAGAATGATATTTTTCCATGTTGGCAATTTCTCTCTAGAGATAAATGAACAAGCAGTCACTTACTGAGAAATGAACTTTTCCAATGCCTCTCAGAACTAGTCACCAAATCCAGAATGCAATAAAGGTATAACATTTCCTTGATAATTGAGCCCTGGCATTACAGTGTTGTGAGCCAAGCTAGTTGGTAAATTCAATGTTTTCTTTTTCACTTGGTTGGTTTTTATGACTCAGAAATGATGTCATGTTATCATTTGTCTGAAATATCAGGAAACCAGGGAAAAGGAGAGTTAAGGAGAAATAGAGAAAATCAGTACTAAGGAACAAAATAAATTTTAATGTCAGAATCCTCAGAAAGGAAAGGCAAGGAAGTAGGAAGAAAAGTGGCTTTAAGGAAAAAAAATAAAATTTTAAAAACATAATTTGCTTTGAGGCAATACTTTTGCAGCTTCAGTATATCATCTGAAAATTCATCTTCTCCTGTTGAATACTTTAATTAATGGGAATCTCTTTTTTTCTTTCTGGGAAGCAGAAGATCTAGGTGAGAGATTCCTGGATCTTAGATCCTAATGCTACCACATTTTCTTACATATGTTCCCTGCCCAATAAGGTCGAGTCTTTTCCTCTACCTGCCTTTTTTGGTGAATGTTTCTCTTTTCCTTTCTTCCAGTGTTAAGTCATTGCTGGGTCAATATGGATCTGCTTTCTGATCCTGTTCATAATTTTAGTAGTAATGTGTGTCTTCTTTGTGCTTTTTTTTTTTTTTTTTTTTGGAGGGCAATTGGGGTTAAGTAACTTGCCCAAGATCACACGGCTAGATTTTTGTTTGTGGATGTGTTAAGTGTCTGAGGCCAGATCTGAACTCAGGTCCTTCTGACTCCAAGGCCGACGTTCTACTCACTGCGACACCTAGCCGCCCCAGTATGTCTTCTTTGTAAACTAAGTAATTATGGAAAAAAATTGAAGATCAGCTTAATTAATATTTGAAAGTGGCAATGCTGCCAATCAACTTGCTGTTGGGTCACTTATTAAGCACCTACCATGTGTCAGGCATTGTGTTAAATCCTAGGAATACAAAGAAAGTCAAGATACTAACATGTACATATATTAATTATTGAATCTCATTATAATAAGAAATTGAGTCAATAAATCATGCACTATTATAATTTCATATTCAGATTTCAAAGAAGAATATCAATCTGCTTCTTTATTAATGTGTCCAAAAAGTAGGGGTCATCACTTTGCATCTCCAACTCTCCAGTTAGAGAAGTTTAATTGCAAAAATTACAGGATCGCAGAACTGTAAGGTACCCTTGGAAAAAAATTTTAGTACTTCAGAGAATTCCTGGCTCATGTATTCTCTGGTAGTATTCTGACAACTTTTTTCAGAAGGAAGATGACTTATTCTTAGTGTATAACCCATGGAAAATGAAAATTGAGTAAATAAACTTATCTTTTCCTTTTCCTTCCTATCATTTTTCCTTATGAAACCTCAGCTTCATTGTGTTTTGTATAGAAATTAAACGTGCTAAGTTAAAACAGTCCTGGAAATTCTCTTTCAGCAAGTTCCATTCTAGGGAATACAAGGCATTTCTAGACACTGCTTAAATACCTCAATGAAAAATGAACAATTCAAACACCTACGCAAATTTTTGACTTATGTATTTGGATAAACATTTCCTGACACGTGAACCAAACATCAGGATGCTGAATTGAATTCTTCGCTTTTCAACCAGTTGATTTGACCTAATATAAATATAAACACAGACATTTTAAAAATTGTTCTAAGATCTTTAAGAAAGGAAAAGTTGTGTGTGCACATGCAGCGAAGCAATGCATAGGGGAACATAGAAAAGCGTAGACCACGTCTACTCCACACAAAAGTACAGATAATATACAATTAATAGTGTTTTCTCTTTCTCTAGGATATTATTGCCACCTCTGTTCAGAAAACTGATTCTCATCTAGCATTATCTGCTTTCTTTTTGCTTTGTTTTCTTTTTGGAGGGGGGAAGGCAGGGCAGTTGGAGTTAAGCGAATTGCCCAAGGTGACATGGCTAGTAAGTGTTAAATGTCTAGGGCTAGATTTGAACTCAGGTCCTCCTGACTCCAGGGCCGGTGCTATATTCACTGCGCCACCTAGCTGCTCCTGCTCTCTTTTTTTCTAATGAACATAAAATCTGGAAGCAGTCTTGTGACCTGTTCCTTTAATGAGGAAGAGTTGTTAAAAATATTTATAGCTTTTGTTAATTCCCATTTACATAGCTCCTACAGTTTGCCATTCACATCATTTGTCAGGACAGCTCTTCACTGAAGGTATGCTCTTATTGTTCATTTCCATCTTCTACTGGCAAGACTCAAAGAAATTAAGTAATGATGTCAGACATGTGAACCCAGGTCTCTGCTGATTCTGAACCTGGCACTCTGTCTGCTGCCTCATACCTCTTCATCTTTTCCCTCTCCTTTTCTCTTGATAGGTTATAGACATTATGTACTTGGAGTAAAAATCTATTCTTTTGACTCTTCTAAGACATATGTAATTTTAATCTTTACTAATTAAGAATACCTACTTCTCCTTGATGTCATTATGTTCTGGAAAAAGTAGAACAGGAGATTGATTATTGTTTATTTCTGTCCAAACAAAACTTTCTGAAGATGTTTGAACTTTATATATGGATTGAGTTCTCTTATAATAGAAGTAATGGGTCCTGGCAATGGAAAGATGGTTCTTCTGCCTTCCCAAATCTGTAAGTTGATGGCATTGTCCTATATGAGTTTATTTTTGATTCTGCACCATAAAGAAATTACCTGATGTAAATAGGAAGGGAAGGGATGAGGAGTTGGAATTCAGGAATGATAGAACCATGAGGAGCAAGTCAGCACATTTAACCCTACGTTGCATGCCTTTCCCTGGCCAAAAACAGAACAAAATATAAAAAAAGGATGCCATCCCCATGGAAACCATTTACAGATTCCACTCTCCCTCCTACACAAACCCTCCAAACTCATGGTACGCATTCCCAGCTATGCTTTTATCTTCTCTCTTTCCTAAGAATTCCTATAACACACATTGTTGATAACATTTATTTGGCACTTAAGGTATACTATTTTTCTACGGTATTTATATTTTTAAATCATGTTCTTTGATGAGAGGGAGAACATCTCCAATCTCTTTATACCCATAACACCTAGCACACAGTACAAGCACATTAAGTATTAGCTGAAGATGATGATGGCCAAAGAGCAGATTAACTCTTCCCAAGATAGGTTAGGATTATCATCCTAATATAATCAGGATTTTGCCTCCATTTCTGGGGGCAGGGAAGGAGGTGCTTTTGGAAATAGTCTACTGACCTTCAAGACTTGCAATGGGAAAGACCTAACAATCATGTAAATTAAGTGTTGATCCTATAATTAGAGAGCATTTAGAGTAATTGTTAATAATTGAAGTCTCTACTCCTTAATTCGTCTCCTCTGAGGTGTGTTGTAATAGTAGGATCACTCTTTATTCTGGGTGATGAGCAGAATCCTAGTATTTACATGATTCCTCTACAACCCAGTTGGCCTGGTTTCCCACTTGCTTCCTGGTCATTGCCTCCTTCTGTGCACACATAGAAGATATGATATTATGGTCTGTCCTATCAGCATCATCGATTGCTTTGTTTCTTACCCTCAGCTCAAGGTTCCTTGATATTCCTCAGAGACTCCTAAAATATCTAGAACACCACGAGCCTGCCTAGAGAATCAGAAATTCCTGCTGATTTTTTTCCCTTTTAATTAATTTATTAGTTTAGTTTCAGTTAACAAGATTCAATTCCATAGTTCCTTGATTTTCAAATTTCCTTTACTTCCCTCCCCCCTCCCCCCACGACAGCATATAGTCCGGTATAGGATCTGCAAATACATTCATATTAGACATTATTCCAATTACAAAGGTGTATTGTACTAGGTGGGATGAAAGATGGTAAAGAAGAAATAAAACCAAACAATGAAAAGAAAAAGATCATTTAGTTTGCTTCCATCAGGATTTAGGCTCAGTTCTTTCTAGTTATATCTCTGGATGGCGCATTTCTCTCTTTCTTGAGTCTTTTGGGATTGACTTATATCACTGCATTGCTGAAAAGAGTCCAGTCTGTCATAATTGGTCATCACAGATATGGTATGTCTGTGATTGTATACAAATTTCTTCTGATTCTACTCTTCTCACTCAGCATCAGTTTGTATAAGTCTCTCCAGGTAATTATGAAATCCATCACCTCCTCGTTTCTTATGGCACAATAATATTCCATTACATTCATATACCACAACTTGTTTAGCCATTCCCCAATTGATGGGAACCCCTTTAGTTTCCAATTCTTTGCAACCACATAAAGGGCTGCTATAAATATTTTTGTACATATGGGTCTTTCTCCCACTTCTGTGATCTCTTTGGGATATAACCGTAGAAGTGGTATTGTTGGGTCAAAGGGTATGAAATTATTTATAATCCTTTGGGCATAATTCCAGATTGCTCTCCAGAATGGTTGGATAAGTTCACAGCCCCACCAGCAATGTATTAGTGTTCCAATTTGTCCACATCCTCTCCAGCATTTGTCACTTTCTTGTTTTGTCATCTTAGCCAATCTGACTGGAGGGATGTGGCATCTCAGAGTTGTTTTGATTTGCATTTCTCTAATTAATAGTGATTTAGAGCATTTCTTCATATGCTTATAGATATCTTTAATTTCTTTCTCTGAAAATTTCCTGTTCATATCCTTTGACCACTTATCAATTGGGGAATGACTTGTATTCATATAGATTTGGCTCAATTCTCTATAAATTTTAGAGATGAGTCCTTTATCAGAGACACAAGTTGTAAAAATTCTTTCCCAATTTCCCACCTCCCTCTTGATCTTGGTTACATTGGCTTTGTTTGTACAGAAGCTTTTCAATTTAATGTAATCAAAATTATCCATTTTGCATTTTATAATGCTCTCTAATTCTTGTTTGGTCCTAAAGTCTTCCCCTCTTCACAGATCTGTCAGGTAAACTATTCCTTGCTTTCCAAAATTGCTTACAGTATAATCCTTTACATCTAGATCATGTACCCATTTGGACTTGATTTTGGTATATGGTGTTAGATAACGATCTATGCCCAGTTTCTGCCATACTGTATTCCAGTTTTCCCAGCAGTTTTTGTCAAATAGTGCATTCTTATCCCAAAAACTGGGGTCTTTGGGCTTATCGAACAATAGATTGCTATATTCATTAACTGCTGGGTCTCCTGCACCTAACCTATTCCATTGATCCACTACTCTACACCTCTGCCAGTACCAAGCAGTTTTGATGACTGCTGCTGTATAATACAGATTAAGATCTGGCATAGCTAGTCCACCTTCCCTAGCGTTTCTTTTCATTAATTCCCTTGATATTCTAGACCGTTTGTTTTTCCAAATAAATTTTGTTATTATTTTGTTTAACTCTAGAAAGCAGTTTTTTTGGTAAATTGGTTGGTATGGCACTAAATATATAGTTTAGTTTGGGTAAAATTGTCATTTTTATTACATTAGAGAAATTCCTGCTGATTGATGTGATAATGAATTTGGAATCTATGAGTCCTAGATTCAAGCCCAGGGTGATTCCAATCCAGTCTAACAAGCATTTGTTGCATCAGAAAAATGTCATAAAGAAACTGCATGTCTCCGAACTCTCTGGACTCCAATTCTGATTTCTATATCATAGGAATAAGACATTTGTTTCTAATATGCCTGATAACTTCTTTCTTTGAAGGGCTATATTTCTAGCCGCACATCTAGCTTCCCAAATACCACTGGTATTCTTTCTTTTTCTCTTTACAGGATCTCAAAAACTGAAGCTGGAAATGAGAGAAGCTGTCTTATATTTAAGAATGGTGATACAGGCTCTACTAATGATTTCACAGACTTAAATAACTATATCTGTAAGCAAATAGCTTATTAGTCCCTATTGAAATACTAGAAATGCCAAGTTTATAGCATTTCCATTTGGGTCCTTGTCCATTCTTTTTTTGGCCTTATCTGCCTCATGTTGCCTGAAGTTGAACTGAGAGTTTTGAAACCTTGCCTATGATTTCAGGAAGATGTCTGTAGAACATGTTGACAAAATTGAAGTTCGAGAATAAAAACAAGACTTATATTCATGAGATATTCACCAAATAGAGGTCTCCCTAAGTCATAATTCAAGCATAATATTCAGGATAATAAAAATCTTATTACTTGTACAAACCATATGGATAGCCCTACTCACTGTCTTATGTAGTTGGTGGTGACTCCCCCAATTGGTGAAATGGGCTGGACCTTTAATGGGAGCGGGGAGGCATATTTGACATTTATGCTATTGTGCTGTGGGAGTGGAAGACCATTTCATATATCTTTTAACTTCAAAGTTAATTCTTTCCTAGTAGAATGTTTGGGGTTTAAAATTTTTTAAATTTATCTTATTACATTTTAACCATCAAGCCTGAGTCATTGAACTACCTACCCTAGCTTAGGCTTGCCTCAGAATATTTGGCATAGAGGCAAGGATTATTTTGCAATGGCCTCATGATTAAATTTTTTTTTTTTTTAAGAAGGGGAAGGTGGTTGGGCAAGAAAGGGAGTCTAGGATGACTGAATGACCAAATACAAGAAGCTTATTTCTGGTCACTAAAATCTTCTTCTGGGCTTATAGAGAACTCTTTCCATGAAATAAAGAGAGAAATTCTATTCATCTTGTGAAAGTGAGATGAATGATTTATAGACAAAATGAAAAGTGAGTTTGACATAGCTTTGACTTATACCTCTGGGAAGCCTGGATTAGTCAAATATAAATTGTCCTTACTTATTCAGTGTAAGGTGTGTGCTGCCCATGTGAGGTGTGTGGGTCCATATGACATATCTACACAAATAGACAAGAGGCCGGGTGATAAATTATACATATATATGTGTGTATATATATGCATAAATACATATATAGGTATATATTATGTAAGTGTGTATGGATATATATGTACATCTGGAATCCCCAGTGTTCCCCATAGAGGACAGTGAGGAAAGAGATGAAACTTTTAAAAAGAGACAGGTTTATCAAAAGCAAATCGAAACATACTTTTTTCACATTTCTTATGTGTCTTGCTTTTTCATCTTTTGCGACATGGTTAATATTGAAATGTTTTACATGACTTCACATGTATAATTAATATCTTACTGTTTGCCTTCTCAATGGGTGTGGGAGGAAGGGAGAGAACTTGGAACTCAAAATGTTAAAAAAATTAATATTAAAATGAATAAATAAAGATAGAGATGGGTTTAGTGAATTGGATTTTTATATCTTCTTCATAGCTCACTACTCCTTATAATTAGTAAGGAAGAAATTAATAGATTTATATGACACCTACTATGTGTCAGGCACTATGGTAAGCACTTTTTACAGCTATTACTTCATTTGATCAGTCTGCTCCAGGTGCCTGTCTTTTGGGTGGAATGTCAGCTGAATGATGCCAGATATTTCCTGCCTTAAAGACAGAATAAGAAAAGGTCATGAGCCTGGCTGCTCTGGTTCCCTCTGAGAAAAGAATACCAGACTAGAACCATATCTATCTTCTTCTCTAAATATTTCTGATCTAGTGGAATGATTTTTTTAGAGTCAAAAGTTACTAGTTTCCTTGGCCATTATACCTTAAAAGATAGTGAATGCCTCAAGTCTATATCTGCTACATTGACCCTTTCTTACCAAATTCTAGTTACACAAAAGACACAACACAAATAGTGTATAGCAAGTAAACCCATTTATCCAAGCAGAGATCAATTGGGAATTAGAGAAGTTAGGCAGATAATATTTTTTTGTTTGGTCATTCAGTCATGTCTGACTCTTCTTGACCCAGTGAACCATGTAGCACACCAGGTCCTTCTATCCTCTACTATCTTGAAGTCTGTCCAAGTTCATGTTCATCGTTTCCATGATATTAACTATCTCATTTTCTGACATGCTCTTTTCCTTTTGCCTTTAATCTTTCCCAAAATCAGGGTCTTTTCCAATGAGTCCTGTTCTTTTTTTATTTTGTAGCCAGAGTATTTAAGCTTCAGATTCAGTTTTTGACTTTCTAGTGAATAGCCTAAATTAATTTCTTTACGTATTGACTGATTTGATCTCCTCATTGTCCAAGGGACTTTAAAGTCTTTTCCAACATCATAATTTGAAAGCATCGATTATGTAGCATTCAGCTTTCTTTGTAGTACAACTTTCACAGCCATATATTGTTACTGGAAAAACTATAGCTTTGACTATATGGACCTTTGTCAACAAGGTGATGTCTCTGCTTTTTAATACGCTATCCAGATTTGCCATAGCTTTCCTTCTAAAGAGCAAGTATCTTAATTTCATGGCTATAGTTGCCATCTACAGTGATCTTTGAGCCCAAGAATACAAAATTTGACACATCTTCCATTTTTTCTCCTTTTATCTGCCAAGAAGTGATGGAACCAGTTGCCAAGATCTTAGTTTTTTTATGTTAAACTTCAAGCCAGCTTTCACACTCCTCTTTCACCCTCATCAAGAGGCTTCTTAATTTCTCCTCATTTTTTGCCATGAGAGTGGTATCATCTGCATATCTGAGATTGTTGATACTTTTCCTGGCAACCTTAATTCCAGCTTTTGATTCATCCATTCTGGCATGATGATATATTTTGCATTTAAGTTCAATAAATAAGGTGATAATATATAGCCTTATCATACTCCTTTTCCAATCTTAAACCAATCAGTTGTTCCATTTTTGGTTCTGTTGCTTCTTGGCCTGCATACAAGTTCCTCAAGGAGACAAGTAGGATGATCTTGTACTCCCATCACTTTGAGGACTTGTCACATTTTGTTGTGATCTACATGATCAAAGGCTTTAGTGTAGTCAATGAAGCAGAAGTGGATGTTTTTCTGGAACTCCCTTGCTTTCTTCATAATGCAGCTAATGTTAGCAATTTGATCTCTAGTTCCTCTGCTTCATGCCTCATTGAAAACCATCTTGCTTTTCTGGTAATTCTCAGTTCACATATTGCTGAAGCGCAGCTTATAGAATCTTAAGCATAACTTTGCTATCATGTGGAATAGGCACAATTGTTTAGTAATTTGAGCATTCCCTGGCATTGCCCTTGTTTAGCATTGAGATGTAAACTGATCTTTTCCAATCCAGTGGCCACTGTTGAGTTTTCCAAATTTGCTGGTACATTGAGTGCCATACTTTAAAAGCATCATCTTTTAGGGTTTTAAGTAGCTCAGTTGGAATTCCATATAACATACCACAAAATACATAAAAGTAAATGAGCTATTTAGTTAGGAGGAGGATTTGATCAGAGTTCAAATAAAAGAAAGACTCGATTTCACACAAAGGAAATTGCCTTAATTCTTTAGGGAGGCAAACTAGAAATCAGGGACATGCTGAAGATCTAGCTTCATCTACGTATCTACTTACTAAAGTTTGTCTGTGTCAGTCCCTAAGAGAGTATGGAAGCATATGTACCTTCTTGAAGTAGAAATGAAGAATGTCTCTCATCTTCTAAGCTTTTGCATGAACTCCATCCCTCATACAGTCATGCAAGCTTGCTTCTGCACTTTCCCTATCAATCCAGAATGATATACTTAGGCAGAATGAAACACATGGATGCCCCACACTCACCCAGTTTGGTGGAGGTCATATTACATAAAAAATTAGAGAAAAAGGTAAATGATGTTTTGATCCTTGAAAGTAGGTAAAATATAAATGAATTTGTACACAACAGAATACTTATACAAGTAAAAAGGGACAATGAATAATAACAGATGATTAATACACTATAGATGTAAAGAAAGCATGATCTCTGACCAGAGGTTCACCACTGTTGAATCTAGGACTATAAAAAAAGGGAAATAGGAGTAGGTGTCAACATGATTGTGAATTACAATTGATATTAAAAGAACTTGAGGTTTATCCAATTACTGCCTCAAAGGATTACTTTACAGAACTTGAAAAATATAATAATTAAATTCATTTTGAGGAACAAATAGTCAAGGGTTTGAAGGAAAATAATGAAAAAGTAGGAAAAGAAGGTCTTATTAGTATCAGATATTAAGCTATACTACAAATCAGTAATCATAAAAATAATTTGGTACTGGTTTTTAAAAAGAAAGTGTCTATTTCAGTGGAACTGATTAGGTATAAAACATATTGAAGCAAATGAACCTTGTGGGCTATTGTTTGATAAGCCCAAACACTCCAGCCGCTGGGCTAAGAATTCTCTATTTGACAAAAAACACAGAGAAAATTGGAAAGTAACTTAGGAGAAATTATGTTTAGACTAATACCTTATACTATTTACCAAGACAAGCTCCATGTGAACATGACCTAGATATAAAAGGTCACATCATAAACAAATTAGAGGTACAAGGGGAAAAAAATGCCTTTCAAATCTATGTATAGGATAAAAGTTCATTGCAAAATAAGGAATAGAAAGAATCATAGATAATAGAATGATCAGTTTTGATTGCATAAAATTAAAAAGGTTTGTACAAACAAATCCAGTGCAGCTAAAATTAGAAAGAAAACAGTATGCTGGGGAAAATGCTTGTAGCAAGTCTCTAATAAAAGCCTCATCTTCAAGATGTATAAGGGTCTGATTCAGATTTCTAATAATAAGAGCCATTCCCAATTGATAAATGACCAAAGGATATAAATAGGAAGTTTTCAAAGAAAGAAATCCAAGATATCCATGGCCATGTGGGGGGAAAACTGCTTCTAAACGCTAATAATTAGAAAAATACAAGGAAAACACCTATGAGGTTCTATCTCACATCCATTATATTGGCAAAGTTGACAAAAAAGAAAATGCCAACTGTTGGAGGAGACTCAGGAACAACAAGCACATTAATGAACTATTATTCCAGTTATTCTGGAAAGCAATTTGGAAAGCAAATCCAAGAAGTTACTGTACTACCCACCCCCTTTGACCAGCACTAATATTACTAGGTCTGTACCCCCAAAAAGATTCAAGAAAGAAGAAAATGTTCCGTATGTACAAAAAATATTTATAGCAGTTCTTTTTGTAGTATCAAAGAACTGAAAACTAAGGGATCTAAGGGAGCACCCGTAACTTGGGAAATCATTGAGCAATGTAATGAAATACTGTTGTGCTGTAAGAAAGTTTTAAAAAAGAGCCAGGTGTGATGGTGCATCCCTCTAATCCTGGATATTGAAGAGTTTGAGGATTATGGATTGCTTGAGTTTATAGGTCTGAGCTGCAGTAGGACTAAAGACAACCAAATGTCCACACTAAGTCCAGCACTAATATTCTGAGCTCACAGGAGTGAGGTTGTCTAAGCCCAGGTTGAAAAAGGAGCAGGTCAGACTTTTGTGCTAATTAACAAAGGGTTCAGGCCCATGAGTGAAGGTAGGGAAGATGGTGAGGTAGGGAAGGGGAGAGAAATGGGAAGAAATGGAGGAGAAAAGGAGGGTGAAAAGACAAGAAGGAGGGAAGGGGAAGGAGAGGCTTCTGAGAAAACAGGGAAGACTTGTATGAACTGATGCAGAGTGAAGTGAGCAAAACCTGAAGAATAATTTGTACCATTATATTGAAAAAAAAAAGAATAATTTTGAAGGTTTTAAGAACTCTTACAATAAAGAATCCTATCTGGAGGTGGCTAGGTGGCGCAGTGAATAGAGCACTGGCCCTGGAGTCAGGAAGACCTAAATTCAAATCCAGCCTCAGACATTTAATACTTACTAGCCATGTGACCTTGGGCAAGTCACTTTATCCCAATTGTCCTGTCTCCCCCCCCCCCGCCCCCCGCAAAACAAAACAAAACAAAAAAGATAGAGTGATAAAATAAATATGGAAAATGAGTCACACATTTCTGAAAATAGCCAATATGGGAATTTATTTTGCTTGACTATGCTTATTTGTTATAAAGGTTTTCTTTTTCTTTGTTCAATAAGATAGTGAAGGTGGAAAGGAAAAATGCTTGATAATTAAAAAAAAAAAGCTAATTTGACTGACTTGATCATAATTCAGAATCCCTGGAAAGAGGAGGAGACTCTTCACATAAAGTCCACAGAAGAAGGGGTAACTCCTCTGTAGATGGGGTCAAAATTTATTACCTTCTCTTTGATGGAGTTCCAAAATTCAGCTATATAGTATCCTCCACCCTTGAATCTTTTGTCTCTTGTTCTTCTATTACTAATACACAGTCAATCCTCAACCCTGGGCTGCCCTCCTGGAACAGTCTTCTCTACTGACCCCTCTTCATGCACTATAAAATGAGGAAAGTCATGCAACCGTGCATGATCCATGACCAAATTCATATTATCTCATTTTAATTGGACCCTCACTGAAACTTTTTATAACATTTCCATTTCTAAATAGTCCTTCCCCTACTCAACTGAAAAAGTTGTCCCTTGTAACAAAAAAAAAAAAATTAAGAGAAAAAAGAGTGTATATTGTCTTCCTATTTCTACTTTATATCATCTATTTGTATTTTTCTGTACTCTGTATTCTTTATAATTTCTGTTATAAACAGTGCAGCACTGTTCCATTATAGTTATATATGCCCATATTCAAATGTTTAGTCATTCCCTAAATTGTGAAAACTACTTCCCCACCCCAGTTATTTACTACTACTACTAAAAGTTATTACTATTAATATTTTGGTGTATATGGGGCCTTTCTTTCTTTGATCTACATCATATATGTCTAGTAATGGAATCTCTAGGTCAAAAGGTGTGGTTATTTTATGTACTTTATTACAGAATTTCAAATTGTTTCCCAGAATAATTGGATCAAATTCACAGCTCCATCAGCAGGGTATTAATGGCCTATCTTTCTGAAGTCCCTCTAATCCAGACTATTCCCATCTTTTTTCAACTTTTCCACTGTGCTATAAGTTTTTTATTCATATCAATTAATTGCCTCATTCCCCACAGTTTCAAATAATTTCCTCTTTCTTTTACTCCCTCACCATGCTCAGAAGATGGCCTTGCTTTACTAAGAAAACCTAAGCCATAATTCATGAACTTTCTCATTTCCTGTACTCTACATATAATATCACCTTTACATATTCATTTATTTTCTTTACTGATGTGGAGTTATTAGCTCAGTGGGTACTGGGCTAGAGGAGGTTTATAGGGAGGGCAGAAAAAAGCAGGGGGGTGGACTAGTTCTACCATTCCCTGATTATTGTTAATTATCATCTGAATTGCCAACATAAAAAAAAGTTGGATGTAAACTGGCAAAGCATGTTGAGGAAATCTAGTGAAAGCAGAGGGGGCAGCTTCAAGAGTTGGGAATGTTACAAGTGAATGGGGAAATGCTGACAGGGCAGGGTCTAACAGCCTCAGACAGGAACACGAAGAGCAAAGGAGGGAAATATAGACTTTGACCCAAAGGTTTCACAGGAAAATGGGCTGCATCTTGCTGAGATCAGTGCTATAAAGTGTAAGGTTGTAAAAGAGTAAGTTTTAATACCTTAGTAAGACAACAGGAATGTCTGTCAATTTAGTATAACTGATAATATGGCGACATTAAGTTCAATTACCTTAATAAGATAGTGAAGTTTAAACTGCAACCTGCTAATTCATTAGAGTAATGTATGATGAGGAACTATTCTAATGGAGACAGAGTGGAGACCCTTTCTGTTGTAGAGTTCCATCAACTTGGAGAGTTTTCAGAAGACTTAGCTTTACAAAACCAGTTAAATAGTTAGATGTCCCAGATAGTGATCATATTTTACCATTTTTTAGGTGGCTAAGATAGGGAACTATCTGTACCTGGCCCCTTAAAGATTATTTCCTGTTGCAACCGATTCCAGAATTTGATAGATTGAATGTTACTCCACAGCATGCCTCACTTTGTCACCAGTCACCAGTCACCTAATTGCTGGGGCAATTAGGCTTAAACTTTGAATTTCTTTTACTGTCTGATTAGATCTTAGCCTGAGTAAATCTTTGAGAAAGATTTCCCATGCTGGTTGATTTCTTGTTTTTTGTTTGTTTGTTTGTTTTTCTTTTTTGGAGGGGGGCAGACAGGGCAATTGGGGTTAAGTGACTTGCCCAAGGTCACATGGCTACTAAGTATTAAGCATCTGAGGTCAAATTTGAGCTTAGGTGCTCCTGACTCCAGGGCTGGTGCTCTATTCACTCTATTCACATAGCCAACCCTGCTGGTTAATTTCTGGATGAGGAAGTAGAAGAGGGGGAAAACCCTGGTTCTAATTCAATAATTGGTTTTATTAATTCATTTATTTAAATTAAATTATTTAATTGATCATAATATTAATTAACAGATTAAATTAATTAATTTATAACTACAAGAGAGAAATAATCATTTTTCTCCCCAATGTGCCTGAGGCCACGAGAGTAGCAATTAACACTCAGAGACCAGCTAGGGAGAAAACCAAGCTTTCTGTAAGCACAAGAAAAGGAAAAGAATGTAAAAGAAAGAGACTTAATGTTTTGAGAAGCAATTCCAGAGGGCACGAAGAAAAAGGAAATCAGAAAGGAGTTGGGGAGCCATAGGACTGCACCGTATGAGGCTAGAGAGAGAGGTATCAAAGGAAGGGGCTGGTGCTTTGGGCACCTGGAATAGCTGGGGTTAGGGGAACAGGAGGTATGCCTTTGCTAGCCATAGTTTCCAACTGTTGGCACCTCCGCTTTCCAGGGTTTTATCATATTAAAGCATATAGTCTCCAAACACTGGGGAGCTGGCAGTGGTGCAGTAAGGGGTGTCAGCTGGAGTTCTCTGCTTCCTAGAAACTAGAATAATTTGCAAATGACATAAGCTCAGCATTTATATCTCAAGGTGGTAGGAGTTAAAGTACACCAGAAGATATGACACACATGGAATATGCATTTGGCTTGGTGTCAGATCTGGTCCCAAGGCCCTGGTGCTTTTGGAGATCAGCAGGGTGTTTGAGGACCCAGTAAAGGCGGCACTGGGACTTTGCCTGTGGTCCTAGTCATTTTGGCTCCAGGCCTGGTATTCTGAACCCAGGTGGGAACTAGGTTTTTGACTGATATTCTGCTCCTACTGACTCTAGCTGTGGTGTTAGAGGCCTGGTTGGGACCTCACTTTACCTGAGGTGTGAATCTTGCTTCTGACACTCTTGCATTTGCAGAACTTACCTGAAAAGATCAAATGAAACGATTTATGAAAAGTGCTTATCAAATCTCCAAATGCTAGAAAAATGTCAGTCCCCTTACCCCCCTGCTTCAGTGCACCTCACCCCTTCAGTTTTATTGGATATCCTTCCTATTTATTAAGGATTTTCCTGGACTCCAGAATCACAGAATCACCTTCTAGGCCCAAATAGTGTTCAGCCACTGAAATTCACTCCTGTCATCACGCAAGAGTCTTACATCTGCCTTGAGTTTAGCACTGAAGTCTCAGCATCCTGTTTATGTGGGTAGTCAAATACCATCTAGAGCTTAGCCTCAAAGCTCTGTAATTACTGAGGCAATCCATTTCAGACCAGTTGGAAACATGGGGTGCTGCCCATTAAAACGAGCTATTTTGTGTGATATTAATTTATTGGTGGTGGAACTGTGAACTGATCTGGCCATTTTAGAAAGCAATCTGAAATTATATCCAGAGTTATTAAACTACCTACACCCTTTGACTCAGCAACACCACTACTTAGTCTATTTCCAAAGATTAGAGAAAAAGGAAAAGAATGTATGTGTTCTAAAATGTTTGTAGAATTTTTTTGTGGCAGCAAAGAAATGGAAAATGGTAGGGATGCCCACCAATTGGGGAATGGTTGAACACGTTGTGGTATATGATTGTGATGGAATACCACTATGCTATAAAAAAATAGTGAGTTCTGATCTGGCCTCAGACACAACACAAAAAACTAGCCATGTGACCTTGGGCAAATCACTTAACCCCAATTGCCCCTCCAAAAAGCAAAAAAATAAAAAACAAAAGAAAAAAGAAAGATATGGTGAGTTCTGAAATTCCAAGGAAATGAGTTGGTGTTGATTCCCAAGACTCAGAAAGGGAGTATGCTTTCCATTGTCTGGTCAACCACAGTGATTACTAATCTGACTCCAAAAGACTTTAAAAAAAAGAACAACCTTGTGTCAATTATAAGGTGTTATATGATAGTGACTCTTTTTCTTTCCTGGCAGTGACCTTTTAAAATAGAAACATATAGTATAATGGTTATGTTTAACTAGGAATCACAGTAGAGTGCATAAATAATTATTACCTATCATGTATATTGTACTTTAAAATGATGACAATTGTTATAAACTACACAAAACGTTTTCATCTTGAGAGAATTCTTTTTAATCTCAATATGTTCATGGGAGACTTTCAAATGACCTGAATATTTTATTACTTGTAGAAAAATGGATCGATTTTTCCTGGCCTCCTTTTATATAGTAATAAAAGCTATTGGGGGGGGGGAAGAAGAAAAGAAATGAGCTCAATGATTTTAGGAAAAACATGGGAAGATTTGCATAAAATAATGAAGAGCAAAATGAACAGAACCAAGAGAACATTGTATACAGTAATAGCAATATGATTTTAAGAACTCTGAGTGAATAGGTTATTTTGACTATTATAAATACCTAAATTAACTATAAAGGACACATAAAAAAGGCTATTTGCATCCAGAGAAAGAGCTGATAAGTAGAAGCATATATAGAATAATTTTACATATGTATATGTGTGTGTGTTTGTGTGTATGTGTGTGTGTGTGTGTGTCTAATGGTAGCCATCTCTAGGATGGAGGAGATAGAAAGGAAAATAAAATTTACATAATTATTTTCTTATATATTTAAAAAGAATAGCAGATTGTGCATAGTAGATTTGTAGTTTCATGTGCAAGCATCTTTTTATTGTTCTATTATGGAAGTGCTTGTTTTATTCCATAAACTAAAAATGAAATAAATTTTTTAAAAATGAGCTAGTTGGGGCGGCTAGGTGGTGCAGTGAATAGAGCACTGGCCCTGGAGTCAGGAGGACCTGAGTTCAAATCTGACCTTCGACAACACAAAAAAACTAGCCATGTGACCTTGGGCAACTCACTTAACCCCAATTGCCCTACCTTCCCCCCCTCCAACAACAAAACAAAATAAAACAAAAAATGAGCTAGTACTACCCTTGGAAGTTCAAAGTCTCCATTCTCCCTGAAAAATGGGCAGGTCTGGGTCCCATAGAGCATCCCAAATAAGGCAATCAGTGAAGGCCATCTGCACTGCATGATTTTTTTGTGTAATAATTCTGGTGGCAAGCTTCATGTGCTTAACAAAATTGCTCATCAAGTCTGTACCATCAAAATATTTTCTTTTGCAGACCTACCACCCTACGCAAAGACAATAGGGCAACCACAGCCACCCACCCAAGTCTTTTCCCTTGCCTAAAAAGAAAATCTTTATAACAAGTATAATCCAGCAAAATAAATCCCCATAGTAGCTATTTTCAAAAATGTGTTTTACATCCTTGTAAAAATTAGGTAGTTCTCTATGAGGCATAGAGAGGAAGGGTCACTTTCCCCACACAGGGAAAAGTTAAGAACGTAAATCTTTGTAAGAAAAACACTGTCAGGTGTTTGAGATGCAACATGACCAAAAGAAGAGAGATGTGCAAGTCTGGTTGCTTATGCAAGAAAATCCCCTTCTCATTTCTACTGTTCTGGGAGTAGCTGCTAAAAGGGGAGGTTAACCATTGATTATAACTACCCAGGGTGATATCAGGAAATCAAGAAGTCAACAAAATACTCTGACACTTGGTAAGTGGCAGGTGGTAGCCAGAAGCCAACTTGTGTTTTCAGAGTGCTACTGCATGGGAGGAGAGGAAGTGGTTCTGGTGACTGTGAATGTTAGCATCAGGGCAGAAGAAGTATGTGCAGGAGAAGGAGGAGGCTGGGAGCCTGTAGTACTTGGCATTTGCCCTGACTCTTCTTCCCTTTATATGGACATTGTGGGGACTGCATGACCATGGAGCTTATAGCTTGTTTACCAAAAAAAAAAAAAAAAAAAAAAACAAACCCCACACATTTTATTACATATAACAACCACATACAGAGTAGAATAAGTGATGATCAGAACTTTATGATCAGTTAGTATATTTTATATGAATTATGGGCATAGCTGAGACTGTCTCCATTTTTTTTTTGTCAGGGAATTTGGAAGAAGGAATATAATGGCACCAATTAATTTGGCACTTAGGTGGCAGGAGTGTAGTGATGGGACATTGGCTTCATTTCTTCGAGAACTATCCTAGAGACTTGCAGCTTTCTGGGCAGCTCCCTCAGAGATTTTGCATAGACAGTTTGCCAAGGCTTATATGAGGACTGCTAAGGTTGAGGTTTCCCAGGTACCTGGAAGGCATAATGGTATAGCAGAAAGAGCTTTAAAAAAAAAGAGCTTTAGATTTCAATCCAGAGGGCCTCAGTTCATCTCAGTTCTACCAATTTCTACTTCTGTAAATTTGGACATGTTACTTTACTTCTCTGGGTCTCTGACCTTCATCTATAAAATAAGGGGGTTGTGTTATTATAGAACCTCTCACATCCCAGTTCTATATATATGATATCAAACTGACTCAACAAAGCTATATTTTTTCTAATCTCTTTTATGCTTTGTGTATCTATTTTTCCTAGGATTTTTAAATTAGAATATTCTCATGCAAAGAAATTAAATGTTAGAGCTGTAAACTCTTCAAAATAATCAATGATATTTCCATTTTCTGTGTTTTATGAATATGTATTCCTAGTTTTAATGGGACAGATAGCCACTGTTTGAGATGCTTTTACTTAATATTTTTTCTCTTTCTCATAAGGGAGGATTCAGTCTTGGGAAGAGGATCATGGCATTGTTATAATATAAAAACAAAAGGCATCAATAAAAATGCTCTTAAAAATAATTGTTATAAAAACCAAAGAGAAAAAATGCAGTAGAATTATTCTCATTTATAAATGTATATAAATGAATAAATATTCCACAGACTCATATACTAATGGGAAAGAGAACAGATCCCTAGAAAAATCATACTCTAAGATATATTTAAATGAATATATGATCAGAATGTTAAAGAAAGTATTTTTGAAAAAGTGTTGGAAAAACAGGAAAATAGTCCAGCAAAGATTGCATTTAGATGAACATCTTACACTATACACTATAATAAGCTAAAATGAACATGTAGCTCAGATTTGAACTGGGTCTGAATCAGTGTAGTCCTGTACTGGTTTAGATTCAATACTAGAACAAAATGAGGCACTCACAAGTTATTTGACAGGTAATAAAAAGAGATTTACTTATCTGTGGCAAGAAAAGGACATTCAAGAAACATAGGCACCTCATATTGTAAAGACCTCAAGTTGATTCTGCTAGTGAAGCTCCTGGTCAAACTTGTGAGATTTGCTACTACCCTGCCCTCCCCCAATTCCCCTTTCTCTATATAGGGAACAGGGGAATTGAGGTGAAGAATACTGAGTAGAAATAGTTTTCACAAACTGCTATGCATGGTGGGGGAAGGGGAGAAGAATAGCAATAAGCAGAGATGTCTGGGTGTGCTGTCTCCATACTTATAGTAGGTAGTGGGAGAAGGACACATCTCTTTATTCCATTTGAACATTCCATTCCATGCTAAAATTTTTTTTGACACAATGGCAACAGGAGATTGCCATGTTAACTATAGGACCAACAAAGTTAAAGAATTTTCTAAATTATCTAAGAAAGAACAAAGAGCAAAGAAGGAGGAACAAAGAAAAGGGAAGAAGGAAACCTAGCCTTAACAGTACCATTCCATCAAGAGACTGAAAAATGGCACTGGGGCCACACCAGTCAAACTGGTTTCATGGGTCAACAGAAACTCATGTGATTTTCCAGGGTGTACATATGGAGGGTTTCAAGGCTACATGCATAGAGAAGCAATTCCACTTCTGATTCTACAGACCTGCTGATCTCTTTTAAAAATATTTTATTAATAGTTTTTGTGTCATCATAATTTTTCTTTGGGCAGTTAGGTGGCACAGTGCATAGGGCACTGGGCCTTGAAGTCAAGAAGACCTAAGTTCAAATATAGCCTCAAATCCTTGCTAGCTGTTTGACCCTGGGCAAGTTGCTTAACCCTGTTTGCCTCAGTTCCCTGTTCTGTAAAAGGAGCTGGAGATGGAAATGACAGAGCACTCTGCCATCTTTGCCAAGAAATCCGCAAATGGGGTCATGAAGAGTTGGACATGACTAAACAACAAGAATGAGTTCTCCCCAGTGTTTGTCTATCTTTCCTCCTCCCTCCAGTACCACTTTATATGTAAAAAAAAAATAATAATCTTAAAGATTTTTTTAAAAGAGGAAAAAATTAGGAAAAATGTAAATGTTTTTCTAGCAAAGTTTTTAGGTAGTTCTCAACAGGTCTCTTCTCAAGTGGACTTAAATTCCCAGGGTTAGAGGGGATGGAGAGAATAAGCATTTATATAGACTCAACTGTGACCATTAAGCCTCGTACAAATATCTCCACTAATCAACTGTGAGGTAAATGCTACTTTTATCCGCATTTTACAATTGAGAAAACTGAGGCAAGCACGGTTAAGTGACTTGCCTAGGTCACACAGCTAAATGTGTCTGAGGCTGGATTTAAACACAGGCAGTCTCCAGGGTCAGCACTCTATCCACCAAAACACCTGGCTCCCTGATACTTTATACAGTCAGTGCTGGATACAGTTTAGCCAGATGCATGTGTGATCTTTGCTACGTTGTTTTTATTAGCCCCTGTTCTGTTTGACTCATTGTCCCCACATACTTTCTAGACTCAAGATACTGTTTGATTGTAGTTTCCATTATCTATCATTTCGAGATCATCTGAAATCCTTGACTATCTCAGAACAGTTGCTGCCATGCTTTCTTTTTCTTAAAACTTAAAGTCCAGGGGTGGCTAGGCACAGTGAATAGAGAACCAGCCCGGGAGTCAGAAGGACCTGAGTTCAAATCCAGCCTCAGACACTTAACACAAAAACTAGCTGTGTGACCTTGGGCAAGTCACTTAACCCCAATTGCCCTACCCTCTCCCCTCCAAAAATAATTTTAAAAAACAACTTAAAGTCCATTGGTTTCAATTTTTTAAACAATTGAAGTCTTTCAAAAGTCACCTACATTTTTTTGTTTTTTTTTTTATTTAAACAAATGCTTTATTAACTTCTGTTTTACATCATTCATTTCTGCCAGATTTTGAGTTACAATCATTTTTCCCCCGTTTTCCCCCTACCCACCCTCCCAGAACAGCAGTCCCATAAGACATCGCTTCCTCCAATATGCTCTCTTTCCTATCCTCTCCCACAGCCCCTTCGACCTCTCCATTAGAGGAAGGTGAATCTTTATGTCCCAATGCCTGCACATCTTATCTCCCAATTACAAGCAAAAGAGTATTAATAATAGTATTTATATATGTTTGAAACATTTAATTTTAAGACCTCGAATTTCAGATCCATTTCCTTCCTCCGTTGTCGCCCATTCCCTCTGGGAAGATAAGTAATTCAGTATATGTTGTACATGTCTAGCTATGCAAAACATTATCATAGTAGATATATTGTACAAGGCTGCTTATAATTCCCTCCCCCTCATCCCACCCCCCACCTGGTCCATTCCCCACTTGATCCTGTCCCTCTTCCATAGTGGGTACCTCCAACCTCCCCTCCCCCCAAGGATGCCCTCCCATCCCTCCTCTCCTCCCCCTTTCCCCCATTCTGCTGTAGGTTGAGATGTCCCACCTAGTATGTATATCATTCTCTCCCTGAACCAAATTCAATGAGAATAAGGTTTTGCCTTTTTGCCTTCGTATTTTTCCCCTCCCCTGCAACCACTTCCCCCTGCTTCCTCTACATGAGATAGTTTACCCTACCCTGTCTCTCCCCATCTCCTCCTGCCACTTTCCTCTCTCACCTCACAACTTCACCCCTTGAGTATCCTCCCTTCCCAACAAATTCAACCTATGCCCTCTATCCATATATAACTGTAACCATATACACACACATTCACATATGTATTCACATGACCATACACCCTTCTTCCATTATTTTCATAGTGAGAAAGATTTCCTCAGTCACAGTTACTGTTTTTCCATATAGGAATGTAAATAGTTCAACTTCGATAAGTTCCTTTTGATTTCTTTTTCCTGATTACCTTCTCAAGCATCTCCTGCTTCTTGTGTCTGGATGTCAAATTTTCTATTCAATTCTGTTTTTTTCCTCAAGAGTCCCTGAAAGTCCTCTATTCCACTGAATGACCATATTTTCCTCTGAAACAAAATACTTAGTTTTGCTGGGTAGGTGACCCTTGGCTTCAATCCCAGCTCTTTTGCCCTCTGGAATATCATATTCCATGCCCTTCAATCCCTCAGTGTAGAAGCTGCCAGGTCCTGGGCTATTCTGATTGTGTTTCCACAATATTGAAATTGTTTCTTCCTGGCTGCTTGTATTTTCTCCTTGATCTGGGAATTCTGGAACCTGGCTATAATATTCCTAGGAGTTTTCTTTTTGGGATCTTTTTCAGGAGGTGATCTGTGGATTCTTTCAACCTCTATTTCCCCCTCTGGGTCTATAATATCAGGGCATTTTCCTTGAGAATTTCTTGAAGAATGATTTCTAGGTTCTTTCTTTGATCATGGTTTTCAGGTAGCCCAATAATTTTAAATTATCTCTCCTGGATCTATTTTCCAGGTCAGTGGTTTTTCCCATGAGATATTTCACATTGCCTTCTAATCTTTCATTTGTTTGGATCTGCTTAACAGCATCTTGATTTCTCATAAAGTCATTAGCTTCCTTTGCTCCAGTCTAATTCTGAAGGAATGAATCTCCTCAGTGAGCTTTTGAGATTCTTTTTCCCTCTGGCAAATTCGGCTTTTTAAGGCATTCTTCTCCTCATTGCCCTTTTGGGCCTCCTTTGCCATTTGAGCTAGTCTATTTTTTAAGGTGTTGTTTTCCTCAGTCAGGCTGTTGACCCTCATTTCATACTTTTCCTGCATCCTTCTCATTTCTCTTTCCAATTTTTCCTCCACTTCTCTTATTTGATTTTTAAAGTCCTTCTTAAGGTCCTCTTTGACCTGCAACCCACTCATATTTTCCCCTGGGGCTTTTGGAACAGGACTTCTGACCTCACAGTCCTCTTCCTGCTCCATGCTTCGACCCTCCTTGCCCCCAAAGTCGGAGTCTAGGGTTGCATTTTTCTGTTTAATTTGTTTCCTTTGCCTTGGCATGTTGCCACTTAATTACTTGACTTTTGGGCTTGTTGCCCCACTATGTCTTTGCTGCCAGATAGGGGAATTTTCGTCCCCAACGTGTTGGGGGGCAAGTTCTGTTTCTGGAAATCTGGAAACCCACCCACAACCTCCACCCCAGATCACAATCCAGATCCAGGGAGGTTAAAGCAAGAGCGATTACCCCCCAAGACTGATCACTGGATCTCCCTACAGTTCGCAGGCCAGGAGCTGGAGCTGCCTCTGAAAACTCCAAAATGGTGTGTCTCCTCAGCAGCTTCTAGCCCCCAGGGGAGGAAGCCAATGCATTCCCCAAATACTGGTCCCAAAGTCCATAGGGCACTAACCTCTCACTTTGTCCTAGGCATGTCTATGTTGATAATTCTGGAATCACCACAGCTGCTGGTGTTCTGGGGTCTCTCCAGCCAGTTGCTGGCCCTGCCGCCCTGGGGCTAAAACTGCAACTCAGGCAGAAACTTTTAAATTTTATATAATTAAAATTATTTATTTTACATTTTATAATGCTCTTTATATCTTCTTTGGCCCAAAATTCTTCACTAGTTTATGCCGTACTGTCATCCAGTTTTCCAGGCAGGTTTTGTTCAAAAAGCTTGGATCTTTGGGTTCATCATACACAAAACTACTATGGTAATTTGCTATAATATAATTTGTACCTAATCTATTCCACTGATCTACCTCTATTTCTTAGTACCAGATTGTTTTGATAATTAACACTTTATGATATACTTTGAGATTTGGTATGTCTAGACTACCTTCTTTCACTTTTTTTCCCCATTGATTGATTCCCTTGATATCCTCCAACTTTTTTTCTTCCAGGTGAATTTTATTACTTTTTCTAGCTCTATAAAATAATTCTTTTTGATATTTGATTGGTATGTCACTGAATAAATAAATTTAAGTAGTATTATCATTTTCATTTATTGGCTCAGCCTACCCATGAGCAATTAATATTTTTTCTAATTTTTTAGATCTGACTTTATTTGTGTGAAAAGTGTTTTATAGTTGTGTTCATATAGTTTCCTGGATTTGTCTTGGCAGGTAGACTCCAAAGTATTTTATATTGTCTACAGCTATTTTAAATGGAAGTTCTCTTTCTATCTTGCTGCTGGGCTTTATTGGTAATATATAGAAATACTAATAATTTGTATAGGTTTATTTTGTATCCTGCAACTTTGCTAAAGTTGTTAATAATTTCAAGCAGTTTTTTAGTTGATTCTCTAGGATTTTCTAAGTATAACCTCATATCATTTGCAAAGAGTAATAGCTTTATTTCCTCATTGCCTGGTCTAATTCCTTTAATTTCTTTTTCTTCTCTTATTGCTGTAGTTAATATTTCTAGTGCAATATTAAATAATAGAGATGATAACGGGTATCCTTGCTTCACCCCTGATTGTATTGGGAAGGATTCTAGCTTATCCCCTTTACAGATAATGCTTGCTGATAGTTTTAGATAGATACTACCCATCTACCTACATTTTAAGGAAGACTGTATTTATTCCTATGATCTCCAGTGTTTTTAATGGCAATAGGTGTTGCATTTGTTGTGAAGTTTTTATGCCCTAATGCATGGTCAATTTTTGTGTGGGTGTCATGTATTAGTGAGACAAAGTAATATTTCTTTCTGTTCCCATTCAATTTTCTCCAGAGACCTATCATATCTAACTTTTCCAGAATTTTACACATCTCCTTAACTTATTCCTTGTTTATTTTTTGGTTAGATTTATCTAGTTCCAAGTATGTTTAATATGATTGTACATGTTTAACCTCTATCAGATTGCTTGCTGTCTTTGGGCGGGAGGAAGGGAGAAAAATTTGGAAATCAAAATTTTATAAAAATGAATGTTGAAAACTATCTTTACATGTAATTGGGGAAAAAATAAAATACTATTAAGCAGGGGGAAAAGATTTATCTGGTACTGAGAGTGGGAAACTGAGGTTCCCCACTAGTATAGCTTTACTTCCTCCTGTAACTCATTTGACGTCTCTTTCAAAAATTCAGATGCTGTACCATTTGGTACACGTATATTGAGTATTGGTATGACCTCATTTTCTATGGTACCTTGGAGCAAGATATAGTTTCCTCTTTATCTCTTTTAATTAGATCTATTTTTGCTTTTGCTTTGTCTGAGATCATGGTTGCTACCCCTGCTTTCTTTGCTTCAGCTGAAACTTAATAGATTCTGCTCCAGCCCCTTACTTTTACCCTGTATGTATCTCTGTTTCAAATGTGTTTCTTGTAAACAACATTTTGTGGGATCCTGGTTTTTAATCCATTCTGCTATCTGCTTTCATGTTATGGGTAAGTTCATCCCAATCACACTTTTAATTATAGTAACTAACTGTGTATTTCCCTTTGTATTATTTTTCACTTGTTTATTCTCCCCTCTCTCTTACCCATCACCCTTTCCCTCCTCACAAATGCTTTACTTCTGATCACTGCCTTCCCCAATATACCCTCCCTTTTATCACTCTCCCTTCCCTTTCCATTATCCCTATTCCTTTGCTTATAGGGTAAGAGAGATTTCTATATCCAACTGAGTGTCTATGTTATTCCCTCTTTGAGTCAATTTTGATGAGAGTAAGGTTTAAGCTTTGTCTGCCACTCTCAGCTCCATCTTCCCCTCCATTATAATGGTTCTTTTATGCCTACTTTATGTGGAATAATTTACCCTATTCAATCTCCCCTTTCCTTCTTCCAGTGCAATTTTGTTTGTCATGCCTTTATTTCATTTTTTGGGATACCATCCCATCAAAGTCATCTTATATGCAAACCCTCTGTCTACATATACTCCCAATTGCACTCATCATAATAAAGACTTATAAACATCATTTTTCCATACAGAAATATAAACAGTTTAACCCTATTGATTTTCTTATGTTTTCTCTTTGTTGTGTCTTTCCTTTTTTACTTTTCCATATTTCCTTTGAGTCTTATATTTGGAAGTCAAATTATTTTATTAAGTTATGGTCTTTTAATTACAAATGCTTGAAAGTCCTCTATTTTATTAAATATTCATTTTTTCCCCTGAAAAAGTATATTTAGTTTTCCTGGGCATGTGACTCTTCATTGCACTCCTAACTCCTTTGCCTTCTGGTAGATCATATTCTAAGGCCTCTGGATCTTTAATGTGGAAGCTGCCAAATCCTGTGTAATCTTGACTGGAACTTCACAATATTTGAATTGTTTCTTTTCAGCTGCTTGTAATATTTTCTCCTCGATCCGGGAGCTCTGGGATATGGCTATGGTGTTCCTGGAAGTTTACTATTTTGGGATCTCTTTCAGGCTGTGATTGGTGAATTCTTTCCATTTCTATTTTGCCCTCTGTCCTAATGTATCAGGACAATTTTTTTTTTCTTTTTGGAGGGCAGTTGGGATTAAGTAACTTGCCCAAGGTCACATGGCTAGGTTTTTGTTTGTGTGGGTTAAGTGTCTGAGGCCGAATCCGAACTCAGGTCCTTCTGACTCCAGGGCTGGTGCTCTACTCACTGCACCACCTAGCCACCCAGGACAATTTTCTTTGATAATTTTTGAAAGATATTCTTCAAGCATTATTATTATTATTATGACTTTCAATTAGTCCAATAAGTCTTCTATTATCTCCCCCAGATCTATTTTCTAGGGCACTTGTTTTTTCCAATAAGAAATTCTACATTTTCTTCTTCCTTTTTTTTACTTTTTAAATTTTATTTTTATCCTAGCTTGATGTCTCATAGAGTCACTAGTTTCCACTTGTTCAATTCTAATTTTTAAGGAATTATTTTCTTAAGTGAGCTTTTATGCTTCCTTTTACATTTGGTTAATTTAATGTTTTAGGGAGTTATTTTCCTGGGTAAATTTTTGTACATCTTTTCCCATGCTATTGATTCTTTTTTTCATGATTCTCTCACATTATTCTCGTTTCTTTTTCCAATTTTTCTTTTACTTTCCTAATTTGCTTTTTAAAATCCTTTTTGAGTCCTTCTAGGAATTCTTTTGGGCATTCTGTGGGGAGGGGAGGTTGGAAGTACGCACTATCCAAGAGGGACATACTAAATGGAATATCTTACCCTCACTCACTCTCCTGAGTAGGGGAAAGGGGGATGAGAGGGGGGATGATGGAGGGGAAGGCATTCTGGGGAGAGGGGAGGTTAGAAGTACCCACTATCAAAGAGGGACAGGATCAAAGTAGGGAATGGACCAGGTGGGAGGTGAGACAGGTGGGAGGGAAATATAAGCAGTCTTTTACAATATATCTACTATGGTAATGTTTTGCATAGATATACATGTACAACACATACTGAATTGCTTATCTTCTCAGAGGGAGTGGGTGACAAAGGAGAAAGGGAATGGATCTGAAAATCGAAGTTTTAAAATTAAATATTTCATAAGATGTCCAGGCAGTGGGGCTCAGAGATTCACCTTGCCCTAATGGCAAAGTCGAAGGGGGTATGGGAGAAGATATGGGAGAGAGCAGATTGGATGAGGGAATATCTAGTGGGACTGCTATTCTGGGGTGGTGGGTAGGGAAAAAATGGGGGAAAAATGTAACTCATAATCTGGTGGAAATGAATGATGTAAACCAGAAGTTAATAAAGCATTTGTTTACTTAATTAAAGATATATAAAAAAAAAAGAAATAGTTTGGGGGCGGCTAGGTGGCTCAGTGAGTAGAGCACCAGCCCTGGAGTCAGGAGGACCTGAGTTCAAATCCAGCCTCAGATATTTAACACAAAAACTAGCTGTGTGACTTTGGGCAAGTCACTTAACCCCAATTTCCCTCCAATAAACAACAAAAAAAGAAGAAATAGTTTGGGGTGGTATAGCAGCAAGCACCCCAGCATTCCCAGGGTGGCTGCCAACACAGGTTCTTAGATCTACTTTTCTAAAGGAAAGCAACTTAAAATGGCTTAACAATCTTGCCTTAATCAATCAAATATATCATTTACCTTGTTCAGGGGAAAAAAATCAGCACCCCGAACTTCAGAGTATACAGACAGAAGTTACAAAGCAGAAGTTACGAGAGAACAGAAAAACATATCAAGGAGATAGGCCTCCAACTGTTTTGACCATTACATCCATACCTAGTCAGTTACCAGAGAGGGGAGCATCAACATCTGGGTTTTGAAAGCCAGGGGGCTCTCAATGGCTGCCCAGAGTCTCCTCTGGTCAAATCACACAACACTTCTCAAAGTGAGCCCCAAAGCAAAGCCTCACATCAGGAATTATATAGCCTTTTCCTGGCTCAGAGAATGTAACAACCCTCTTGACCCACTGCCCAATCACAAAGCACCAAGGTGTGGGCTTTCCTGAAATACAAGCCTCCCACCACAGGCTCCAGGTGCAGTTAAGCTTATCAAAGGTGCATAGCAGCAGGGAAGATCTTCTATTCCTATTACAGGTGGCTAGGTGGCACAGTAAATAGCACACCAGCCCTGCAGGAGGACCTGAGTTCCAATCTGGCCTCAGACATTTAACACTTACTAGCTGTGTGACCTTGGGCAAGTCACTTAACCCCAATTGCCCTGCCTTTCCCCCTCCAAAAAAAAAAGAAAGAAAGAAATAGGCAACCTACAAACTAGCATTTGATTGACTGTTTTGCTGTTTGTCTAGTTTAATAAAGTGATAGAAAAATATTAATAATGCAGATTAAATTTTAAAGTGCATCCTGCTATATATTTCTTTCAGAGAGCCAGTTGTCAAACTTTTATCAGCACACCTCTCCTTACACCTCAGACTTTCTTTAAAGCAGAGATGATTTTAGTAAATGTATTATAAATATTTGTTGAATTCAATTCAGACTTTACAAAGAAAATGCTATTTTTGCCTGTCCCTTCTTTTTGCTTTTGAGAAGGAGAGAAGAGATGAAGGCAGCACAACCGATCTCTGCTGCTTTGAAGTAGATCTAGTCTTTTAGGACTGTGGGCTTTTAGGACAGTCACAGAGGTTTGGTCAATGAATCTCCCTACAGGATGTAGAAGGCTTTGTTGATCTGCCTCACAAGACCACAATAATGACATCATCTCTTTGGATAGCTGTTCAGAATTTTACATGTTCTGACCACTGTGGATTTCTCTTCTTTCTCTCTTTTTCTTTTTAATTTTTTTCCCTTCCTTCCTTCCTTCCTGCCTTCTTTCCCCTCATCCTTTTCTTCTTTCCTGCCTTCTTCTATTTTCTTCCTTTTTGTTATCTTTTCTGTTTTCTTAACCCCCTCTCCTTCTTTCCTTCCTTGGCTTCTAGGAGACAGCTAGGTGATGTAGTGAGCAGAACTCACACTGGAGTCAGACTTGAGTTAAAAATCTCATCCCAGGGGCAGAGTCAAGATGGTGGAGTAGAAACAGGACTTCCACATGGCTCCCACATCCACCTCCTCCAATTCATGTAAAAAATGAAGCTAAGCAAACTTTGGAGCTACAGAACCCATAAAATGACAGAGAGAAGCTAATCTCCCACTAAAGACAGCCCAGCAGGCCGGCAGGAAGGGGCCAGGCCAGTGCTCTGGGAGCCAAGTCCAGCACTGCAGGAGCTGGAGGTTTTAGCCTCAGGATAGCCACAACCAGCCACCAGCTGGAGGGACTTCAGATCACCAGTAGCTATGGCAGTTTCCAGAATTATCAACCCATAGATGATAAGGACAAAGTTCAGGAGTGTGTCCTACCTTTGCCCCCTGGAGGGAGAAGTGGCTAAGGCATGGCAGCTGCCACTGCCTAGTGGCTGCTTCAGAGCTCCTGGCCTGTAGATTGTAGGGGGACCAAGGAAACAGTCTGAGGGGTAATCTCTCTTGCTTTAACCTGCTTGAATCTGGATTGCCAGAGCATACGGAGTCTTTAGAGAGGGCAGCCAACTAATAGCTCCAGCAGCTGAGAAAACCCAAGCTATTGGGACAAAGCTCCCCTCTCTGGTAGCAGAGTTCTACTATGGTAAAAAGCTCAAAAGTCAAGTAACTGAGTGGCAACATGAGCAAAGGAGGGAAGGAAGCAAAGCAAGCAGAGCAATCTGACATTAGACTCCTATTTTGGGGACAAGTAGGATCAAAGCATGGAACAGGAGGAAGACAGCAAAGTCAGAACTCCTGCACCAAAAGCTTCCAAGAAAAATACGAGCTGGTTACAGGCCATAGAGGAGCTTAAGAAGGATTTTGAAAACCAAATAAGAGAAGTGAAGGAAAAATTGGGGAGAGAAATGAGAATGATACAAGAAAATTATGAAATGAAAGTCAACAACCTGACAAAAAAATAATACCTTAAAAAAATAGACTAACTCAAATGGCAAAAGAGACTCAAAAAGGCAGTAAGGAAAAGGATGCCTTAAAAATCCGAATTTGCCAGATGGAAAAAGAATATCAAAAGCTCACTGAAGAGAATCATTCCTTCAGAATCAGATTGGAGCAAATGGATGCTAGTGACTTTATGGGAAATCAAGATGCTATTAAACAGATCCAAACAAATGAAAAAATAGGAGGTAATGTAAAATATCTCATTGGAAAAACTACTGACCTGGAAAATGGATCCAGGAGAGATAATTTAAAAATTGTTGGATTACCCGAAAGCCATGATCAAAAAAAGAACCTTGAAATCATCCTTCAAGAAATTCTCTTTTATTTATTTATTTTTTGCCTTTTTTTTTTTGGAGGGCAATTGGGGTTAAGTGACTTGCCCAAGGTCACATGGCTAGTTAAGTGTTACATGTCTGAGGCCGGATTTGAACTCTGGTCCTCCTGAATCCAGGGTCAGTGCTCTATTCACTGCACCACCTAAGTGTACCCCCTTCAAGAAATCTCAAGGAAAGAACTGGGCGGAGCCAAGATGGTGGAGTAGAAACAGCACTTCCAAGGTGCTCTGCCCCACACTGCCTCCAAACAATATAACAGGGGAATCTGAACAACTTCTGGAGCCCCAGCACCCACAGAATGACACAGAAGCTAACCTCTTGCTGAGGACAGCCCAGCAGCCCTGCAGGGAGTGGCCAGCGCATCACTCTGAGAGCGGTCAGCACAGCTTGCTGGGAACTGACAGCGCAGCTGGGAGCCAAGCTGAGGTTTTAGCCCCAGGGCGGCTGGGCCAGCTGCTGGCTGGAGGGACCCCAAAACACCAGCAGCTGTGGCGATTCCAGAATTATCAGCACAGATATGCCTAGGACAAAGTGAGAGGTTAGTGCCCTATGGACTTTGGGACCAGTATTTGGGGAATGCGTAGGCTTCCTCCCCTGAGGGCGAAAAGCTGCTGAGGAAATGCAGCACAGAGGCCATTTTGCAGCGTCAGTGGCAGCTCCAGCTCCTGGTCTGTGAACTGTAGAGAGATCCAGCAACCAGTCTGGGGGTTAATCGCTCTTGCTTTAACCTGCTTGGATCTGGATTGTGGTCTTGGGGGGTAGATCTGGGGCGGGGGGTATCTAATTTGCCAGAGCAGGTGGAGGCTTTACAGAGATCACCCAACCTCTGGAAGTTGTGAAGACCCCACATTTGGGACTGAAGCTCTCCTGTCTGGTGGCAGAGTCCTACTGTGGCAACAAGCCCAAAAATCAAGTAATTAAGTGGCAATATGCCTAGGAAAAGGAAACAAAATAAACAGAAAAATGCAACATTAGACTCCTATTTTGGGGGCAAAGAGGATCAAAGCATGGAAAAGGAGGAGGACTGTGAGGTCAGAACTCCAGTACCAAAAGCCCCAAATGAAAACACAAGCTGGCTACAGGCCATAGAAGACCTTAAGAAGCAGATAAGAGAAGTGGGGGAAAAATTGGAAAGAGAAATGAGAAAGATGCAAGAAAAGTATGAAATGACAATCAACAGCCTGACTGAGGAAAATAACACCTTAAAAAATAGACTAACTCAAATGGCAAAAGAGGCTCAGAAAGGCAATGAGGAGAAGAATGCCTTAAAAAGCCAAATTTGCCAGAGGGAAAAAGAATCTCAAAAGCTCACTGAGGAGATTCATTCCTTCAGAGTTAGACTGGAGCAAATGGAAGCTAGTGACTTTATGAGAAATCAAGATGCTGTTAAACAGATCCAAACAAATGAAAGAATAGAAGGCAATGTGAAATATCTCATGGGAAAAACCACTGACCTGGAAAATAGATCCAGGAGAGATAATTTAAAAATTATTGGACTACCTGAAAGCCATGATCAAAGAAAGAACCTAGAAATCATCCTTCAAGAAATCCTCAAGGAAAATTGCCCTGATGTTTTAGACCCAGAGGGGGAAATAGAGGTTGAAAGAATCCACCAATCGCCTCCTGAAAAGGATCCCAAAAAGAAAACTCCCAGGAATATTATAGCCAGGTTCCAGAACTCCCAGATCAAGGAGAAAATACTACAAGCAGCCAGGAAGAAACAATTCCAATATTGTGGAAACACAATCAGAATAGCCCAGGACCTGGAAGCTTCTACACTGAGGGATTGAAGGGCATGGAATATGATATTCCAGAGGGCAAAAGATCTGGGATTGAAGCCAAGGGTCACCTACCCAGCAAAACTGAATATTTTGTTTCAGGGGAAAATATGGTCATTCAGTGGAATAGAGGACTTTCAATCATTCTTGATGAAAAAACCGGAGTTGAATAGAAAATTTGACATTCAGACACAAGAAGCAAGAGATTCTTGAGAAGGTGATCAGGGAAAAGAAATCAAAAGGAACTTATCAAAGTTGAACTATTTACGGAGCCGCAGCCTGCCGGAGCGGACGGAAGGTTGTGTCTCCGCCATCTTAAGAGGATGTACTCTTCCGTGGCGCACTTGGCTCGCGCCAACCCCTTCCACTCACCGCACCTGCAGCTCGTGCAGTATGAGGCCGATCCCAGCCCCGCGGGGCCCCCGGGCGCGCCCCGCCGCCTCCGCCCGCGCAGCCTGGCCGCCGCCGCTGTGGAAGAATACAGTTGTGAATATGGCTCCATGAAGTTTTATGCGCTCTGTGGCGTTGGTGGGGTCTTAAGTTGTGGCCTGACACACACTGCTGTTGTACCCCTCGACTTAGTGAAATGCAGGATGCAGGTGGACCCCCAGAAATACAAGGGCATCTTTAATGGATTCTCCATCACACTTCGAGAAGATGGTGTTCGTGGTCTGGCTAAAGGATGGGCTCCAACATTCATTGGGTACTCAATGCAGGGACTTTGCAAGTTTGGTTTTTATGAAGTCTTCAAAGTGTTGTATAGTAACCTTCTTGGTGAGGAAAATTCTTACCTCTGGCGTACATCCCTGTATTTGGCTGCCTCAGCCAGTGCTGAATTCTTTGCTGATATTGCCCTGGCTCCTATGGAAGCTGCCAAGGTCAGAATTCAGACCCAGCCAGGCTATGCCAACAACCTGAGGGAGGCTGCTCCAAAAATGTTTAAAGAAGAGGGCCTCTTTGCATTCTACAAGGGTGTTGCTCCTTTATGGATGAGACAGATCCCATACACCATGATGAAGTTTGCTTGCTTTGAGCGAACCGTTGAGGCCCTGTACAAGTACGTTGTTCCAAAGCCCCGAAGTGAGTGCTCAAAGGGAGAACAGCTGGTGGTGACCTTCGTGGCAGGTTACATAGCTGGTGTCTTCTGTGCCATCGTGTCTCACCCTGCTGACTCTGTGGTGTCTGTGCTGAACAAGGAAAAGGGCAGCTCAGCTTCACAAGTCCTCCAAAGGCTTGGATTCAAAGGTGTATGGAAGGGGCTCTTTGCCCGTATCATCATGATTGGTACCCTGACTGCACTACAGTGGTTCATCTATGACTCCGTGAAAGTCTATTTCAGACTTCCCCGTCCTCCTCCACCTGAGATGCCAGAGTCTCTGAAGAAGAAGCTTGGGTTGACACAGTAGATGAATCAACTATGGACTGAATCTGCTTGCTGACCAGTGTTGAGCAAATATAAAAGAAACTTTTATATATTTGACTGTGTAGATGGTCTATTCCTGATGTAATTACCCAGTTGTGCCCTTGCCTGATGCAAGGGTTTCAAAATGTAACTGTTGCAATAAACAAACTATTCGTGAAAAAAAAAAAAAAAGTTGAACTATTTACATTCCTACATGGAAAAACAATATCTGTGTCTGATGAAACCTTTCTCGCTATGAAAATAATTGAAGAAGAGTATATGGGCATATGAACACATATGTGAATGTGTGTATATATGTTTACAGGTATACATGGATAAAGGGCACAGGCTGAATTTGGCGGGAAGGGATGATACTTAAGGAGTGAAGTTAAGAGGTGAGAGAGGAAAGTGGCAAGAGTAGATGGGGAGAGACAGGGTAGGGTAAACCATCTCATGTAGAAGAGGCAAGGAGAGGTAGTTGCAGGGGAGGGGAAGAACAGGAAGGCAAAAAGGCAAAACCTTATTCTCATTGGATTTGGCTCAGGGAGAGAATCACATACATACTAAATGGGATATCTCACCCTGCAGGAGGGTAGGGGGAAGGGAGATGACAGGGGGGATGATGTAGGGGAGGGCATTCTAGGGGGAGGGGAGATTGGAAGTACCCACTTTCAAAGAGCGACAGGATCAAAGTAGGGAATAAACCATGTTGGGGATGGGATGGGTGGGAGGGAAATATAAGCAGTCTTTTACAATATATCTACTATGGTAATGTTTTGCATAGCTATACATGTACAATACATACTGATACTGAATCGCTTATCTTCCCAGAGGGAGTGGGTGACAAGGGAGGAAGGGAATGGATCTGAAATTCGAAGTCTTAAAATTAAATGTTTCAAATGTATATAAATACTATTATTAATACTATTTTGCATGTAATTGGGAGATAAGACATTCAGGCATTGGGGCTCAGAGATTCACCTTGCCTTAATGGCAAAGTCAAAAGGGGTATGGGAGAAGATATGGGAGAGAGCAGATTGGATGAGGGGATATCTAGTAGGACTGCTATTCTGGGGTGGTGGGTAAGGAAAAAATGGGGAAAAAATTGTAACTCATTATCTGGTGGAAATGAATGATGTAAACCAGAAGTTAATAAAGCATTTGTTAAATTAATTAATTAATTTTAAAAAAAAGAAATCTCAAGGAAAATTGCCCTGATGTTTTAGAACCAGAGGGCAAAATAGAGGTTGAAAGAATCCACAGATCACCTCCTGAAAAAGATCTCAAAAAGAAAACTCCTAGGAATATTAATAGCCAGGTTCTGGAGTTCCAAGTTTAAGGAGAAAATATTACAAGTAGCCAGGAAGAAACAATTTGAATATTGTGTAAACACAATCAGGATAACACAGGATCTGGCCCCTTCTACACTGAGGGATCCAAGGACTTGGAATGTGATATTCTGGAAGTCAAAGGAGCTGGGATTAAAACCAAGATAAAACCAAGGAAGGGATGATACTTAAAAGGTGAAATTAAGAGGTGAGAGAGGGATATAATGAGAGGAGATGGGGAGAGACAGAATGGGTAAAGTATCTCATATAGAAGAGGCAAAGAAAAGTGGTTACAATGGAGGGGAAGAACAGGAAGACAAAAGAGAATGGGTCAACTTTATTCTCATTGAATTTGGCTTAGAGAGGGAATGACATACACACTAAGTAGAGTATCTCACCCTATAGGAGAGTAGGGAGGAAGGGGATGAGAGGGGGGATGATGGAAGGGAGGGCAGGCTTGTGGGGAAGGAAGTTGGAAGCACTCACTTCTGAAAAGGGACAGGATCAAAGTAGAGAACAGAACAAGTGGGAGGTGGGATAGGATGGAGGGAAATATAGTCAGTCTTTTACAATATATATCCACCATGGAAATGTTTTGCATAGCTACACATGTACAACCTATATTGAATTGCTTATCTTCCCAGTAAGGGTGGGTGACAAGGGAAGAAGGGAATGAATCTGGAATTCAAAGCTTTAAAATCAAATGTTTAACATATATGTGTGTGTGTGTGTGTGTATTTATATATACTATTATTATTATTTCACATGTAACTGGGAAATAAGATATACAGGCACTGGGGCATAGAGATCCCCCATGCCCTACTGGAAAATCAAAGTGGGGAATGGGGGAAGATATGAGAGAGAACAGATTGGAGGAGGAGATATTCAGTGGGATCCCTATTTTGTGGTGGTGGGTAGGGGGAAAACCGGGATAAAATTTGTAACTCAAAATCTTGTGGAAATGAATGATGTAAACTAAAAAATGAAAAAAGAGAAAAAAATAAAATTATGCAAAAAAAGTTATTCCAGAAATTTACTAACTGCGTGACCCTAGGCAAGTCATTTAACCTCTTAAATAACCTCAGTTTCCTCATCTGTAATATGAAGATAATAACAACACTTACCTCTGAGAGTTGCTTTGAAGATAAAATGAAATGTTTGCAAAACACTTTGCAAACCCTAAAGCCCTATATAAAAGCTACCTACTATTATTTCCTCCCTCTCTTTCTAACATGAAATTCATAGGCAAAATTGCTAACTTAAATCTGTGGAAAGGAAAGGTCTTTAAATCATGATTTATCAATTATTAAATAAGGTTGCTATTTTTACCATATCTTATTGTCAAGAAACTAGCATTACCTAGAGTTTCTATTTGATAATAATAATACCATTATCTCTGCTTTCTTTTGAATAATATGATGTTATGATGTGGTATTTGCCTCACACACATCCTATAATGCTTTTAGTCTGAAAGTACCATTTCACTTACTAGGAAGAAGATACCCTAGCTGCTACTAGCTTTAGGGATTCAGGACTACTTAAAATATGACCAGATTACATGTGCCCTCTGGTGGCAGGAAGAAGTAATTCTAGATTCTTTGGTGTTCAATTATGTAAATTAGAATGGGAAATTATCTCTGATCATCATAATAAGAATATCCCGTGGCTTCAATATTTTTACTCTACTACGAGCCCTTTTAAATCAAACTACTAGCCAGCAGCTGAATTAACTTTTCAATTTAATTTCCTTTCATTCGTCCCCTTTGATGGAAATGCTAAATGGTGATCCTGAATTAAAGGGTAATGAAATCTGTAAATTAGTCATTAGACCCTGGGCACTGACTTCAATGAACTACTCCAAAAAATCATTGATGACATTTCCAGAGTATGTAGATGAATGAATGAAAAAGCATTTATTAAGTATTTATGTGCCAAGGATAGTGCTATAAATACAAAAGAGAAACAGGATCAAATAAGACTGGTAACAACATCAATGCAGAGTAAGAGCTATGTAAATGAGCTATTATTATTATAAAGGGGAGGCAGCACATATAGAGGTATGATGGCCAGGGAAGAGTGTTTCCCTCTGGGAAGTCTGAGGGATGACGAATAGAATAATGGGGCAGCTCATTGATATATCCATCCCAGAGACCACTCCATGCTAGTTGCCTCTGCTATCCTCAGAGAGAAGCGTTCTTGCTTGGGCCATCCATTCTATTCCTTTCCCACCCTTCTATAGCCCAGACCCCCTAAAGCTACACAGGCTGTCTGACTACACCCTAAGGCCAATTCAATGATAGGTGAAATCCCTGTATTTCCTGAGAATATCTCAAACTGAATATTCAGTAGCAATATTAAACTCAGAATGTCTAAAATTGAAGCCCTTATCTTTTCCCCAAAACCTCCCCCTCTTCTGAACTTCCCTATTATTGTGGAGGAAATTAACACTCCCTTTTTCAGCTTTCTTTTGTGTGTAGTCTCCCTCATTAGATCGTAAGCTCCTTGAGGGCAGAGACTGTCTTTCTTTTTCTTATTTGTATTCCTAACACTTAGCATAGTGCCAGGAACATTGCTGTTCTTGTCATGTCACATCCAGCTCTTCATAACCCCATCTGGGATTTTCTTGGTAAAGATACCACAATGGTTTGTCATTTCCTTCTGCAGCTCATTTTACAGATGAGGAAATTGAGGTAAATAGGGTTAAGTGACTTGCCCAGGGTCACACACCTAGTCTCTGAGTCCAGATTTGAACTCCGAAGATGAGTCTTTCTCACTCCAAGGCCAGCACTCTATTCACCGCACCACCTAGCTGCCCCCTGGTACATAGTAGGAGCTTAAAAAATATTTATTGAATTGAATTGTTTGGTGACCCTGCCCAAAGTGTCTTTTCATAGTGGATCAAAATTCTTTTCTTCCAGAAATCTTTACTTTTACAATATTGATGTTACGGTATAAATGTTACACTAAAAGTACAACATAAAAATAGTATTCTATTTTTCAAAAACCACAATTTATTCAGCTATTCTCTGGTCTTTGGGCATATAATTTCTTTTTTTCTCTCTCCAATTTTGAATTGTGGTGCTATGAATACTTTTGTACAGATAGGACTCTCCCACCTCCTTGAAATTTAGATTTAGTAGGAGGACCTATGTGGCACAGTGGATAGAATGCTGGGTCTGGAGTCGGGAAGATTCATCTTCCCAAGTTCAAATCCTCAAAGCCTCAGACACTTTTTAGCTGTGTGACCTTGGGCAAGTCACTTAACCCTGTTTGCCTCATTTTATATAATTCTATAATTCCTAAACTCCACACTGACACTCATCTATAAAATGAACTGGAGAAGGAAAAGGCAAACCATTCCAGTATTTTTACCAAGAAAACCCCAAATGGGGTCATGAAGAGTTAGACATTACTGAAAATGATAGAACAACAAAAAGTGGGACCTTTGGGTCAAAGGTAATTTCAGTTAAATAAAAAAGAAATTAACTGAAAAAAATTCCAATGCTGAGCAAACACATGCCATTGGCAAGGGAGGGGGTGGGGGGAATCCCAATATAAATCTTCATATAGAATCCGCACCTCCCAAAACTAAGTCATCTATGTTATTGCTGCAGACAGTACAGGGTATTTTCCCACATCCAGAAGGACTCCTTGTTTGGACATAGGAAAGACAGGGAAATCGACATCAATGCCCAAGAGCCTAAATGGATCTCTACCTCCTAATGGTATTGTTGAGGTCAGAGTTGGGAGAGCTGTTTCAGGTTTTTGAAAGAATTCACTTAGACCTTCTCTTTAGTCAATGGGAACTTTATTGACACAAAAGCATGCGAGCCTGAGACTTAGCAAGGAGTTAAACCAAGGTGTTGATCTAGGAAAAGGATCAGACTTATACAGACAGCAAGCTATACAGTCTGTAGGATGGTAATGTAATTTTGAGGGCTTCTAATGGGGGTTGGAGATTTAGGGACAGGTTAAGTCTTGAAAGATATGGACACAGGATGAGGACAATGAATGACACAAGATAAGGGAAATAAGGAAATTTATGGTCCAGGATAAGGGGAGGTTTTGTGGTATTTCAAAATAAGGGGAGACTTTAGGACGCCAGGGAATAAGCGACTCAACCCTTAGGGTACCTCTGTACTTTAGGGTGCCTTTAGAGGATAAACCAGGGAAAGGGCAACTCTGTATTTTATATCTAGGGCACCTTTGTATCCACTTCAGTATGTGGGGCTTCTCTCATAAATTGTTCCAAATTGCCTTGTTTGCTCCCTTCCTGGGTTCACACCCTAAGAATATCTCCAAGTTTGATTTCCAGTTTATAGAACAAAGCATGTATGAGGTGGCCACCCACAACACATTGCTATACCTTTCACATTGATATCTGGACATTTACTTACTTTCTGGGCTCATTTGTTGACTCCAATCTACCCTGACACTAAGTTTCCAGAAAAGCATAACATTACATAGTTAAAATCAATCTCTCCATTTACAGAAACCTTTTGTTGTTATTCAGTTGTTTTCAGTTGTTTCTGATTCTCCATGATTCCATTTGGGTTTTTTTTTTTGTTTTTTTGCTTTTTGGAGGGCAATTGGGGTTAAGTAACTTGCCCAAGTTCACACGGCTAGGTATTTTTGTGTGTGTGTGTTTAATACTTTAAGGTATTTTTTTGTGTGTTTTAATTTTTTTGTGTGTTTAAGTGTCTGAGGCTGGATCCGAACTCAGGTCCTCCTGACCATTTGGGTTTTCTTGGCAAAGAAAGTGGAGTAGCTTGTCATTTTCTTCTTCAGCTCATTTTCCAGATGAGGAAACTGAAGCAAACAGAGTTAAGTGACTTGCCCAGGGTCACACAGCTAGTAAGCGTCTGAAGCTAGATTTGAACTCAAGATGAGCCTTCCTGACTTCAGCTCCTGTACTCTTTTTTTTTATTGTTTTGTTTTGTTTTGTTTTGCTTTTGGAGGGCAACTGGGGTCTGATGCCGGATTTGAACTCGGGTCCTCCCAACTCCAGGGTCGTTGCTCCATTCACTGTGCCACCTAGCCACCCCAAGCTCCTGCACTCTTATCCACTGAGCCATCTAGCTGTCTCCTTACATAAACGTACCATCTCACAATTATGATATTTTAAGATCTTAAATATAACCGTTTACTTAACAATAAGGCAAAAGAAATATTAGTAACATCCCTAGGTATTTATATATTAAGGTAAATAAAGGAATAATAACTACATCACAATCCCCACAGAAATCTAGGTCACACTGTTCCACAAAGGCATTCGATATTTCTAGGGGATGGTGGGCACACATAAAATCTGTTAGGTAAACATATGCAGGAGGAAAACGCATAGAGTAATTCACAATTCTTCACTTTAGGCTTTGAAGTTATGGGCCAGTTCAAGAACAGCTATGCCCACAAAAAGCCTCTTATTTGCAAACTACTGGCCTCCTGATCTCCACTGCTTTTCTGCTTGGCAAATTTTCTCTCCTACTGTCAAAACAACGAAGCATTTCCAAGCCCCTTCAACACAAGATCACCTTAGAAGGGTGCTTAGCAAATTTTATACTATTAATTTAGCTAGCTTCAAACAAGAGAACTACCAAGTTAATCAGATTGTCTGTCTAGACAAAGCAAACAAATGGGGCCAGCTATTCACTCACCAAGATACTGCACTGTATTTATTACTGCAAGCAGAACTCACAGAAAATTAGCACAGGTTGACTCTTTAGACAAAGCTGATGAACCCAACAAGCTCTACTCACCAGGATACTGAAACAACCAATTAGCTTGTAGCAAAAAGAACAGGCAATACAAAGCATTGTGCACTTCTGGAAGACCTCACCTCTCAGAGTCTAGGCAGCACTGAAAGCCAGCAGCTGCCACTGAAGCTCTTATCCAATGGGATGAAGGCTCCCTCCAGCCATTGAGGAATCCTTTGAATCCATTGAAGCCTCCTACTGCTCCCTATCCTTGCAGCCATTTCTTCACACAGCTGTGACAAAGTACTTTCATATTAACCAAATTTCATAATAGTTTCATAAAATGTAAAATATAAATCATAAAATTACTTTTCATAAAACATACTAGCCACATTTTTAAAAAGCAAAAAATATAAAGTGAGAAAATTATTTCTTTAATTTGGACTCAGACTTTATCAGTTCTCTCTTAGAGGTGGACAGTATTTTTTCATTACGAGTCCTTTGGAATTGTCTTGGATCATTGTATTGATTAAAGTAGCCAAGTCTTTCATAGTTGATTGTCTTTAAACCATTACTGTTACTGTGCACAATGATCTCCTGGTTCTTCTCACTTCACCTTGCATCTGTATGTAGAGATTAGCCTTATGTTTTTGAAACCATTCCCTTGTCTTTTACCACAGCATAATAATATTCTATCACAATCATATGCACAATTTATTCAGCTGTTCCTTAATTGATGAGCATCCTCTCAATTTCCAATTCTTTACTACCACAAAAAAAAGTCTGGTATAAATATTTTTGTCTATATAATTCCTTTTCCTTTTTAAAAAAATTCTTTGGGATATAGACGTAATAGTGGTATTGCTGGATCAAAGGGTTTGCAGTTTTAAAGCTTTTAGGACCTTGTTTCAAATTGTTCTACAGAATGGTTGGACCAGTTTGCTATTCTACCAACAGTTCATTTCTGTACCTATTTTTCCCTCGTCCCTTTAATCATTTGTCATTTCCAAAAGGTGCATGGTGGTATTTCAGAGTTGTTTTAATTGCCTTTTTCTAATCAATATTAATTTAGAGCATGTTTTCCTATGACTATAGATAGGATTAATTTCTTCTTCTGAAAATACCTGTTTATAGCCTATAATTATTTCTCATTTGGGGAATGGCTTTTATTTTTACAAATTTGACTCAGTGTCATAGTCAATATCTAGTTGAGTAATGAGACTTTTATCAGGGAAATTTGTAAAATTTTTTTATATTACTTATTGTCTATGACACCATTTTGCAAAATGTAACCTCCCTGATTATTCCTTTTAATTAGGTCTATTTTTGCTTTTGCTTTGTCTGAGATCATGGTTGCTATCCCTGCCTTCTTTTACTTTAGTTGAAGCATATTAGATTCTGCTCCAGTTCTTTATTTTAACTGTGTGCATCTTTCTGTTTCAAGTGTGTCTCTTGCAAACAACATGATGTTGAATTCTAACCCATTCTGCTATCAGCTTTCATTTTATGGGTGAACTCATCCCCATTCACATTCACAATTATGATTACTGTGTTTCTCCCCTCCATCCCATAGTCTTCTGTTTCTTCTCTCTCTTTTTTCCCATACCTCCTCAAAAGTCTATTTTGCTTCTAATCACTACTTCCCCTAATCTCATATAAAAGAGGCAAGAGGAAACTGTTATAATGGAGGGGAAGAACAGGAATGTGAAAGGGAATGGGACAACCTTATTCTTATTGAAATTGGTTTAAGGAAGGAATAACATACACACTCAACTGGGTATCTTACCCTACAGGAAAATAGGGGGGTAGGGGATAAAAGGGGGGATGATAGAAGGGAGGGCAGTCTGGGAGAGATGGTAATTAGAAGCAAACATTTTTAAAAAGGGATAGCATCAAAGGAGAACATAGAATAAGTGGGGGGTGGGATAGGATGAAGGGAAATATATATATATAACAATATAACAACTATGGGAATGATTTGGGTAACTACACATGTACAACCTATATTGAAATCCTTATCTTCCTAGTGGGGGCAGGTAAGGAGGGAAGAAGGGAAAAAGTCTAGAACTCAAAGTTTTAAAAATGATTGTTTTCTACATGCAGTTGGGAAACAAGATATAAAGGCACTAGGGTATAGAAATCCATCTTGCCCTACTAAAAAGTTAGGGGGCTGATGGAGGAGGATATAAGAGAGAATAGATTGGGGGAAGGGGTATTTAGTAGGCTTGCTATTTGGGGTGGAGGGGGTAGGGGAAAGACAGGGAGAAAAAATTGTAACTCAAAATCTTGGGGAAATGAGAAACTAAAAATAAATAAATGCTTTTTTAAAAAGCATTTTATGAGTAGAAAAAAATCATAAAATTCTTTTCATGAAAACTTCTCACTATGACAATGGCATAATACAATTTTTATGATCTTGGTCTTTTCTTTTTGACTTTGTGTAATGCCAGAAGATAAAAATGGATGATTTTTACAATCCTAAAGCAGAGTCCAAGAAAACAGCATGACCTTTACAATCTAATCCAGCAACCCAAACTTCATTTTCTTCAAGCACTGAGGGCAAAAGCAATGATTAGGGTAGGGGGAGAAGAAAATCTTCTTAATTAGCTAGACTCTACCCACTTCTTAATGGCATCAATCAACTGCTTGGCTTCCAAACCAACTTCTCTAATGCAATCCCAATTCTCCAAATGGGTTGGCCTTCATCATAGTGCCCAAATGGGCCTTCTTGTACTGTCTAAAATGCCACTTTGGTTTCCAGCTGTATGAAGATCACATTATAATTGATCCCTCTCCAAATTTACCCTCACTCTTCCCATCCCCACTTCCCTTTACGTAATCCTTCTTATTTCCCTATTGAATTGAGTATACATCAATATGTGTTTATTCTATCCTCATTTTGACAAATAAAATCAAAGTATCTTTCAGTGCTGCCTGTTCACCTTAGCCCTTCTTCATTGCTTGTAGTCTGTCTTGTGCACGTTGATTATGTGAAATAAGCTTTATCCTTTCTCCCTCTTTTTCATTAATGTATTCCTTTTTCCCTCCATCCTCCATTTTCCTCTTTTAAGATGATTAAAATAATAAAATCACCCTCAAAACTCTGTCTTATTTGCCTCTATGCACCTCAGTGAATAAAGTCTGAGAAGACAACTATCATCTCTCCCTATTGGAATGTCAATCTCTTCACCCATGATTGGTCCCTTTTAATGGCTCCCTTTTATTTAACTTCTAATGTTTCTTGATTCACTTTCTCTACCCTGTCACTGTAATCACTCTGCTTCAGGTCCTCATTACCTTGGGCTTGGATTATTCAACAGCCTGCTGGTTGGTCTCACTGTCTAAAATCTTCCTGCTCTAATCAAATTTTTCTTCAAATAAAGCACAGCCCTGACAATGTCATTTCCCCTGTTTGATAAACTCCCATGATTCCCCCAGTGGTTTTTGCTTTTAGATTTATTAAGAAGTAGTACAGTGGGTAGAGTGCTGGGCCTGGATAGGAAAGAACTGAATAAAAATCTAGATTTAGACACCAACTGGCTGAATGACCCTGGTAAAGTCACTTAATCTGTCTACCTCAGTTTTCTCATCTGTAAAATAGCACAGACCTCCCAGGGTTGTTGTGAGGATCAAACAAGACAATATTTGTAAAGCATTTGATGAATTTTAAAGCATTATATAAATACTAGCTATTACTATTATTAGTAGTAGTGTATCTACTTGTGTTCATAAGAGAAAGATCTCAAGATTTTAGGTTTTAATAGACCTGATATGAATCAAAAGTGTTATATAGAAGTCAAGAAAACTGATGTAATCTTAGAAATGGTGTTGTGGGAGCAGCTAGGTAGTGCAGTGAATAGATCACCAGCCCTGGAGTCAGGAGGGCCTGAGTTCAAATTTGACCTTGGGCAAGTCACTTGACCCCCATTGCCCTGCCTTTCCCCCCTCCAAAAAAAAAATGGTGTGAGCTCAGGAGATAATGGATATAAAGCATTTTGTAAATCTTAAAGTGCCATATAAACGTCAGTCGTTGTTCCTGCTGTTGTGGTCCTCCTGGTTAACCTATAGCCTCTAGGCCCCCAGTCTGGTGATGACTTCATTCCCTGAGTCTTCCACTGACCTCCTGTTAAGTTGAAATAATATTTCTAGAACAATATAAAGAGTGTGCTGATAAATATTTAATAATCAAACTCTCTGAGGGGGAGGGAAAATGTAAGAACACACACTTTTAAGTTAAATATGCATCATCAACATTTTCTTAAATCTAGACAATCAACTTTTGGGGAAGGTGGGTGGTACAGTAGCTGGAGTCAGAAAGACTCATCTTCCTGAGTTCAAATCTGACCTCAGACCCTTACTAGCTGTGTGACCCTGGACAAGTCACTTAACCCTGTTTACCTGTTTCCACATCTGTAAAATAAGCTACAGAAGTAAATGGCAAATTATCCCAGTATCTTTGCCAAGAAAACCCCAAATAGGATTATGAAGAGTTGGACATGACTGAAAAACTAATAAACAATGAACAAAGCAATAAATCAAACCCCGATTTGTAATTTCTGAATCTAATGTGGAAGTAGGATTTGATTTGTTTTGCTTGACCACAGAGGATACAACTAGGAAGAAGGAGGCTGAAGGTGCAGAGGCTGATGCAGGCTCCTTACTAGGAGACAATGAATTTCTGTTGTTTGATTTGTTAAATTAAATGTAAACTGAGTTTTTTCCTCTTCTCTCGTAATCAGTGAAAGAGACCAAGTATACTATCGTTTGCTTATATGGGTTGGGGTTAAGGTTCCCTACATCTCTTTTGTACATTTTACTTTTTAAAAAGAACTTCAAGAAGAAAAAGAGTAAAAAGAAAAAAAGAAAAAGAGTCACAGAATCAGTGAAATGCCTTTGAAATGTTACAGACGTGTATCCAGTTGGGCTATTTCAACAAATTTCTCTTCTCCAAGATAAAAATCAAGATGACTGCCAATGGCCTGGGATACAATGGATGACCTTGGTGTCTTCAATGCCTGATCAAGTTTTAAGTGCTGCACAGCACCTGCTTCAGTCACCTTCCTAGCCATTGGATCAAAACGTATTTGGAAAGTAGTAAGGTGAGACAGAAGACTGGAAAGGTCAGGGGGGCAGGCTATGGAGAGCTTTGAACACCAAATAAGAATTTTGTATTTGCTCCTGGAGTCAATAGAGTTACTGGAGTTTGGGGGGGAAGGGGGAGGGCTGGTCCTGTGCTTTATGAAGGTCACTATAGTGGCTGAATGGAGGTTGGATTGGAGTGAGGAGAGACTTGAGGCAGGAAGCCTCCCCCCACACCCCAGCAGATACTTCAATAGTTTGGGTGTGAGGTAATGAGGGCCTGCACCAGGGTGGTGGCAGTGTCAGGAGACTAAGGAGCTTATTAAAGAGTTGCTACAGAGGTGTAATGGACAGACCATGGCAACAGCTTTATCTGGGGCCTGAGAAACAGTAAGAAGGCCAAGATGAATCTTTCATGCCAGCCACCTACTTTTTTTCAGAGTTAGTTCTCAGGGTCTGCAAGCCCTCAGTTCTTCCATGGTGGAAGGACCCAAAGCACCATTCTCCCAGTTTCTGAGGTTCCCAACTTAGGATTCATCTTGGCCTTCTTCCTGTAGTTGTATGTGGCTGTAAGAGAGGCTAAACAGGCATTTCTAGTCTCATCTCCCCCACCTTCTCCATACAACTACAGTCCCCTGTGGCCCCTCTCTCTACTTGGAGTGCCACAACCTTACATGTAGGAGCTCTATCTGTAGGAATATAAATTTTGGTTGCTTAAATATTGTAAAATATTTTGGGCTTTAGGGGCTAGATTTTTTTTTCTAAAAGCTGCAATAATTTACTTTTTGTCCCGTGCAGTCTTCATTTATAATTTCTTGAAACAAAGCTCTGAAAAAAGGGGCTTTTAAAAAATAATGGTTTTAAAAGAAGTCAGTGGTTCTCTGGACTAGTCCATTGTGTTTCAAATGAAGTGACTTGACTACCTTTAAATTCATTCCTAGAATGGCCAAGAATAGCCCCCACCCCAAGCCTGGATGGTTCATTGTTAAATTTTGATGGCTTAGAAAAAGTGTAGGTAACAATTATTTTCTGTTCTGGTCAGAAACCTTGGGAGTCTTCCCCTTCCAGACTGATATTTTTGTGATGAGAAATTAGGCCATCATTTGTCTTAGTTCTTACCTAACACTTAGGCATTGAATGGGTGTTGCCACAGACAAGGACTGGGGAAAATCTTAATTTACAAAGGCCAAGGTCATCTACTATATCCTGTGCCATTGTCAGTCATCTTGACTTTTGTCTTGCTACTGGACTTCTATGACTCTGGAAGAGAAAATGAGGTTGATGACTTTGGGTAGCTCTACCTCACTTAAATCCAATTCACATACCACACTGATATCACTGGTCCTCTTTAAGAATGAAGGATGAACAACATGGACTTTGGAACAAATTGTTCTCATCTGCCCTTCCTGCCAGGTCAGGTGAAGTCATCACATATTTGGAGTAGACATCCTCCTAACTCACCAAAGGGTTTGGGGTCTGATGGTTACCCTCAGACTGGTTTTACTGAGACAGTTTCACCTGGGTATAGCTGCTGTGCAGAACCTAAATAATGTTCAGTAAGCAGAGTTAATAAATAGCAAATGCTAGGTGGCATAGCAGATAGAGCACTGGATCTAACAGAGGGAAGACTTGAGTTCAAATCCAGTCTCAATACAGTTATGTGACCCTTGGAAAAATATTTAACCTTTTCATTTCTTCAACCACAAAATGGAGATAATAAACATACTTACCTCCCATGGTGGTTGTGAGGATCAAATGAGATAATATTTGTAAAGCATTTAGCAAAGTACCTGGAACAGGTGCTTAAGAAATACTTATTTTCTTTTCCCCTACTTCCTTCCTTTTTGGCATCAATTAATTTCAGAGTTTTCTCTTTACCTTTAAAATTATTTTCATTTTCTATACATTTTTATTGTTTATTGGCCCAAACTTGACAAACACTAACAAAGGCAACAAAGAAGAGAAAAAAAAGAATTGAACACATATGAAAACATGATGCTCCCTTTTAAGTAACATAGTACTTTTGTCATATTAGTTCCAAAGTTATCCTGCTTCCCTTTTTCCCTCTGAAACTCCTTTTCAGATAACTTCACTGATGAACTACCCTTTAGATCAGGGGTTCTTAAGCTGCTTTTGTTTGTTGGCAGTTTGGTAAAGCCTATGGACATCATCTCTGAATAATATTTTTAAATGAATAAGATACACAGGATTACAAAGAAAGTCAAACATGATGAAATAATTATACGAAATACATAAGAAATATTGGAAAAAAATTCAAAGGCCTATTCCCAGAAGTTTACAAGGACCCAAGGTGAAGTAATTTTAGATGTTCTATTCTCTAAATTGAAATGTTACTTGGCTATGATTAATCAAACTTCCTAGTCTGCCATTTTATATTACAGGTGTGTTGATACCTAGGACAGTCAAAGTAGCCTTGGCTTAAAAATCCCATCAATTGATTGATATGGATGAATAACCAGCAAAATCAGAGGTAAAAAAAAATAGCTGGAGGAAGATTTTGTCTTAATGTAAGGAAGTACTAACTAACAATTAGTTATCTAAAAACAGAAAGGGCGGTCTGTGAGGCATTGAGTTCCTAATCATTGGAATTATTAAATAGATTGAATGACTACGTGTTTGAATTATTATGGTATGTATTTTCACATTGGATAACCACTGTAGACCACATGAATATTTTCAGTTAAGTATGCTAGCTTCTTATTCTTAGGATATTTGATAAAACTGATAATTCACTTATGGCTACTGTCATTAGGGGTTTTCCAAACATAAAAATATAGTGTTGAATTAGACTGTTAGCCTCCTTGCAGGATAGGAAATTTGTGTTTTTTATTATGTATACTCTGCAATCCTAATTAAACAAGATTAACTTTGAAATTAAAAGAATACAGGCATAAGCTACCATTTTTTCAAGCTCAGTAAAAACTAATTTTATAGACTAATTATTCCTATTGAGTGGAGTAGACATCTCTTAAACAGATCATTAGTATAAGAACAAAAATATTAAGATGAATACATTGTACTAATTTACTAATTTCAGAAAACATTAGCTGGTTGAGGGCCTTTAGCCACAGCCTATGCTTCACTTCATTTCAATAGAAAAAGGAAGGAATTCTAACCAGCAGAATTGTTTCTTCTTCCCTCTGCCACTTTAAATATAGGAAATTGAATTAGACATCTGACAGAAGCAAAGCAAAATAGTATCTACAGGGTTCAGAGTAGGCACATTCTCTATTTTGACCTATAACATATATATATATATATATATATATATATATATATATATATATATATATATATATATATTCCCCAAAATGATACTGATAACTTCTTCCCCTTTCTCCTCACAGTAGGAAAATCTTTTAAGGGGAGAAACATACCTTGGGTTTTTCCTCAGTGTAAGAATTTAAAAATGTCATAGTTGTAAGGAACCCCAGAAGGCACTGAATTTAACTGTCCCTGAATAAAGCCCCTTCTATAGCATGCTGTTACCTCCTGAGGCTGCCCATTTCTCATTTTGCTCTGCATCAGTTCGTATACATCCTTTCATGTTTCTCTGGATTCTTTGTCATTTCCTATTATACAGTAACATTCTATTATATTCAATGATATGTTCAGCCTTTCCCCAATCTTAAAGGTAGTTCACACACACACACACACACACACACACACACACACACACACACACACACACACACACACACCCCACTACTTCATTCTTGTGGTTATCACCAGGAGAAAAAAAAAAAAGGAAATTTGATAGTTTGTTTTATACTGAGGCCCAGGTGACATAATTAATGCCAACTCTCAAATCTGGTTCTAGATCTTCCCCATATTAAATTCAGTTCTGCTAGTGGGCCTGATGGGGGTGGGTTGAGCCTAGCAAGAACTCCTGGATATGAAAGTAAAGTGCAAAGGAGCAATCAGATTATTTAGCAGTAAAGGAATACAAGAGGAAAAGAATGCTTGAAGCTCTTTGCAAGAGAGGTTTTATAATCTACAATCTGTGTCCCTCCTGATCTAAGGGCATGGCTAAATGAACTGGAAGGTCTTTAGACATATAACTCATCCTCCTCTTTTTACAGATGAAGAGACTGAGGCCCAGAAAGATTAAGGGATACAAGATATCAACTAAAGTCACATAGGTAAAAAGTACTAGGGCTGAGATTTAACTCAAGGGTCTCTTGAGTACAAAACCACCATGCTTTCCACTGTCACATCATGTCAGTTGTTTCATGTGCTGTATGCATGTGCATGCAGGTATGTTAGGATGGTGTTTCTCTCAGGTACCCAGGCATCTGGTGGTAGTAGACCAATGTGTGGTTTATGGCTTACATCTTACTCCATGGTTTCAGTGTTGTTTCCCTCTTATTTTTCTATAAGGAAACACTTCTCTCCCAGCTTTACATATTCATATTGTATTGGGTAAAGGGAGGCAAGGGAAATGGATATTTTTTTTCAAATATGCTAGATACTACAATGCAGTTTTTTTTTTTTACCAGTGCTGCAGTGTTTCCTGTTAGTTTGTTAGTCCTCACTGACATCCACTAGATCTATGTGTTTGTAATGTCACATTCATTTTAAGAACACCTGTTCCTTGTGTGGTCACAGGTGACAGTATTACTTCACTACAGAGGATTATGAATAAAGCCAGTCTAATCCAGTCACAAAAGAGCAGAAATTATACTGCTTTTCTGGAGAAATGGGGAAATAAGAGAAAAAAAAACATTGCATTAACATAAAATTCCATGAAACCTTCCCTGATTCCTCTAGCTAAGAATAAAGCTTCCCTTTGTGCATACAGTGATTGCAAGAAGTTAACTGCAGAATGAACTTTGTCTGACTACAGTGAGTTACACTGGTTTTTGACAAACTTTCTGCTGTACTCCTGAAAGTCATTGTTATAGAAAACATCTAAGGCAGTTCAAAAGCTGTGCCAATTTTGACACGGGGTGGGGGGGCGTTGTATATGCAGCAAAAATATCTTAAATTTTCAAGAAAAATATTAGAAAGTATGACTTCTAGGCAGCAAGGTGCCTCATTGATTAAAGTACTAAGCCTGGAGCCCAGAAGACCTGAGTTCAAATTTGGACTTTATGCAATTTAACTGTGTGATTCTTGGCAAGTCACTTAACCTGCTTAGTTTGACTTGGTCCACAGGAGGAAATGGCAAATCACTCTGAAATCTTCACCAAGAAAACCTCAAGGACAGTACTGTCGTGCTATGATGTATGTGGTTGGTCACATAGAGTCAGATATGACTGAACAACAAAAAAATCACTACTAGTCAGTACCAAAAACAATGTGCCATCTCATCTTTCTAACTATGCATTTGCAAGCTGAATCCCATAGCCAGGAATGCATTTCCTCCTCATCATCCTCCTTATCAGCCTTCCAGGTTCTCCCCACTACACTCCCCCTCCCCGCCCAGGTGCCACCTCCTTTGTGAAGCTTTCTCTTATTCCTTCCATTTTTTAGCATTCCATCCTTTAAATGACCTTGTATTCATGTATCTGTGTACATATCCCTCAGCAGCTGAAGCCAAGCTCCTTGAGGGAAGCCACATCTTACATATACTAGGGGCTGGAGATTTGTTGAATTGCTAACCTTTCTGCCTCTCTTTGTCCTACCTCATTATAAGTGTATTAGGGTTTAATTTTTGTTTGGTTTTTAGCATTGATAGGCATGGTTGGGAGGTCTGGAGGTCTAGTGACCTACACTGATGGCAAGCTCCAAGTTCCACCTCTAAGATTGCTAGTTGAGTCACGTCTTTATTATCATGACCCAGTGTTCTAAGGCAATCAAGAGGTATGTTTTGATGTTCCCTCATAAATTATCAAAATTGCAACATCTCTTAAATAATTCTGAACTTGCTGCCTACAAATGATATTAAGTATTATTTATGAAATAAACCAGAGAAATATATTTTACTAAAAGATTTCACTCCACTTAAACTTCCTAATCTCATTTTAAGCAATCAAGGTTATGGCTATACAATTTATTAACAGTGTAACAAATAACAAAGGATAATTACTTACAATATATCAACTGGAAGATCATAGATAACCAGTTCCAGAGTGTAATTCAATTAGGTTTACTCAGGTTGACAATTCAATGTTTCTACAAAAGAATAATATAACTCTAGGGATACCTGGCCTGGAATCAGGAAAACTCATCTCAGTTAAGATCTGGTCTCAAACACTTAGCAGCTATGTGATCCTGAGCAAATCACTAAATTCGGTTGCCTTCAGTTTCGTCATCTGTAAAGAGCTGGAGAAGGAAATGGCAAACCACTCCCATATCTTTTCCAAGAAAAAGTCTAAATAGGGTCATGAAGATTCAGAAACTGAAAAATGACTGAACAAGACTGTCTTAGGAAGTACCTCTTCATATTCTTTCAGAGAGACTCTCAGCAGTTTTCTTAAGTCTTCTTTGCTCAGTTTCTCCTCACAGACCTTTCACAGATAAGTTAAATTGTAGCTTTCCAATTCCATTCCCTCTTAATGAGTGTTGGGAGGGGTGATGAGGCTACACTGAAAAGTTTACAAGTCTCATTTCCCATTACCTTACAAGCTCTTTCAGGGAACTAAGTATCATGCCACACACAATAGATGTAAAGGAACAAGGGAAGACTAAATAGATGTGTCATTTCATTGATATAAGAAACTCCCAGATGAGGACACTCCCTCTACCAATTTGCAGTCTTAAAAGAGTTGAGGTTAAGTGACTTATCCAAGGTCATAGCCAACATGTGATACACACGATTTGAGTCAGTCTTCCCAACCTTAAGGGCAGTTCATTCTATATTTTCAGTATTTCACATCCATGAATTCAGTGTGGATATTTCCTCTAAACCTTATTTCATGATCTATATGGGGTGTGAGGCCCCTCCCTCATTCCTACCACATTCTTCTTTCTCTAATAAAACATACACACCCCACCTGGTGGCCAACTCAGTTGAAGAGTATCTCCTACTGTATCTAGGCTGGTCCTTGAGTGACAGTCCACAACTAACCCTACACTTGAAGGCCTTCCAGTTTCAGTAAGACCTGCCACATGTTCCATGGTATTCCATACCACAATGAGGCATCAGTGTGTGACTTTGGTGAAGGTATTCTATAAAGGGTTTAAAACTGGAACTTAGTTGCTTCAAAGGAAGGTTAGCCCACTAGATTGTCTATGGTGAGTAAATTGGAGTTGAGCTCTAAGGTTCAGGAGGGATAAACAAAGTCCATATAGCACTTAGCCCCTCCCCACTAAGCATCATAAGCAGATGCTGTATATATTGTACTATAGCTCGTCCTTCATTTGTGTTACTTAGTTGGTATGGGCTGCTGTGTGACTAAGGAAAGAGGAGGGGAAAGGGACAGCCTTTCTTAAGATATTTCATGATCAGGTGATAGGGTTAGTTGGGAATGTAGAACACAGTGGCTTCAGACCACATATGTACACAATAAGTGCTGACTAGAGAGCAATCATGCAGAACCTCTCCCCATGTCATTGCTGAGCTGTGCATGTAAGCCTCAGTAAACCTCATGTAAGCTCAGCATGTAAACCTCTAAGCAGCCTTTCCTGCCTGGAACAGTGTTTGTGAACACGTACCTACAACATCCACACAAATACAAACACTCATCCATGCTCAAAGTCATGGAGAATCACCTTTGACAACTGACCAATCACCACACACACACACACAAAGAAAGACACCATCTGTGAGTCCATGGTTGATCTTAAAGTGTGCAATTATTTTATTTCCTTGCCCCATAGCAAGAACTTCATTTACACAGGAACCTGCAGCTAGTACAACTGACAAGAGAGATGTCTCCCATCACAGGGAACCAGGTTTATTTCCAACAAAGCAAAGACAGAACTAAATGGCTGAGTTCAACACCTCTGTCCCTGCCCCCCTCCCCCCACATTCCCCCACAAAGAAAACAATAATCAAAACTGACAAAATAAATCAGGACCCAGAACTTTCTAACCAGCAGCTTCGATGGATGAATGAATACAGAACAAGGGAGTTGAATTTTATCAACTACTTATGTGTGCATGGGAGAAAGAATGGTAGGAGGGAGCTAATCCCATTCTCCACCTTCCTTTGTACACGGTACACAAAAAGGTGGGGTCTAGGAACTATAGATAAAGTTCCCACCTACAGTTGGGAATGTTTGAAGGTTTAAGTCCATGGCAGACAGGGCTTCCTGTTCTGTACTAAAAGGTACCCAGAGAGAAGCTGGGACAAAGATTTTCCATAAATTCAATTTAGTGATAGATCCAGCCTACCCTTCTTTCTAAAGTCTGCAGAACTTAGAGCCACATTCTCTTAGTGATTTCATCACCACTGGGATTTTTTATAAGACAGTGGAATGGAAGTTAGGCAGGAGGGTGAAGGAGGTGTTGTCTATTTTAGGGTTCTAATGCCAAAGAAGGCTCCTCTTTGGTCCCCAGGCCTGACCCTCAATTTAAGAAGGACAAGAAGGAAACACGAGTGGGACAGATATGTAAGCTTCTGGCCCAACACCTCAAGGGAAGATAGAGGGGCAGACACTCTCTCTTTATCCCCCATACTCTATGTCTTTCTATATTATCTTTTAAGTGAAATGTGGAGATACAAGCCCAATAGCCCAGACAATAGTGGTTATAATTCTAGGGCCATACTCCCCTCTGAGAATGATACCTAGGGATATTGGGAGAAGATAAAGCCCAAAATGGGACTATGGAAGAGATGTTGTCAAGGAGAGATGATAAAAACAAGTTTGGTCAAATACTGGGGTAGATATAGAGCATTTTCTTCGGTCTCTCCCACCCACACCCCTCCTACCAATGTATCAAACTGGGTTTCCCACTCCCCCCAGGGTAAGAAAACCACGAAGTCCTCCCTAAACAGAGACTATCTGAAAACAACCCCCTCCATGGACCCTTCTATATCCAGCACAACAAAGGCTAATTTTGCAGGGTGGGAAGAGGGCTGGAAGGAGGGGTGCCATCCCATTTCCCAATCATACATGTCGAAAACTTCCCCCAGACAATCCAGCAGCTCTGTCCTGCAATGCCTTCTTCCTGGTCCAGGAAAGTAGCAAAAGATATCAAGTGAGAAGGTAAACGAATGATGGTGTTCGTGTGTGTATGGTGTGTGGTTAAGCGTTTCCAGTTGTTTCAGGCTTCAGCCTCCTCTGGTGGGAGCCCACCCTGCCCACCCCCAAATCCCCACACACACCCTTTCCCCCACCCCCCAAGTCCAGTTGCTCCCATCCGTTTGGCCCCGGCCACTCACTTCCCGTAGACGCTTTCATCACTGTAGGCCACATAGAGAAAATAGTCTTCCTCATGGTTGTCCTAGGGCAAAAGAGAACAAGGATGATATTGAATACTAGACTCTGGAGTGAGAGGACCTGGGCCCAAATCTACTCTCTAATAGAGAGACTACATGACTTTGGGCAAGTCATTTCTGTGCCTGTTTCCTCATCTGTAAAAAAACAGGGGGTTATACTAGATCATATTGGCCCTTCCAGCTTTACGATCCTATAGTCAGAATTCTGTCCTGAGCTCCCAATAGAAGTGACAACTCTAAGACATTAGCAAGGCAAGGGGCGGGGACAGGTGATGCCTATGGAATGCCATATTCTCACATTATTTTTGTAGGTTATTTTGATGTTGAGAAATTGAGCTGACGTCTAGTTTGAACATATGTGATGGTCTGTGCTCAAGTCTCTGGTGTAACAAGGAAGGAGCTTTTAGGCAAAGGCAGGAGACATAGGTTCAAGGCCTGGCTTTTTGGTGATGACAGGAAATATCTACTTAGTGCTTCAAAGTCTGCAAACCCTTTATCTCATCTGAGTCAACTGACCAAATCAAGTGATTTTATTTTTTCTCCATCATATTAACATAAACATATTAACAAAGACTGAACGAATTAATTGCTTACGCATCCTATGGAAAGATATTAAAAACCACCTTTCACTAGAAATATTAAGGAATATACTTATCTAGTCTGAAATGCCTTTCTAGATTTGTCTTCAAAGGAAAATAGATAAGTCCAGAACAAAAGATCTCTTCCACAGGGAATCTGCATAAGGGTGGGAACCACCAGTATTTAGCACAAAAGTGCCTCTGATCAGGTTAAGAACATTGTCCTCCACGGTTTGTTTTGTTTTTGTTTTTTGTCTTTTTGGAGGGGGGAAGGCAGGGCAATTGGGATTAAGTGACTTGCCCAAGGTCACACAGCTAATGAGTGTTCAGGGTCTGAGGTTCTCCTGACTCCAGGGCCCCTGGTGCTATATTCACTGAGTCACCTAGTTGCTGAGTCCTCCACATTTCTAAGAGTCTGGCCAGTGATCCATTTAAGGAAAGGGCAGGGTATTGATACAGTATTGAAAGGGAGAGCAGTCAAGGAAAGGATTGAATAGATATAGTTGAAGATTAGGTGATTACTATTCTGGAATGTTCATCTAAAACTGCATTTAAGATTCTTATAAATATTAATTCAATTTGAGAAGTCTGAGGATATTGGGGAGTGGGGGAAACCATGTAAGTTGAGTCATATCTTTCTTTTAAGTTATAAACACTTGGGTTTAGAATGTTAAATACAGAAAACTGTTCTTGGCAGACTTCTCCCCCAAAACACAATATTCATCTTTTTTTCTCTTTGATAATCCAATCATTGGACTGTGGGTGATTATATTACCTCACCACTAGTAGAACAGGTATATTTCCTTCCCTTAAGGCTGTCTTCACCAGGTCGGTCAACAGAAAAGGGCTTATCTTCTCTGAGCTAGTTGGTTTTGGAAGAGCCAATGATTCTAATCTCTCTAAAAGTCTACAGGCAGTATAAATTGATAAAACAGTATCAATATGAGAAAATGTCCTTTTTCTCTCTAGCACAAGTGAGGGAGTATGGTTATGGAAAATTTCATACATTGTTTATCTTGGCTGCTAGACTGACTTGTTTTATTTGATCTGCTTTTTTTCCTTCTTATAGTTTTTGGTTACAAGGGATGTTTTTCTGGGTAGGAAATAGGAAAGCAATCTTTTCATAAAATAAGGTGATATAAAAACAAAAGATATCAGTAAAAATTTAAACAAAAATTATATCTATAAAATTCAAAGATTTTATAGATGAGGCCATCTGAACTTTGTTCAATCATTTATTTGCTGCCATCTAGACTTAAGTGAAACAAACAGATGAAAAAAAACATATTTCATAATTTTCTAATTATGCCTTAGTAGCAATACCAAAAAAGATCAGGGTAAGGATGGGAGAATATAGGTTTCTAGAGGACAAGTTTCATTTTCTTTCCTTAAGACAAAGAATCATAGGATGGAAAAAAATGCATCAACTAAAGCTTTCATTTTATAGATGTCATTTAAACTGGGGCTCAGAGGGGTTAAGTTACTTTGCCTAAGGTCACATGTCAAATGAGATAAAGGGTTTGAAACCTTAAAAGCACTAAATGGATGCTGGCTATCCTCACCATCTAGTTGATTGAAAAGCCAAGACTATAACATAATCTAAAAGCTCCTTCCTTGTTGAACAACAGACTATCACATTATAACAAGAAGGGAAGAATGGAATCCTCAGATACCATGATATACATTCTGGATTCTCTATTTCATGAAAGTTCCCCTATGACAGAAGAGAAAGGTGGTTTTTTCCCTCCATTGACTCAGAATCAAAAGTCACAAAAAGGAATCAGAGCATAGCTAAGACTATTTGAGTCTTTGGACTTCTTAGTTGAAGGCTCTCTACTAAATTATATCCTATATCTAATTCCAAGACTCAATGATGGATTATTAAATAAAATAATGATTTTTAATGGGATTTAAGACCTTTAATAACTAAGAAATGTAATGCCATTAAAGGAAATAACCCATAATCAGGGAGGAATAGGAAGGAAACACTAAAGGTCAATGCCTTTTTACTCAAAGTCCTGCTGAAAGTCTGGTCCTTCCAAGTAAGGGCCTCTGCCTCTCAATCTACAAGGGGAAGACACTACCCAGCTCCATGCCCATCCTTGACACACTTTCTTTTTTTTTTTTTTAAGCAATTGGGGTTAAGTAACTTGCTCAAGGTTACACGGCTAGTCATTTGATTTATGCGTGGGTGCTCATTTTCTGAGGCCGGATCTGATCTCGGGTCATCCAAACTCCGAGGCCGGCGCTCTTACTCACTGCGCCACCTAGCCGCCCCTTTAGGGCAATTGGGGTTAAGTAACTTGCCCAAGGTTACACGGCTAGGTTTTTGTTTGTGCGGATTAAGTGTCTGAGGCCGGCTCCGAACTCAGGTCCTTCTGATTCCAGGGCCGGCGCTCTATTCACTGCGCCACCTAGCCGCCCCGACACACTTTCTAAGAGATACTAAGGTAACCAACGTGGAGTTCTGCAGATGACAAGGAATACTTTGGACTGGCTTCATCATTACCTCATAAAGTTGGCCCATGGTAGCACTAGTAGGAGGGATAGTGTTGTTGACAAAGAAGAATAGGGCGTCCTCTGGTCGAAGGTGGATCCGCTTCCGAATTAAGAAGTAGAACTGACCAACTAGATCAAGGCAAAGGAAATGTTTCAGATGTGGACATAGAGAGCAATGCATTGCTGCAAGTATGAGAAGCCACAGAGCAGCATCTAAAGGATACTATAGACAATATATGTCCTCTGGGGAAAAATCCCTCTTCTTACCCTGGGCTTTGAGTGCCTCCAGGGCACTTTCCCCCTGGCTTCCTGGATCCCCCCAAACTCTAGAAGAGTGGAGCCTGGTTTCATATTCTCCTATATCATCTGAACCTATTTCCTAGCCACCTCTTCCACCTACAGTGTCAAACCTGAAGTACTTTGCAAAACCTGACCAGTTGCCATATTCATTAGCAGTAAAAGTTCTTAAGCTTCAGAGAGAAAATAAAAAATGTCACCAAAGGTCTTGAAACTGACTTGCCTTGTAGATGTTACTCTGATAATTGCAGTTGCTTTAACATTATAAATCCAGATGATGGTTCCCTGTCATCTAAGTTCAAATCTTAAACTTTCAGACAATAATACTACTCTCAGGTGTATGGGCTACTTATGCCTAGAGCCCATGGGAATAGGGAATGAAGGGAGGCAAGAAATAAGAGACCTACAATTAATGCTGGGGGCAAATTCTTCTACGTGGTAGCGGAAATTTACCAACTTGAATATGATGGGCATTCCCAGGACACTTAATGGGACATAAAATTGAATTCCATTAGACTGTTTTTATATAACTGCAATACATAGCACAATGTTACAGCCAAGGTTGATTCCTAAACATAATTAAATGCTACTAGTCAGTTGGAGGGGAATCTGAGGCAAAAGAAATTATGTGATGGCCTTTCTGCCACTAAATAGGTTTGGAAATAATTTAGGGACAAATGTTTTGTGGCCTTCTGTTTCAAACTGAATAATCAGTCTAGAGAATACAATTCCCTCTAGCTTTCCATTCCCACATGATCTCTTCACCAGGAAAAGATCATCTTTTGTATAAGAAAGTGAGGGAATGTGGACTGTTACCTGTAAGATCAGAGGGCACCAGGTACTTCCTTTTGTCAAGATCTGGAACTCTGGCTTTAGGTGCCTTCTCCACAATTACCTGTTATTGAGATATAAGGAGAGATTTAAACGAGACTTTTTAAAAATAGAAATTGTGTTATCATGTTTTTACATCACTTTAATTTCTGAATATTTGTCTTCCTTCCCTCCCCATCTATACATTGTAAGAAAGGACTTTTTTTTACAAGGGAAAATTTATAGTTCAAAACTAATCCCTATCAGCCAGGCCCAACAAATCAGTCAGCATTTATTTTTATTTCATTTTTATTCAGAATTTAACAAACATCCAAGAAAATGAGCATTCCTGTATACATTATACAGTAAGAGAGAATTGTACATGAAATGGCAATTCTCTATTACACAGAGCTTGCTTTTCACGTAATATTTTGGTGTCCTACTTCTCTATGATTCTTTCTTGCCTTTCTTTGGTTTTCCTTAACCTCCATGCCTCTCATCCATCTTCCCACATTGAAAACAACAACAACAAAACCTTTAGTAACAAATGCCATAATGAAACAATCTTAGGTGAAAGTTTCAATAGCAAGGCAAATTGACTAGAGGATAGGCCCCATTTAACACTTCTGCTTTCATTTTCCCTTTTCCCCAAATGCCCAAGTCAAAGTGAGCTAGACTGAAATGCTATGGAGACAAGGCCAGGGGAGGAGCAAATATTCTGGTTTTAAGGACTAGAATATGAAAGCCAAGGCCAAGGAGCAGAAAGAAAAGCCTGGGAGCCTTAGATTTTGTGTTTAGAAAAGGAAAGGGAGGGGCAGCTAGGTGGCAGAATAGAGAGAACACTAGCCATGGAGTGAGGAGGACCTGAGTTCAAATCCAGTCTCAGACACTAGCTTAGGAAACTGCCTCCCAGAAAAAAATGTGAAAAGGAAAAAAATAGGAAAGCTGAAAAAGTCAGGGAGGATGAGGGGAAGTAGTATAACTATGTGAAGAAATTAATCAACAAAGCATTTATTAAAGACCTACTATGCGCCAGACACTATGGTAGGTACAGAAGACACAATACAAAAAGGAGTCTGTCTTGGCCCTCTAAGGAACTTACATCCTACTTGGTGGCAATACAACTTGTTCACAGAAAAGTATAAAATATGAAATAAATACATAATGACTTGGGGAGGGGTAATAATCAAGAAAGTCCTCTTAGGCATCCTGAAAGGCCTCTTGAATGACAGTCAGTGACTTAAAATCAGTGAACAAAAGTGGAATGGGTCAGATTTATTTTTTTTTTAATATACTGGATGGTATCAGAGCTAAGAAACCAGGGATGAGGACGTGGGTCAAATTTCCGGAAATAATTCCTTCAAAGTCACTCAAATGGAGCACTGAAAGAATAAATTAATTATTCAGCAATTGCAAAGCATGACCATGAGCACGTCCCAGTCAAAAGGCAGTCTCCACCATGATTCCCAGGATCTAGCTTCAGTTAAGGGATAGAAAGAAAGGGTAGGACCCTAGAGATAACAGAGGGCAAGGAGGCAGGCAGGCTAGAGACCATAAAAGTGGCTGGGAAGAGAACTAAGAAACCTGAAATCTGGTAGTGAAAAAGGCACATGCTCTCTTTCTTCCCCATAGTCTTATTCTACCTAGATGGTTCTGGGGAGAAGGAATTTAGGCTTTTTTGGTTGGTGTTCCAGACTAAACAAAGATGCCAGGAATGCAACTGGGGAGGATGAGTGGAAAGTAGAACCAGATAACATATATAAAAGGTCCTGTGGAGTGGCTAATGTGGTAATTTTTGTGTTGTTTTAGACTTTTCTTGACCCCACACAGGGCTTTCTTGGCAAGGATACCAGAGTGGTTTGCCATTTCCTTCTCCAAACTTATTTTATAGATGAGGGACTAAAGCAGAGTTAAGTGACTTGCCCACAGTCACACACAGTAAGAATTTGAGGCCAGATTTGAATTCATGAAAATGAATCTTCCTTACCTAGTACTCTATCCACTGCACTACCTAACTGCCCCTTGTAGGGAAGAGTGCTTTGTAAACCTTAAAGTGCTACATAAACGTGAACATATTAATACTTAGGTCCTAGGATTGGTATAAAAGGGCTCATGTCACCATGGCTTCCTTGACATGTTTGTCGGTGGAGTGGATAGAGCCCTGGTTCTGGAGGCAAAACCAGAGTTAAAAATCAGGCCTCAGACATTTGCTGTGTGACCTTGGGCAAGTCACTTAATGGATTCCTGCCTCAGTTTCTTTGACTGTAAAAAGTGGATAACAGTAGCACCTACCTCCAAGGGTTGTTGTGAGGATTAGCACATAATAGAAAGCACTACATACACAGAACTATCTGTTTTGTACAATGCCCTGGGCCTAGAGGCTTAGCTACTAAGTCACAGACTTCCAGTGATACAGGAAGGTCTCCAAACTGAAGTATAGTGCCTAACAAACCAGATAACTAACCAGTTTTACCAACTATTACTAACTATTTTTACCAATGAGGATAGTCTTTGGAGAAAATTTTGTTCAAATTATAGGACTAGTAAGTGAGGCAACTTGTGACAGTGGAAACAACACTGAGTTGGGGGCAGGAAGGATGGGTTGTGCAGTGAATAGAGCACTGGCCCTGGAGGCAGGAGGACCTGAGTTCAATTCCTGGGAATCACCATGCTGTTCGGTCATTTTTTCAATTGTGTCTAACTCTTTGTGACTCCATTTGGAGTTTTCTTGACAAAGATACTGGAGGGGTTTGCCATTTCCTTCTTCAGCTCATTTTACAGATGAGGAAACTGAGGCAAAGAGGGTTAAATGACTTGCCCAAGTCACTGAGGCCACCAATCACGACTCTTCTTTGATATAGGCTCAAGTCAAGTCTAGCCAAACTGGCCTTCTTGCTATTCCTTCCACATGAAACTTAGGCCTCCTAAATCCATGTCTTTGCATTGGTCAGTCCCTCATGCCTGGAATGTATTCCCATCTCACCTTGTCAGTCTTGTAAAATGTTCCTTCAAAATTCTGCTGAATTTCCACCTTCAACAGGAAGCATTTCCTGATCTCCACAACTGGTAGTGCCATTCCCTCCACAGATGACACTGTATTTATTCTGTATACTTATTTATGTTGTCTCCCCTTATGTAAGATCCTTGAAGGCAGAGGTTATACCATTTACCTTTGTATTCCCAGTAGCATAAATGAAAGAATGTATAGAAAGAAGTTAAAGAGTATGCTTGTAGGGGCGGCTAGGTGGCACAGTGAATACAGCACCAGCCCTGGAGTCAGGAGGACCTGAGTTAAAATCCGGCCTCAGACACTTAACACAAAACTCAAAAACTAGCCCTGTGACCTTGGCTAAGTCACTTAGCCCCAGTTGCTCTCCAATAAAAAAAAGCCAAAAAGAGAGAGAGAGAGAGAGAGAGAGAGAGAGAGAGAGAGAGAAGAGAAGAGAAGAGAAGAGAAGAGAAGAGAAGAGAAGAGAAGAGAAGAGAAGAGAAGAGAAGAGAAGAGAAGAGAAGAGAAGAGAGAAAATGCTTGTAAAAGTTAGGGGATATTGATAATGATCAAGAGACTGGATAAGGTAAGAGAACCAAAAACAATAGAAAACCAAAAAGTGTGTCACAATATACCAGAAAGGGGAGGATAGTAAACAATGTCACATGCTTCAAAGAGGTCGAAGAAGGCTTGTTTACTCAGTCATATTTTTCCCAAAACAAACCAGTATGTCCAGTGGAGATGCCTGGAAAGGGGACCTCTCCCTAAGTCTACAGTGAGAGGGTGACTGACATTCTATAACTGGATCCAGATGTGGCAAAATGGCCTACCTTGTTTCCAAGCCTACCCTCAACTAGTCTGCTTAGGGAAATGTCAGTCTTAATAAGGTCTCAGCTGTTAGGCCAGAAACACAAAGGCTATAAAAATAAATGCGGCCTCATATCCCCATTATCTTTACTTCCAGGTCTCCATCTTGGGTTAACTGACTTCTAAATTTTCCAGCAGTAATGTCAATCAATAAAGTCTTCTATTATTCTGCAGGGAGCAGGGCTGGGGTAAATAAAGGCAAAAGCATTTTTGATTGATTCCCTCTCCATACAGCTAGTTTTAGCACCCATATCTCCCAAACTCTACGGTCTAAACTCTCTCTACCCCACCCGCACCTCTACATTAACCTGTTTTTTCCCAAATCCAAACAGCCCCACTTTCTGAGGCCCAGACAGAGAAGTGGGGTGGGGGTGGCGCAGCAGGGCGGCAGGGCCAGAAAATATGATAAATCAGAGTTGAAAGGAGAACTCCCCCCACCCCCAATTCCTGCGCCCAGCCACAGTCTGGTCAAAAGCAAAAACAGTTACTAGGAAAAGGCCCTCCCATGCATGAATTCTAAAGACGGGGATGATGAAGCAAACTGGGTGCAGCGTACATAATACGCCCCGGTTTAAGCCAGTTCCGTCTCGTGGTCTTTCTTTTTTAACCTATTTCCCTATCCAAGAGATAAGAGAGGAAGGAGCCCGCGCCTCTCTTCCCCCACCCAATTAATTCCAAGGACAAAAGGTCTAGAAGCCTGCGGACAGCACCGGAGCTGAATAAACCACTGAGACAAGAAACAGGGCAAACCCACAGAGCCGTCGCCATGGTGGCCACCCTGATTAACAGCTTTCTCTCTGCGTTCTTACACGCAGTCAAGACCAGACCCCATCCTGGCCATCTTCACCCAAGAGTGCCGCATCCTGAGCCCAAGCAACACCTACACAAACGCACCTGGCGCACTCCTGAGTCACGGGGCTCCATCTCCCCACAAGCACTCATCATGACAGCGATGGTGCATTGCCCCCATTCCTCAGACTTACAACACACGTTCTCCTACGTTGCTGATGCTCAGTCTGGAAGCCCTCCCGCTACTAAAGGTGGGGTGATGAGCGTCTTCAGTATGGATTTCCAGGGAACATTATTAGGGAATTGGAGACGAAATGGCTCCCAATGATCAGATCGGATCAGAGATCAGTCCGTGTTCCCATTCCCCTCCCCCTCCCTCTTCTCTTCCTCCCACCCTTTTCCAGACCCCCATGCCACCCACTCACAGGGACTCTGTCCGGGTATTTCTTCCGAATCTTCTCCCCTTCTTTTTTCCGGTACTCGAAAGGATGATCTTCCTTGTATTGGAATTTCATGATGCTCCGCAGCGTCTCCGATCTCCCCTGGGGGGGGGCCTAGCTCTGGCCGAGTGGATTGATACTCCGAGTCTGGCTTTCCCGGGTCGGAGTCCAATAAGAGATACGACGAGCCTTGGCGGTACCAACCGCTGTTGCCCTGCCCGCTCTGCGCCACCAGCCCGCGGAGAGCGCTCAGAACTGAGGCCCCGGGTGACCCAGGCTGGGAGGTGGAGAGAGAGCCGGCGTGGGGGTGGGGAAATCCTGCAGGGTTCTTGGAAGAGCCGGGAACACACAAGCGACACAGTAGCAAGCCTGGTATTGTGACGTCACAAAGCTCCGCCCTTCCCTCCCCCACAATGTTCTAGACCGTCCCGGTCCTGTCTCCGAACCGGGGGCCAACGAAAATGTTGTTCAAATCAGCCACACGATATTGGCTTTCCTTTTTTAAAATAATCTTTCATCAGATCTTTTTAATGAAAAGATAATATGGTTTTGAAACGCCATTTGTTTATTACGCTACTGAATTTCTTAAGGCAAGATACTAAATACGTGTCCTTCTCCCCCTCCACTTGGTTGTGGGATTTTTTGGTTGAATCCAGGAGCAATTACCAAAGATTAAAGTCCAGCCCTTCTAAGCACGTTGGGGTTGTTGGCTGTGGGAGGGGAAGGGGGAGGGGAAGGGGGAGGGGAGGGGGAGGGGGAAAGGGAGGGGGCGCGTGAGCAAACGTTTGGGGCAAATACAGTAATATTCCAACTCTGTCGAAGCCTTTCCTCTAAGGGTCCTCTCGGAGTGCCCTGGGATTCGTGCCCTCCGCACCTCCAGGGCCTGTATTGTTTTTGTTTCTCTTAGAGCTGTAAATTATTAGGCTGAGCAAAATATAAACAAGGTGACTCAGAGGTTTAGAAGGAGAGAGAATGGGGAAAAATGTAATCCTGGCCAAGAGAGGCCAAGGTTCTAGGTCAGAATTTCCCTTTAAGTAGACTTTTCCAAACCTCGTTTCCAGCCCTTTCCCCACCCTCCTCCTAGAATCACTAGTGTTGAAAGGCCTCGCTCCAGAAAGAAAGAAAAACAGAAATCATGTGATGACGATGAGCTGGGCCTTTCCCAACAGTGTCTGCAAAGAGAATTGTCAGCAACCACCGGGGCTGAATTGGGGAGAGAAGGTAGCCGGGGGTAAACCCGGCATCACGAAATATCAGTAGCGTTAGACTAATAATAACAGATCTGATTGAAATAGCTTCAGGTTAAAATGTTCTTTTGCATCGTTACCTTGACAACAATAGAAGGCACAGATGGTGCAGTTATTATTATCTTTATGGTACTGATGAGGAAACTGAGACCAAGAGGAATTAATTGACTTGGTCAAGGTCAAATGGTTACTAGCAGACCTCTAATTCAAACTTGGGTCTTACAAATGCAGTGGCGCTTGAGGACGGGACTGCTTTTAACTGACCTATGAAGAAGCTGGCTTAAGAGTCAATCACTTCTAAAATTCTGAATTGCAGAAACTGAATTGAACTGTATCTTTGATGTAGTTCACATGGTGTCTCAGCAAGAATTCCTCCCACAAATCCAAGTGGTCATCCAGCATCTCTGCCTAAGGACCTCCAGTGATAGGGAATGTATTACATCTGTGGAAATATATTAAAAACCTCTTTTTTTTTAGTTCAGCTGAAAAATATTAAAAAAAATTTTTTTTTCTCCAGCCAAAACCCCTTCTCAAACTTTTCCTTTCAGGGGAAGCCTAAAAAGATTAAGGCCTTAGGAAAATGGATTAGGTGTAGTAACCAAATTTAGAACAACAAAAATTGACTTTGGCTGGTTTAGGATCAATGCTGTTCCCATTTTGAAGGATTAGGATTTTGATCAGAGGTTGTTTCCTTTTATTTACTCCTGTAGAACACTTTGAGAAGTTGAGGGAGGAAGTGCGTTATTAAGTGAACATCGTTTTATTTGATTCAGTGGGATGCTAAATCAAAATTTCATTTTAATATTTTTGTGACCTTTTCCTTAATCAAGATTCCTGCTACCTCAAGTTATCTGATGATAGATGTCCAAAGGAATGGGGTTTGGGGAGCTGACTTATTTGATCATTTCTCTAAACCAGAGACTGGATTTAAAATAATGTTAAATGAATAAAAATTGTTTTCTGAAAGATTTGAGCCTAAAACAAGATTACAGTCATTCATATTTTTCTTTAACTAATTCCAAGGCAACCCCTTCCACTTTCTGATATCTCTGTTATAAAGTCTTTCTGTACATTAAGGCTAAATTTGCTCATTTTGACTCCTACCCATTCCCTGTAGTTCTGTCTCAAAGGGCAAATCAAATCATTTACCATGTGATATTCAGATTCTTGAGGACAGCTATAATACTTCTCAAGCCTCCTTTTCTTTAGGTCAACCATTACAGGTTCACTCAACAGATTGGCATTAAGCAAACTTTTGCCTCATTTTCCCAGAAAACAGGCTCCCATGCCACTTCTTGGCCATTTCCAAACTGTGCCTCTGCATCTACCCTTCTCTCCCTATCTACCTTCCCTTTGTGTTTTTCTCAACTGCAAATATTCAGAAATAATATTTTTCCATCCTGAAACTTTCCTCACACTTAAGCTCTTTGAGGGTAGGGACTAAGATACTTCCTTTTATTTATATTCTTAAGTGTTTAGAATAGAACTTAACTGGGGTGAGTAAGAGTGCCGGCCCATAGCCCGGGATCTGATCCGGTCTCAGAAAATGAGCACTCACACATAAATAATGATGGGCCCTGTAACCTTGAGCAAGTTACTTAATCCCAATTGCTTAAAAAAAAAAAGAATAGAACTTGACAGGTACAAAGTTTAATAAATTTAATTCATCATATTAATTTTAAACTCTTCACAGTCCTGGTTACCATTCTCTGAAACTCTCCAGCTTTTTATCATGCTTTCTCAAATGTGGTACCCCAAAATGAACACAGTGATCTAGTGGTAGTCTGATCATGGTGGAGTAGGACGTATCCCTCATTTTATTTATGAATACTGTATATGTCTAGATACAGTCTGAAATATATTAGCATTTGTAGAAGCATATTAAAAGTCTTTTTGTCAATTTCACCAACTCTATTAAGAGAGAATATTTCGGGGCACAGCCAAGATGGCAGAGTAGAAACAGCTCATCCAAGCCACTCTGCCCCCAGATTCCCCCCAAACTATGTAAAAGGGGACTCTGAACAACTTCTGGAGCCCCAGCACCCACAGAAAGACACAGAGAAACTAACCTCCCGCTGAGGACAGCCCAGCAGCCCTGCAGGAAGGACCAGCGCATCGCTCTGGGAGCTGGCAGTGAGCAGCACTCGAAGAGCTTGGGGAGCCGAGCGGAGCGGAGCGGAGCCAGGTCCCTATGAGCTCAGGTTTTAGCCCCAGGGCGGCAGGGCCAGCAACCGGCTGGAAAGACCCCAGAACACCAGCAGCTGTGGCAACTCCAAAATTATCAACATAGACATGCCTAGGACAAAGTAAGAGGTTAGTGCCCTATGGACTTTGGGACCAGTATTTGGGGAATGCGTCGGCTTCCTCCCCTGGGGGCTAGAAGCCTCTGAGGAGACACGACATTTTGGAGTTTTCAGAGGCAGCTCCAGCTCCTGGACTTTGAACTGTAGGGAGATCCAGTGATCAGTCTTGGGGGGGTAATCCCTCTTGCTTTAACCTCCCTGGATCTGGATTGTGATCTGGGGTGGAGGTCGTGGGTGGGTTTACAGCTTGCAAGAAATGGAAGTTGGCCCCCTCACACGTTTGGGGCTAAAGTTCCTGTCTGGCACCAGGCCATACCGTGGCAACAAGCCCAAAAGCCAAGTAATTAAGTGGGAACATGCCAAGGCAAAGGAAAAACCAGAATTGAATAGAAAATTTGACATCCAGACACAAGAAGCAGGAGATGCCTGAGAAGGTAATCAGGGAAAAGAAATCAAAAGGAACTCATCAAAGTTGAACTATTTACATTCCTATATGGAAAAACAATAATTGTGACTGATGATATCTTTCTCACTATGAAAATAATGGAAGAAGGGTGTATGGTCATATAAATACATATGTGAATGTGTGTGTATATGGTTATAGTTATATATGGATAGAGGGCATAGGTTGAATTTGTTGGGAAGGGAGAATACTCAAGGGATGAAATTATGAAGTGAGAGAGGAAAGTGTCAAGAGGAGATGGGGAGAGACAGGGTAGGGTAAACTATCTCATGTAGAAGAAGCAAGGGGAAGTGGTTGCAAGGGAGGGGGAGAATAGGAAGGCAAAAAGTCAAAACCACATTCTCATTGAATTTGGTTCAGGGAGAGAATGACATACATACTAAATGGGATATCTCAACCTGCAGCAGAATAGGGGGAAGGGGGATGAGAGGAAGGATGATGGATGGGAGGGCATCCTTGGGGGGAGGGGAGGTTGGAAGTACCCACTATAGAAGAGGGACAGGATCATGTAGGGAATGGATCAGGTGGGGGGTGGGATGAGTGGGAGGGAATTATAAGCAGCCTTGTACAATATATCTACTATGATAATGTTTTGCATAGCTAGACATGTACAACATATACTGAATTACTTATCTTCCCAGAGGGAATGGGTGACAAGGGAGGAAGGAAATGGATCTGAAATTGGAGGTCTTAACATTAAATGTTTCAAATATATATAAATACTATTATTAATACTCTTTTGCTTGTAATTGGGAGATAAGATGTGCAGGCATTGGGACACAAAGATTCACCTTCCTCTAATGGAAAAGTCGAAGGGGGTATGGGAGAAGGTATGGGAGAGAGCAGATTGGAGGAAGCCATATCTTGTGGGACTGCAATTCTGGGAGGGTGGGTAGGGGAAAAACAGGGTGGGGAAATGATTGTAACTCAAAATCTGGCAGAAATGAATGATGTAAAACAGAAGTTAATAAAATAAGTAAAACAGAAAAAAAAAGAGAGAATATTTCTCTAGTCTTCAAAATCCCTTCTAAGTTTCTCCCAGTTCAAAAGTAATTAAGAATGAAAACCAAACCTTGAATGGATGTTACCTATTGTAGTCCCAAGGACTCCAACATCCCCAGGGAGACAGCTAACACAGGTTCTTAGATCTGCTTTTGTAAAGGAAAGCAACTCAAAATCAGTTAATAAGCTTACTTTAATCGATCAAACATAGATTATAGATTGCTTACCTAGTTCAGGGGCAAAGGTCAGCACCCCAAACTTCAGAGTATACAGACAGATCAAACAGACAGGCTTCCAAACTGTCCAACCATTATCAATACCAAATCACAATTACCAGAGAGGGGAGCATTTTTAGACACAGGTCCACTCTGCCCTTCCCCCATTGATTTGTCACTTTGCTCTTCCCCTAATGTCTGACACAAATCCACTCACCCTTTCCTTGATTTGTAAAGCAGGCAGCCCAACCTTTCCTTCATTGATTTGTAAAGCAGAGAACTCCACCTTGCTTAATCTGTAAACAGGCAGAACCCCTACCCCTTGCTTTCCCTTGATTAATCTGTGGGCAGGAGTCCCAGCCTAGGGTTTCTTCCTGGTAGGAAATTCAAATGTATACTGACCAATAACTAATTGTAGTTTCAAGTGTACACTGAGTAATCATTGGAGTTTCAGCTTACATAACTAATTTCAGCTTATGTAACCTGGCTATGGAACCTCTATAAAACTGGCACAATTTCTGGGCCAAAGCACTGTCTGATTTGGGGGACCATGTACCCCAACAATCCCTCAGTAATAAAGTCCACTTTTTAAACTTAATCTTGGGGATCTTCTGTCTTGCTTTTATTGGGGTACAACAGCATCAACATCTGGGTTTTCAAAGCTGGGGGGCTCTCAACAGCTGCCCAGAGTCTCATCTGGTCAAATCACACAACACTTCTCAAAGTGAGCCCCAAAGCAAAGCCTCCCATCAGGGTTTATATAGCCTTCTCCTGGGTCAGAGAATGTAACCACCCTCTTGATCCACTGCCCAATCACACAGCATCAAGGTGCAGTCATTCCTGAAAACCAAGCCTCCTACCACAGGCTCCATGTGACCACATTCAGCCTATTAGGAGGCAAAGTATATTTTCAAATTAAAGAAGGTTCTCAGAGTCACTTAAGCCAATCAAAGGGCCCAGGGGCAGGGAAGATCTTCAAATCTGCATTTCCATTACACCTATGACCTTCCCAATCCCCAGAAGCAATTGGGCATTAGTAATAGGGGTTGTGCCCCTATTATCCACTTAAAAGAATTATGGTATGGATCTGGGGAGGAAGTCATGAGTTAGGGCAACACTTGAGGGGAATTGTCAAAGAAAGAAGTAAGTGATTATCAAGTGACTGTTCCATTTGTTGAAATAGAATGTTAACCCAAAACTCATTTTCCTTGTTTAAGATTCCTATAAATTTTCCCTCAAATTCTCTTGGGAAGTGAGACATGTTCAAGGGCATGGGGGAACTATACCAATATGAATATTTCTTTCTTCAAATTAGGAATGGCTTTTATACTAGATTAATATTTAATGTTACATACAAGTACTTCTGGCATACTTGTACCTAAAATATGTAGAAGAGAGAGGGCAGAACCAAGATGGTGGAGAAAAGGTAGAGACTTGACTGATCTCTCCCAAATTCCCTACCAAAGAGCTTTAAAAATAAAGCCTCAAAATAAATTCTGAGTGGCAGAACCCATAAAAGGACAGGGTGAAACAATTTTCCAGCCAAAGACAGCCTAGAAGTTCAGCAGAGAAGGTCTGACACACTGGAGTGAGAGTGGAGAGCAGTCCAGCTCAGACAAAATCCTCTGGCCAGAAGCAACAGCCCTGGGGAACTTGAAGCTTCTGGAGCTCCCAATCCACTGATGGTAAGGAGGTCAGAAGGGGCTTACAGGGATCCCTCAGAACACAAGATTCTGTTACATTGCTGAAAGATGGCTTGCCTAAAAGCCATGATCAAAAAAGAGCCTACACATCATTTTTCAATAAATTATCAAACTGCCCTAATATCTTAGAACCAAAGGGTAAAATAGAAATGGAAAGCATCCACCAATCACCTCCTGAGAGAGATCCCAAAATGAAAACTCCCAGAAATATCATAGTCAAATTCTAGAACTGTTGGGAATAGGAGAAAATATTGTAAGCATCCAGAAAGAAACCGTTCAAATATTATGGAACTACACTCAGGATAACACAAGATTACATTATATTAAAGAATCAAAGGGCTTGGAATGTGATATTGTGGAAGGCTAAGCAACTAGAATTAGAACCAAGATTAACCTAACCAGCAAAATTGAGTATAATCCTTTAGGAATAAAAATGAATATACAATAAAATAGAGGACTTTCAAGCATTCCTGATGAAAAGACCAGAGCTGAATAGAAATTTTGACTTTTAAATATAAGACTCAAGAGAAACATAAAAAGGTAAACAGAAAAGAGAAATCATGAGGGATTCAGTAAGGTCAAACTGTTTATAGTCTTATATGGGAAGATGACACGTCTCCTAAGAATTTTTTTTGTTTTGTTTTTTTTAAACAAATGCTTTATTAACTTCTGGCTTACATCATTCATTTCCACCAGATTTTGAGTTACAATTTTTTCCCCATTTTTTCCCTACCCACCACCCAAGTATAGCAGTCCCACAAGATATCCCCTCATCCAATCTGCTCTCTCCCATATCTTCTCCCATACCCTCTTCAACTTTTCCATTAGAGCAAGGTGAGTCACTGTGCCCCAATGCCTGCACATCTTATCTCCCAATTACATGGAAAATAGTATTAATAATAGTATTTATATATATTTGAAACATTTAATTTTAAAACCTCGAATTTCAGATCCATTCCCTTTCTCCCTTGTCACCTATTCCCTCTATGAAGATAAGTAACTCAGTATGTGTTGTACTATGCAAAATATTACCATAGTAGATATATTGTAAAAGGCTGCTTATAATTCCCTCCCACCCATCCCACCCCCCACCTGGTCCATTCCCTACTTTGATCCTGTCCCTCTTCTATAGTGGGTACTTCCAACCTCCCCTCCCCCCAAGGATGCCCTCCCATCCATCATCCCTCCTCTCATCCCCCTTCTCCCTTCTCTCCTGCAGGGTGAGATATCCCATTTAGTGGGTACGTCATTCTCTCCCTGAGCCAAATTCAATGAGAATATGGTTTTGCCTTTTTGCCTTCCTGTTATTCCCCTCCCCTGTAGCTACTTCCCCTTGCCTCTTCTACATGAGATAGTTTACCCTACCCTGTCTCTCCCCATCTCCTCTTGTCACTTTCCTTTCTCACCTCTTAACTTCACCCCTTAAGTATCATCCCTTCCCACCAAATTCAACCTGTGCCCTCTATCCATGTATACCTGTAAACATATATACCCTTCTTCAATTATTTTCATGATGAGGAAGGTTTCATCAGTCACAGATATTGTTTTTCCATGTAGGAATGTAAATAGTTCAACTTTGATGAGTTCCTTTTGATTTCTTTTCCCTGATTACCTTCTCAGCCATCTCTTGCTTCTTGTGTCTGAATGTCAAATTTTCTATTCAACTCTGGTTTTTTCCTCAAGAATGCTTGAAAGTCCTCTATTCCACTGAATGACCATATTTTCCCCTGAAACAAAATACTCAGTTTTGCTGGGTAGGTGACTCTTGGGTTCATTCTCAGTTCTTTTGCCCTCTGGAATATCATATTCCATGCCCTTCAATCCCTCAGTGTAGAAGCTTCCAGGTCCTGGGCTATTCTGATTGTGTTTCCACAATATTGGAATTGTTTCTTCCTGGCTGCTTATAGTATTTTCTCCTTGATCTGGGAATTCTGGAACCTGGCTATAATATTCTTAGGAGTTTTCTTTTTGGGGTCTTTTTCAGGAGATGATCTGTGGATTCTTTCAACCTCTATTTTGCCCTATGGGTCTAAAACATCAGGGCAATTTTCCTTGAGAATTTCTTGAAGGATGATTTCTAGGTTCTTTCTTTGATCATGGCTTTCAGGTAGTCCAATAATTTTTAAATTATTTGTCCTGGATCTATTTTCCAGGTCAGTGGTTTTTCCCATGAGATATTTCACATTGCCTTCTATTCTTTCATTTGTTTGGATCTGTTTAACAGCATCTTGATTTCTCATGTCACTAGCTTCCATTTGCTCCAGTCTAATTCTGAAGGAATGAATCTCCTCAGTGAGCTTTTGAGATTCTTTTTCCCTCTGGCAAATTTGGCTTTTTAAGGCATTGTTCTCCTCATTGCCCTTTTGGGCCTCCTTTGCGATTTGAGTTAGTCTATTTTTTAAGCTGTTATTTTCCTCAGTCAGGCTGTTGACTGTCATTTCATACTTTTCTTGCATCTTTCTCATTTCTCTTCCCAATTTTTCCCCCACTTCTCTTATCTGCTTCTTAAGGTCCTTTATGGCCTGTAGCAAGCTTGTATTTTCATTTGGGGCTTTTGGTACAGGAGTTCTGACCTCACAGTCCTCCTTCTGTTCCATGCTTTGATCCTCTTTGCCCCCCAAATAGGAGTCTAATGTTGCATTTTTATGTTTATTTTGTCTCCTTTGTCTAGGCATATTGCCACTTAATTACTTGATTTTGGGGCTTGTTGCCACATTAGGACTCTGCCACCAGACAGGAGAGCTTCAGTCCCAAACGTGGGGTCTTCACAACTTCCGGATGTTGGGTGGTCTCTGTAAAGCCTCCACCCTCTCTGGCAAACTGGATACCCACTCCAGACCTCCCCCTAAGACCACAATCCAGATCCAAGCAGGTTAAAGCAAGAGCGATTAACCCCCAGACTGATTGCTGGATCTCTCTACAGTTCACAGATCAGGAGCTGGAGCTGCCACTGACGATGCAAAATGGCCTCTGTGCCACATTTCCTCAGCAGCTTTTCACCCCCAGGGGAGGAAGCCACGGAGTTCCCCAAATACTGGTCCCAAAGTCCATAGGGCACTAACCTCTCACTTTGTCCTAGGCATGTCTCTGTTGATAATTCTGCAATCGACATAGCTGCTGGTGTTCTGGGGTCCGTCCAGCTGGCTGCTGGCCCGGCCACCCTGGGGCTAAAACCATGGCTCACTCAGGCCTGGGCTCAGCTCCCAGCTGGCTGTGCTGAGCGCTCTCAGAGCGCTGCCCTGGCCACTCCCTGCAGGGCTGCTGGGCTGTCCTCAGCAGGAGGTTAGCTTCTCTGTGTCGTTCTGTGGGTGCTGGGGCTCCAGAAGTTGTTCAGATTCCCCTTTTACATTGTTTGGAGGTGGTGTGGAGCAGAGCACCTTGGAAGTGCTATTTCTACTCTGACATCTTGGCTCCGCCCCCTCTCCTAAGAATTTTATCATTATTAGGGCAGTTAGAAGGAGTGTCCATAAAGGCTATTAAATTAAATATGATGTGTGAATTAAATATGATGGGATGATGTCTAAAAAATAAAATTAAAAGGTGAGAAAAAGGACTGCATTGGGAGAAGGAGGAAGGGAAAAGTAGAATGGTAATAAAAAAAAGTAAGGAAGAGCTTTTATAGTGGAGGGGAAGATGGGAGAAATGGGCAGGAATGCTTGAAATTTACTTTCATTGGAATTGGCTTTAAGAGGGAATAACATGCATACTCAGTTGGGTATAACAATCTATTGTACCTTACCAAAAAATTAGGAAGGGAAGGGGATAAGAAAAGGGGATGAGGTATGACTTATAGAAAGGAGAGCAGATTGGGAGAGGTAGTAATCTTGAAGCAAAATACTTTCCAGGAATATCAGGGTGAAAGGAGAGAGAGAGTAAAGTAAATGGAGTTGGTGTAGGGAATGGAGGGAAATACATGGTAATGATAACTGTGAACATTTTTTACAATTTGATAAAGTTCTCATTTCTCAAATGTATAGAGAAGTAGGTGAAATTTGTAAGAATACAAGTCATTCCCCAACTGATAAATGGTCAAAAAATATGAATATGGCAGTTTTCAGATAATATAATCTATCTATGTAATCTATCTAGAGTCATATGAAAAATTTCTCTAAATCTGTATTGATTAGAGAAATGCAAATACCTCTGAGATTATACTCCCACACATATCAGAAAAGAAAAACAACAAATGTTGGTGGGGATGTGGGAAAATTGAGACTGCACTGTTGGTGGATTTGGGAACTGATTTAACCATTCAATTTAACAATTTGGGACTATGCCCAAAGGGTTATAAAACCTTTTGATCTAGCAATACCACTACTAGGTGTGAATACAAAAGATATAAAAAAAGAAAAGGATGTAAATGTACAAAAAATTCATATCAGCTCTTTTTGTGGTGGCAAAGAATTGGAAATTAAAGGGATGCCCATCAATTGGGGAATGACTGAAAATGTTGTGGTATATGATTGTGATAAATACTATTGTGCTATAAGAAATAATAAGCAGGATGTTTTTGGGAATACCTAGAAAGATTTACATGAACTGATGCAAAGTGAAATGAGCAGAATGAGGAAAAAATTGTCCATAGTAACAGCAATATTATGATGATCAATTGTGAATGACTTAGCTATTCTTAGCAATACCATGATCCAAGACAATCCTGAAAGGCTTATGATGAAAAATACTGTCCATCTCTAGAGAAAGAATTGATGGATGCAGATTGAAGCATATATTTTTTACTTTACTTTTTTTTGTCTTCATTTTCTCTCACAAGAGGACTAATATGGAAATATGTTTAGCATGACTGCACATGTATAACCTATATGAAATTACTTGCCTTCTCAAGTAGGGAGGAGAAGAAAGAGGGAGGGGAAGAATTTGAAACTCATATTTTTAAAACATGAATGTTAAAAATTGTTTTTACATGTAATTGGAAAAATAAAATATTAAATATGAAAAAATAAAATACATGGTACAGTATTAATATTTTTCTTTGATACTTTTTTCTATCGTATCATGTTTTTGATTCATATTGTGTTAAATAAACTCTCAGATTGGAAACTGAAGAAATAACTGTAAAGTCTGATGGTTGGGCTAAAAAGAACAACAGAAAATAGAGAAGTTATAGCTAGATAGCATAGGGCCTTTATCATCTTGAACAAAGACTACATTTTCTCTGTACTGAATTTCAAATGATCAATATAACCCTTGGCTTCTGGGCTTTTAACCAGAGGGCATTGATTTAGAGACTGTCAAAACAGAAAACAGACTAATAATGTGTGCCTATGTCAGGCTGGGTCCCTGGTTGTTATTGTTTTTTTGTCCTTTGTTTGTTTGTTTGTTTTTTATTTTTTTTTTAGTTTGTTTGTTTTTGAGGGCAATTGTGTGTGATAAGTGTCTGAGGCCAGATCCAAACTCAGGTCCTTCTGACTCTAGGGCCAGCGCTCTACTCACTGCACCACCTAGCTGCCCCTGTCCTTTGTTTTAAGAGGACCAATGAAATCATGGGTGATGTCTTGACTTGGGTATGAACTGGATTTAAGTGAGGCAGTTAGGAGGGTACAAAGTTGCAGAGAGTCATCAGCCTCGTTCTCCCTAAGTTATAAAAGTCCAGTGGGAGCCATCACCAGCTGTCCTATCTATATCTTGTCATTGTACCCAGATGGTTCCAGAGGAGAAAGTGAGACTGGTGAACTTGCATAGCCCTCCCTCACTTAAATCCAATTATTTGCAAGTCATGGCATCATCTTCCTGATGTCATGGTCCTCTTCAAGAATGATAGACAAACAACAATCAAAGTACAGTAGAAGGACAAAGGTCAAGATGACTGACGACAGTTAGGAATACACTGGATGACCTTTGTGTCTTTACTGTGTGACCAAACTCTAAGAGATCCACAGAACGTTGTCATCTGCTGTCTTGGCCTTTAGAACATATTGTTCTCATCCACCCATTCTGCCAGGAAAAGTCTCCACATGCTTGGAGATATTTCTCTAACTCACCAAGTCTGAGGCCCATTGGTTACCCTCAATCTGGTTTAGTCTGTCTGCCCAGTTGGTTTACCAGGGTGTGGCTGCTTCATATGCTACAGTTTCTTGGAGACATGGGTGAGAGTTGGGTGAGGATGGACACCAAAGGTGAATGACTATCCCCTTGTGGGGAGGAAGGGAATGATTCAACTGAACAAAGCTTCCCAGTGCTGTTTATCAGGCTCATCTATTGTCCTAAGCCTAAAGAGACTTTAGACTCTTAAGTCCTGGCTGTTTTATACCCAAGTGACCAGGAAGTTATATCAATGGCCTAAGCCTTAGTCTTCTGAGGCAATCAAATCTCAAGAGTAGTTTATATAGAACATATTAAGAACTTTGTGCCAGGCCCTGTGCTATGTCCATGAGATACAAAAAAGGGCAAAAAAACAACAACCAGAAACAAAAAAGTCCATGTTCTCAAGGGGCTCTTAATTTAATGGGGGAGACATAATTAAAATAGGCTATATATACGATAATATGGAACTATTCAAGAGAGGGAAAGCAATAAAATTAAGATGCATCAGGAAAGATTTCTTCTAGAAGGTTAGATTTTATCTGGGGTCTGAAGGAAGCCAGAGAGGTCAGGAAGCAGAGATGAGCAAGAGAATTCAAGGCCACTGAGGATAGCCAATGAAAATGCCCAAAGTCAACAATGGACCAGGAAGGCCTGTCAATTGAATTTCAGATTATGTAGTGGGAAAGAGTGGTATTAGGTGTGAGAATACTGGAAAGTCCAGGGTGTGGGATGGGGGAGCAGGTTATCTAAGATTTTGAAAACCAGAGGTTTTTATATTTGTTTCTGGAAGAGATAGAGATCATTCAAATTTATTGAGTAGGTATATCATATTATCAGACCCATCCTTTAATAGCTAAATACATGGAAGATGGATTGGAATAGGGAGAAATTTATGGGAGGAAGACCAACCAACTGGCAACATCAATAGTCTTAAGTGTAAGGTTATGAGGACCTTCATATATTCTCCAGTCCAGTCAAACTGTCCTTGCTCTTTCTCAAGCATATCACTTCTCCAGTCTCAATGCCTTAGATCATCTCACTGCCTTTGCTAGGTGTTATACTGGATAGAGCTTTGGGGTCTGGAGCAGGAAAAATCTGAGTTCAAATTTAGCCTCAGAAAATTTCTAGCTGTGTGACCCTGAGCAAGTCACAACCTCTGCTTGTCTTAGTTTCCTCAGCTATAAAATGGGGAATAATAAATAGCACCTGCCTTGCAAGGTTGTTATAAGATAGTATTTGTAAAGCTGTTAGCAGAGGGCCTGGTACATAGAGGTGTTAAATAAATGCTTATTTCCTTCCCCTTACCTTTGCCCTGTCCATCCTCCTTGCCTGGAGTATATTCCTTTATCCACTAAGTCTTTGTGATGAGGTATGGGCTCTGGGAGCCCCCTCAAGCTCTCCTAGAGTTCTTAAGATACAGGCTCTGGGAACCTCCCTTGGATTCTTGATTAAATTGTCTCATTTCATGAGGCATTTGCATGAGGCAATAACCCTTACCTTGTGCCTAGTTACTAACTGCTAAACTACTAGCCTAGTTACTAGCCTAGCCCTCCATTGTTCATCTGCTTACCTTCCTTGAGCCTATCAAAATATCAAAACACCCTTGAGCTGGCCTGGCCCACCATTATCTGTGGCCTCCAGCTACTTCCTACCCTTAATGCTCATTGACCTCATTAACTCCTCCATATATATATATATGTTTGTATGTGTGTGTATATGCATTCATATATTAAAAAACTATATTTTAATAAAATTGGTTTCTTTGTACTCCTATACATTTTAATTTTATTCATTCAAAAACATTATTCTGAGAATGGGCCCATAGGCTTCACTATTCTACCAAAGAAGTCTATAATGCAAGAACCCCTGATCTAATCTAACCTAAAGTTTCAGATGAGGAAGCTTGTGTTGCTTAGTGTTACATAGGTAACAAGTGACAGGGCTGATATTTTAATTCAGCCCTTTGACTCTATAATTAGCAATCTTTCTAATTGCTCCATGATTATTCTCAATTTTATCTATTTCTTGTTTGACTTCAGAGATTTCTTCTTTTATATGAAATGGGAAATTTGATTGGAACTGAGTGTGCTTTTGGTACTTGTTCTCTGGACCCTTGATAAAGGGTGTGTATGCCCAGGGAATTCAATTTCCCTGCTATACACAGTAGAGATCATAGATCATAGATCAATCCATCATAGACCTAGGAGCTAAAGTACACCTCAGAGGCCATCTACTCTAATCTCCTCATTTTATATTTGAAACAACTGATGGAAAGGAGGTTAAATTATTTGCCCAAGGTCATATATGTAATAAGTATCAGCTGCTTGGGAATGGTTAATTTATTGATTTTTGAAATTGTATCTTCAATTCATTAATCCCATTTTTCTTTTTTCAAAATGTTTTATAATGATAGATAGATATACAGATAGATATTTGAAGTGTGAATGTTTTCCTAATTGGATCAAGAATGGAAAAGTGAGGTTGGTTGGACAAGTAGTAAATTAGTCATGCTTCTTGGGGCTTTAAGTAGCTAATCCCTTGAATAAGTCAAGATTTGTAGAGGTGGGAAGAAAGGTATGTATCCTCCATCCCAAGTCAGCCTTGTAGCTTTCAAGGGGAGCTAACAGTCTAGTAGGAGACATTGTGGGGTATAGGGTGTGTTTAGGGAAGACTAGTACCTCTGGTGTGAAGGCTACCGAGCTCTTTTCAGGGCTGCTCTCCACCTTTGGTGTCGACCAGTTCCATCTAACTCACCTGTGGCTCTGAATGGAATAAAAGTAAAAACTTCTCAGGTAATTTTCCAGAAATCTGAACAGAATTGCAATAAAGTACCAAAGACTTAGTAAACTAGGCTGGGAACCTGGGACCCTTGCCTTACTTCCCTGGTCATAAGTTGAAGTTTTTGCTAAGCTTAGCTAAGCATAGGAGGGGAAAGCTCAGACCTTGCAAATTTAACTACAGGTCCGAATGTTCCAGACTTGTTTCCATTGACCACCATCTGAACTGTACAAATATAAAACTGGAAAGCCTGTTGTGGAACTCTGGGCAAGTCACCATGTCCTAAAATCCCCATGATTCATAAAATATTGTCTGCTTTCATATTTATATTGATATTGTTAGAACATTTTCTTCTGCTTTCATATCTAAGTTGATACTGATGACATTTTGTCTGTTTTCATGTCTGCTAGACATATACCTTCTGCTTTTTGATATTACTGACCTTTCACCTTCAACACCAGCAAATTTTTGTGGTTAAGATTGTGTGCCTCAGTTCCTAATTAACAGGAACAGGACAGAACAGAGGGCAGGGAGAAGGGGTGGTCTTTTGTGTATATAACCAAGCTTTGCATTTTGTATTTTGCCTCTCCTACTAGACTGCCTCTAGTAGCAAGACTGCCCTTCTTGCAAGAAGAAATAATTAAATAAATCCTTCCTGTCTCTACTTGGAGATATCTCTGCTTATTTTATTTTGGGCAAGGGTCGTCTTGTCCCACAGAGCTCCAAGAAGCCACATCCCAGTAAACCATTTTGCCAGACAGGCTAAACCAGGATGAGGGTAACCAAGGGGTCTCAAACCTATTGGTGAGTTAGGGGGGTGTCTACCCCAAGCATGTAAAGACTTCCCTGGTAGAATGGATAGATGATAATAAGCTGTTCCAATGGTCATGGAGGCAGCTGAAGAGCACTTAGAGCTTGGTTAGACATGGAAGACCCCAAGGTCATCCACTGTATCTTGAGGCATCATCAGTTGTCTTGACTCTGTCCTGCCACTGGACTGTGATGACTCTGGAGGAGAGAGTGAGGCTGATTACTTTGTGCAACTCTGCCTCACTTAAATCCAATTTATACATGATTCAAAAGACATCACCTATACCATTTTTGCCTACCTCAAAGTCCTGTGGCAGCAGACAAGTGATGAAGCAGCAGGTGCAGATACACTGGGAGCTATAGTCACAATCCTAGTACATAGGCAGCCCAGGCCATAGGGTTGTTTCTCACTGGAAGCAGCAGTGGGTTTGGCAGCCCCCTAGGTGTCTGAGCAGCCTTTAAGTATCACACTGCTCACCTCCTGGTGTGAGGAAGGGGCTAGAAAAGGGGCCCTAAAAATTGTCTGCTTACCCAACCGTGGCCTGATTACCTCAGCAGGTGAGGAATCCTACTCTGCTATTGAGACACTCAAAAAAATGTACAAAAATGTCTGCAAAGACAATTCCACTCCCCACTGGTACATGGAACATGTGCACACTTATAGACAACACAAAATCAAAATCCAGTAGACCTGAAAGATGAACAACTCTTGCTGTAAGAGAACTCAGCAGGAATCACATCCCAAAGCAACCCTGAGTAAAACAATATTGGCAAATGAAGGCCAGCTTACCAAAATCAGAGGTCAATAAATATTTTTTTCTGGAGTGACCACAGTGAAGGGGAGCACCATGAAGCTGGTATAAGTTTTGCAATCAAAAGTAATCTAGTCAAAACTAATCTAGTCAACAAGCTGGTATGCCTCCCAAAAGGAGTGAATGACAGACTCATGACAACATGAATGCTTCTTACAGAAAAACATCATGCCACCATCATCAGTGCCTCTGCTCCCACTATGATGAACCCTAATGAGATAAAAGAAAAATTTTACAAAGACATGGAGAACCTTATCATTAATGTGCCAAAAGAGGACAAGCTTATAATTCTGGTAGAGTAGGCTCAAGCTACCGAATTTGGCAGAGAGTCCTTAGAAGGAATGGACTTGGAAACAGTACCAGCAATGGTCATTTACTACTGAAGACTTGTGCATATCATGACCTTCTCATTACCAACACTGTCTTCTGTTTACTTAAATGCAATAAAACTGTGTGGATGCACCCTCACAGCAAACATTGGCATTTAATAGATTATGTGATTATAAGGAGAAGAGACAGATAGCATGTGAGAATGACAAAAGCAATGTGTGGTGCAGAGACCTGGACCAATCATAGACTTATCCTCTCCAAGCTAAATACTCACATTGAACAAAAGTGGCAGCCCCAAGCCAAAATGACTATTAGAAGAATTAATGTCAACAGATTAGAGCTCTTCTCCGAGGGGGAACAGTTTGTTGCTAATTTGGAAGGAAAGTTGAGCCAACTTTGCCAAAAGTTGGCAACAGTGGAGCAGAAAAGGAGTGGGAAGCTTCTAGAGATTTGGTGCATAGCAGTGCATCTGGGTCAGAACACTCACAAACATCAAGACTGGTTTGATGAAAATGATGGGGAAATGCAGAAGTTGCTAAATGAAAAATGAGCACTCCACAGGGTTTACCAGCAGGATAGTGCATCCATCTTTAAGAAGGCAGTATGTAATTCCATTAAAAGTAAAGTACAGGGGTGGGTAGGCGGCACAGTGAATAGAGTACTGGCCTTGGAGTCAGGAGGACCTGAGTTCAAATCTGGCCTCAGACACTTAACACAATACTAGCTGTGTGACCTTGGGCAAGTAACTTAACCCCAATTGTCCTACCTTTCCCCCTCCAAAAAGTGCAAAAAAAAAAAAAAAGTAAAGTACAAGCAAAACTTAGAGGGATGCAGGATTCTTAGGTCAGTAATAAGGCAGATGAAATTCAGTTTTATGCTGATAGTAACAATCCAAAGTGCTTTTATGATTCCCTGAAGACTATTTATGGGCCAAAGACTGTGGTATATCTCAGCTACTTAGTGCTGGTGAAGCCACATTGATTAGTGATAAGGAAATGATCCTAGAGAGATGGGCTGAACAATTCCATGATATTCTCAACAGACCATCACCTCATTTGACTCCTCCTGAAGACCCTCCCCTAATTCTTCCTCTGGACCACCCCTAGATTCCTCTCACAACCTTTCTGTATATAAGATCCATCTTGCCTCTAAGAGAAGGCTGGATAATTATCTAGCTCAGGCTCACTCTGTATTAGATGATTCTGGCCTACTGGTCTAATGCAAGCATCACATGGAGGGGGTTCCCAGATTCTTTACCTCATCACTATGGTGTTGATCTTATTGTTATATGCCTGTGATACCTGGACAGTATACCAGTGCCATGCCAGGAAACAGAATTCCTTCCATTTGAATTGTCTTAGGAAGATTCTGAAGATCACCTGGCAGAATAAGGTACCAGACACTGAGGCCTTTCTCAAATTAAACCGCCCCAAGCATTCAAACTCTGCTTCAGAAAGTATAACTCTGATGGGCTGGCCACATCGTTTGAATGCAAAACATACACTTGCCAAAAAGACTGTTTTATGGAGAACTCACATAAGGCAAGCATTTGCATGGTGATCAGAAGTGATACAAGGACACTCTCAAGGTCTCTCTCAAGAACTTTGGTATTGATTGTGTGACATGGGAGGGAGGCAGAGCCAAGATGGTGGAGTAGAAACAGCACTTCCAAGGTGTTCTGCCCCACACCACTTCCAAACAATGTAAAAGGTGGACTCTGAACAACTTCTGGAGCTCCAGCACCCACAGAACAACACAGAGAAGCTAACCTCCCGCTGAAGACAGCCCAGCAGCCCTTCAGGGAGGGCCAGAGCAGTGCTCTGGGAGCTGACAGCCCAGCACATGGAGAGCCGAGCCCAGGTCCTTGTGAGCCACAGTTTTAGCCCCAGGGTGGCCGGGCCAGCAGCTGGCTGGAGGGACCCCAGAACACCAGCAGCTGTGGTGATTGCAGAATTATCAACAGAGACATGCCTAGGACAAAGCGAGAGGTTAGTGCCCTATGGACTTTAGGACCAGTATTTGGGGAACACTTCAGCTTCTTCCCCTGGGGGCAAGAAGTGGCTGAGGAGCAGCAGCACAGATGCCATTTTGCAGCTTCAGCTCCTGGTCTGCGAACTGTACGGAGATCCAGCAATAAGTCTGGGGGTTAATAGCTCTTGCTTTAACCTGCTTGGATCTGGATTGTGATCTTGTGGGGGGGGGAGGCCTGGGGTGGGTATCCAACTTTCCAAAGCGTGTGGAGGCTTTACAGAGGCCACCCATCTAATACCTCTGGAAGTTGTGAAGACCTCACATTTGGGACGGAAGCTCCCCTGTCTGGTGGCAGAGTCCTACTGTGGCAACAAGCCCCAAAATCAAGTAATTAAGTGGCAACATGCCTAGGCAAAGGAAACAAAATAAACAGAAAAATGCAACATTAGACTCCTATTTTGGGGGCAAAGAGGATCGAAGCATGGAACAGGAGGAGGTCTTTGAGGTCAGAACTCCTGCACCAAAAGCCCCAAATGAAAATATGAGTGGGTTACAGGCTATAGAGGACCTTAAGAAGGATTTTAAAAACCAAATAAGAGAAGTAGAGGAAAAGTTGGGAAGAGAAATGAGAAGGATGCAGGAAAAGTATGAAATGAGAGTCAACAGCCTGACTGAGGAAAATAACACCTTAAGAAATAGACTAACTCAAATGGCAAAAGAGGCTCAAAAGGAGAAGAATGCCTTAAAAAGTCAAATTTGCCAGATGGAAAAAGAATCTCAAAAGCTCACTGAGGAGATTCATTCCTTCAGAGTTAGACTGGAGCAAATGAAAGCTAGTGACTTTATGAGAAATGCAGATGCTGTTAAACAGATCCAAACAAATGAAAGAATAGAAGGCAATGTGAAATATCTCATGGGAAAAACCACTGACCTGGAAAATAGATCCAGGAGAGATAATTTAAAAATTATTGGACTACCTGAAAGCCATGATCAAAGAAAGAACCTGGAAATCATCCTTCAAGAAATTCTCAAGGAAAATTGCCCTGATGTTTTAGATCCAGAGGGCAAAATAGAGGTTGAAAGAATCCACAGATCATCTCCTGAAAAAGATCCCAAAAAGAAAACTCCCAGGAATATTATAGCCAGGTTCCAGAATCCCCAGATCAAGGAGAAAATACTACAAGCAGCCAGGAAGAACAATTTCAATATTGTGGAAACACAATCAGAATAGCCCAGGACCTGGCAGCTTCTACACTGAGGGATCGAAGGGCATGGAATATGATATTCCAGAGGTCAAAAGAGCTGGGATTAAAACCAAGAATCACCTACCCAGCAAAACTGAGTATTTTGTTTCAGGGGAAAATATGGTCATTCAGTGGAATAGAGGACTTTCAGGCATTCTTGAGGAAAAAACCAGAGTTGAATAGAAAATTTGACATTCAGACACAAGAAGCAAGAGATGGCTGAGAAGGTAATCAGGGAAAAGAAATCAAAAGGAACTCATCAAAGTTGAACTATTTACATTCCTACATGGAAAAACAATATCTGTGACTGATGAAACCTTCCTCATAATGAAAATAATTGAAGAAGGGTATATGGGCATACGAATACATATATGAATGTGTGTATATATATTTACAGGTATACATGGATAGAGGGCACATGTTGAATTTGGTGGGGAGGGATGACACTTAAGGGGTAAAGTTAAGAGTCGAGAGAAGAAAGTGGCAAGAGGAGATGGGGAGAGACAGTGTAGGGTAAACTATCTCATGTATAAGAAGCAAGGGGAAGTGGCTGCAGGGGAGGGGTAGAACAGGAAGGCAAAAAGGCCAAACCATATTCTCATTGAATTTGGTTCAGGGAGGGAATGACATACATACTAAATGGGATATCTCACCCTGCAGGAGAGTAGGGGGAAGGGGGATGAGAGGAGGGATGATGGAGGGGAAGGCATTCTGGGGGGAGGGAAGGTTGGAAGTACTCACTATAGAAGAGGGACAGGATCAAAGTAGGGAATGAACCAGGCTGGGGGTGGGATGAGTGGGAGGGAAATATAAGCAGTCTTTTACAATACATCTACTATGGTGATGTTTTGCATAGCTATACATTTACAACACATACTGAATTGCTTATCTTCCCAGAGGGAGTGGGTGACAAGGGAGGAAGGAAATGGATCTGAAATTCGAGGTTTTAAAATTAAATGTTTCAAATATATATAAATACTATTATTAATACTATTTTGCATGTAATTGGGAGATAAGACATTCAGGCATTGGGGCTCAGAGATTCACCTTGCTTTTATGGCAAAGTCAAAGGGGGTATGGGAGAAGATATAGGAGATAGAAGATTGGATGAGGGGATATCTTGTGGGACTGCTATTCTGGGGTGGTGGGTAGGGGAAAAATGGGGAAAAAAATTGTAACTCAAAATCTGGCGGAAATGTGTGACGTGGGAGACACTGGCACAGGACCACTCAGTATGGAGTGCCTGCATCAGAAAAGATGCTGTGCTCTATGAGGAAAGAAGAATTGAAGCATCTCAAAGAAAATTCGAGATATGCAAATTTGGAGAATCTACCCCAAATGGGAATAGCAATAGGGAAATCCAGAAGGGGTTGAGACAAATGAAAAACCCAAGAGACAGTTTCTGGTTAATTAATAATCAGTTTATTAATTAGATTAGCAAATAATCAATAAATTTATGCTCAGTGGTCTCTCTCACTAATCAAAGAATGTGGACATTGTAGAATGCTTAAATACTTTGAAAAAGTGGGCACCCCCTAAGAGGTGAAAATCAGCCCTGACTGGTGAGCAATCAATGAAGGGGTGGGTATTTTAATAAGGAGGTGGGCTAAAATCCTTCAGCTCCTCAGGTTGAGAACTTGATCATGAGACTCAGCTACCTCCAGCAATCTGAGTAAAGGAATTTATCTCTACCCAGACCACTCCCATTGAACAATAAAGGGGTTTCAAGGGTGTGAGCCTGATATTTTAGGGCTGAATTTACCCAGATTAGATCCTATTTACACTTCAATCAGAAGTAAACTCTCCTACTTGGGTGGGGTCCTACCCAAGACCAAGAGAATGTTCCTGGGGGATTAGATCAATGTCATCATCAGCCTTGTCCTTCAGAGATTGACTGATCTACAAGGCCTGGTCCCTGCTTGAGGAACTAGGAAGGGAAAAAACCCCTAAATTTTAATTTAATAATTGGTTATTAATAGAAAAAGAATTTCTCTCATGGAGAAGGTTTGAGAGAAAAATAACAAGTTAAATTCTGGAATTCTCTCTCTTTGTTTCCCACTCCTTTTTCATAGACAAAGAGAGTAATAAGCTTTGAGGAACAGTGCTCTAGGTTTGATACAATTTGCTTCTGTTGCTTTGCCCCTTTTCTTTCTCTTTCCAATAATGGCTTTTGATGTTTCTTTTAAACCTTTCTCCATGATCCACCCTCCTAAGTTACAATTTATTTATTTACACATATGACTAATTCTTCTCAGAATCTGTCTTCCCTCTTATTCCCCACCTCACATACAACTTTCTTATTTCTCTGTTGAATGAAATATATTTCTAATACCCAATTATATTTGTATGTATTTTTCCCTTTTTTAACAAATTCAGATGAAAGTGAGGTTCAGATGTTACCTGCTCTCCCATACACTTTCCTCCTTATTTGAATTGTCTTCTGCTTTAATACCTTTGATGAAGTATGGGCTCTGGCAGCCCCCTCAAGCTCTCCTTGAGTCCTTGAGATACAGGCTCTGGGAACCTTCCTTGGACCATTGATTAAATCATCCCATTTTGTAGTCATTTGCATGATGCAATAGGCCTTACATATTGGCTGGGCCCATACCTCTAACCTAGTTACTAACTACTAACTACTAATTGTAGCCTAGATACTAGCCTATTAGTTCATCTTCCCACCCTTGAGCCTATCAAAATATCAATACACCCTTGAACTGGCCTAGCCCACCATTGTCTGTAGCCTCCAGCAACCTCCCACCCTTAAACACTCATTGACCTCATTAACTCCTCCTGAACACCTTTCCCAAACTCTTGCCCTAGATCACCCCTAGATTCCTCCCACAACCTTCTGTATATAAGACCCCATCCTGTCTTCATGTTTGTGAGAGCGCCATAGAATGCCATGTGGGTGAGAGTGCCATAGAACAGTGAGAGTGCCATAGAACAGTGAGAGCACCATAGAATGACCTAGCACAGACTTACTGTGTCTAATGCAAGTGAACTTTTAATAAACTTTACTTTTCTTTGGCTGAGAAGACTTGAGTGGAATTCATTTGGCAGGGCCCTGAGTGTTGGTATTTTGTGGTCTCCAGAGCAACCCTAACCCTCTTGGTGGGTAATCTCTTCACCCTGATTAGGTGAGCTAATTTTCCCCCTTCTCCCTTTTGCTCCTTGATCCCACCCCCCAGATATTCCTTCCCTCTTCTGTTCTTTTCTTTTGTCTTTTAAGATCATCCAAACCTAACAAAATCACTGCTGGGCTCTCTGTTTTAATTGACAGCCTCTATGAACCCTGATGATATTAGAACTTAGAGGAGACATTTGTATTATCTCCCTCTACTAGGGAGATTTAGTTTAGTATTTAGATTTGTTTAGTCTTTTCTGATTGATTGCTATATTTTTAGCAATTTTTAAATTTCTCTTGATGCCTATATTTGTATTTCAATATTTCTACTGTGTTCTGGTTTTTTCTTTTTTTTTATTTAAAGAAATGCTTTATTAACTTCTGTTTTACATCATTCATTTCTGCCAGATTTTGAGTTACAATCATTTCCCCCCCTGTTTTTCCCCTACCCACCTTCCCAGAACAGCAGTCCCGCAAGACATCGCTTCCTCCAATCTGCTCTCTCCCCTATACTCTCCCACAACCCCTTCGATCTCTCCATTAGCTGAAGGTGAATCTTTGTGTCCCAATGCCTGCACATCTTATCTCCCAATTACAAGCAAAAGAGTATTAATAATAGTATTTATATATATTTGAAACATTTAATCTTAAGACCTTGAATTTCTGATCCATTTCCTTCCTCTCTTGTCACCCATTCCCTCTGGGGAGATAAGTAATTCAGTATATGTTGTACATGTCTAGCTATGCAAAACATTATCATAGTAGATATATTGTACAAGGCTGCTTATTTGTGACTTTGATTATGTCATTTCCTTCCAGACTACCTCAGCCTTGGACAATCTAGACAAAGGATCTACCCACCCACCCCCACCCCCAAGCCAGAATAGAACACAATGGGCCAGAATTCACCTTAAATTAAATTCTTTGTAAGGGTTCTCTAGTAGGATGGGGCAACAACTGCACCTATATTAGATGGTCTAGATGGGGTAAAATTTTGGACAAGGACAAATTTCCTTAAAAAGGTAATAACCCTGGATCTCCCCAATAAGTGGTTATTTAATAATAATTTCTCTCATCATCCAGTTATCAGAAATCAGGTGCCTCCTGTGCCCAAAGATCCTAAAGTAATGTTTAGGATGAATGTATTCTAAGCAGATCCATCTAGTAATGAGACTCTACAACCTCAAAGATGGAACCTATGTAGGTGGGATGATTTCACAACCTGTATGATTTAACATCCCTCTGTAACATATTGATGAATGACTCAGGAATAATTTCAGGTCTCTTGCAGCATTTAGTCATGGTAAACCATTTTTTTTTTTTGGCATGAGGAAAGGGGTTGCTATTGTATTTTATTTTTAAACAGTTAAATATGTCTTCAGAGCCAAGGTTGTCTAAACCACTATTCTCCAAAGTGGAGGCCTAGGATACCATGGTCCAACTGCAAAAGGGTGATGGCCTGATCCAAGGGTATGTGATTAACCCATCAAAGGGTAGAAAGATAAGTTACATTCTACACTTCCACTCTATCTACCTTATTCCACATTTTCCCATTCAGGCCTTTCCCTCTGCTGTGCAAGCTCCCAACCCCCCTTATCTGAGGAAAGTATGACCCTCATGTAAATGATAAATTACTCTCTAAGCAGGCTTTCACAGCAGTAGTCGTAGAGTTACCCTTGGGAAAACCCTCTCTTCACCCACAGGATATACCAATCCCTGTATCCCAGATCACCTATTAGCTTCAGTGAACATCCTCAGGGGGGCAGGTTCTGGGCTCCAGGTACATGACCAGTTAATATAGAACCTACCATCTTCCTTTTCATTTTGTATAGGACAGAAGAATGTCACAGGATGAGCAGTCATGAATGAGTTGGGACAGATAGCTGATCATATTACATTGCTATTACTGTTGAGTTATTTTTAGTTGTCTTACTTTTCATGACCCCATTTGGGTTTTCTTAGTGTTGAGGTATAAGGTTTAGGGGTGCTTGAGACCCCAAAATACCAACACACCAGGTCCTGCCAAATGAATTTGACTCATGTCTTCTCTCAGCCAAAGAAAAACAAAGTTTAGTACAAAGTCGGGGGTGGAGCCAAGATAGCGGAGTAGAAACAGCACATCCAAGGTGCTCTCCCCCCAGATCACCTCCAAACCACGTAAAAGGGGACTCTGAACAACTTCTGGAGCCCCAGCACCTACAGAACGACACAGAGAAGCTAACCTCCTGCTGAGGACAGCCCTTCAGGGAGCGGCCAGCACAGCCCTCTGGGAGCCGAGCCCAGGCCCGAGTGAGCCTTGGTTTTAGCCCCAGGGCGGCCGGGCCAGCAGCCAGCCAGAGGGACCCCAGAACACCAGCAGCTGTGGCAATTCCAGAATTATCAACAGAGACATGCCTAGGACAAAGTAAGAGGTTAGTGCCCTATGGACTTTGGGACCAGTATTTGGGAAACTCATCGGCTTCCTCCCCTGGGGGCTAGAAGCTGCTCAGGAGACACTCCATTTTGCAGTTTCAGTGGCAGCTCCAGCCCCTGGCCTGCAAACTGTAGGGAGATCCAGCGATCAGTCTTGGGGGTTAATCGTTCTTGCTTTAACCTGCTTGGATCTGGATTGTGATCTGGGGGGGAGGTCTGGGATGGGCATCCAACTTGCCAGAACTAGAAGTTGTGAAGACCCCAGCATTCAGGACGGAAGCTCCCCTGTCTGGTGGCAGAGTCCTACTGTGGCAAAAAGCCCAAAAGTCAAGTTATTAAGTGGCAACATGTCTAGGCAAAGGAAACAAAATAAACAGAAAAATGCAACATTAGATTCCTATTTTGGGGGCAAAGAGGATGGAAGCTTGGAACAGGAGGAGGATTGTAAGGTCAGAAATCCTGCTCCCAAAGCCCCAAATGAAAATATGAGCAGGTTACAGGCTATAGAGGACCTTAAGAAGGATTTTAAAAACCAAGTAAGAGAAGTAAAGGAAAAGTTGGGAAGAGAAATAAGAAGGATGCAGGATAAGTATGAAATGAGAGTCAACAGCCTGACAGGAAAATAACACCTTAAAAAATAGACTAACTCAAATGGCAAAGGAGGCTCAAAAGGGCAATGAGGAGAAGAATGCCTTAAAAAGTCGAATTTGCCAGATGGAAAAAGAATCTCAAAAGCTCACTGAGGAGATTCATTCCTTCAGAGTTAGACTGGAGCAAATGGAAGCTTATGACTTTATGAGAAATCAAGATGCTGTTAAACAGATCCAAACAAATGAAAGAATAGAAGGCAATGTGAAATATCTCATGGGAAAAACCACTGATTTGGAAAATAGATCCAGGAGAGATAATTGAAGAAGGGTATATGGACATATGAATACATATGTGAATGTGTGTATATATGTTTACAGTTATACATGGATAGAGGGCATAGGTTGAATTTGTTGGGAAGGGATGATACTTAAGGGGTGAAGTTATGAGGTGAGAGAGGAAAGTGGCAAGAGGAGATGGGGAGAGACAGGGTAGGGTAAACTATCTCATGTAGAAGAAGCAAGGGGAAGTGGCTTCAGGGGAGGGGTAGAACAGGAAGGCAAAAAGGTAAAACCATATTCTCATTGAATTTGGCTCAGGGAGAGAATGACATATATACTAAATGGGATATTTCACCCTGCAGGAGAGTAGGAGGAAGGGGGATGAGAGGAGGGATGATGGATGGGAGGGCATCCTTGCGGGGAGGGGAGGTTGGAAGTACCCACTATAGAAGAGGGACAGGATCAAAGTAGGGAATGGACCAGGTGGGGGGTGGGATGGGTGGGAGGGAATTATAAGCAGCCTTTTACAATATATCTACTATGGTAATATTTTGCATAGTATAACACATACTGAATTACTTATCTTCGTAGAGGGAATAGGTGACAAGGGAGAAAGGGAATGGATCTGTAATTCGAGGTTTTAAAATTAAATGTTTCAAATATATATAAATACTATTATTAATACTATTTTGCATGTAATTGGGAGATAAGATGTGTAGGCATTGGGGCACAGTGACTCACCTTGCTCTAATGGAAAAGTTGAAGAGGGTATGGGAGAAGATATGGGAGAGAGCAGGTTGGATGAGGGGATATCTTGTGGGACTGCTATACTAGGGTGGTGGGTAGGGGGAAAATGGGGAAAAAATTGTAACTCAAAATCTGGTGGAAATGAATGATGTAAACCAGAAGTTAATAAAGCATTTGTTTAAAATGCAAAAAAAAAAAAAAGAAAAACAAAGTTTATTAGAAATTCACCTTAATGGGTAGAGTCTTAAGGAGCCTCAGTATCTGTGACCCTTGCTTTGGACAAACAGGCTAGAATAATCTTGACACAGAGTGAGTCTGCACTAGATCATTCTCCGTTTTCTCTCTATGGAGGCAAGATGGGGTTGTGGGAGGAATCTAGGGGTGGTCTAGAGGAGGAGTTTGGGGAGGGTCTTCAGGAGGAGTCAAATGAGCTAAGACTCCAGGGATGAGAGCTTAAGCTGGGAAGTTGCTGGAGACTACCTGGAGATGAGACAATGGAGGGCTAGGCTAGTTTAAGGGTGTAGAGGATCAAGGGTGGGGGCTAGCTGCACAAAGGAGGGCTAGGCTAGTAACCCAGATTTGGACCTAGCCAAAAAGAAAGGCTTATGGTCTCAGGCAAATGCCTCATCAAGTGGGAAGATTCAATCATTAGCAAAGACTGTTGTCCCTCATTCTCAAGAGGACCAAAATGATATTATCATGTTGAAGTCACGGTACCATGTCTCCAACTGTGACTGATCAGACCAACATAAGCTTGGAAGACTCTACCACATTTTGGGCACAAATAGTCCCCATGAACATTTGAAGATGTCTCTGAATTTGTACACTTCACATGTCTCTTGTGCTACTGCAGTTCTGCTTTGCTCACACAGTACAGTGCCTTCTTTGATGTGGGCATGCCATATCACACAACTGATTCCAAATTCTTCAGAGAAACTAGAATGATTTGCTATTTCCTTCTCCAGCTCATTTTACAGGTGAGGAAACTGAGGCAAACAGGGTTAAATGATTTGCCCAGGGTCACACAGTTATTAAGTGTCTGAGACTGGATTTGAACTCATGAACTCATCTACCTGATTCCAAGCCCAGTCCTCTCTCCCTGGTACTACTTAGAATTTATAAATAAGATACGTATATTGGGGGCATGTGTTCATTTTTTAAAAGCTAAGGTTATGGGAACAAACAAAATTTGAAGATCACTGAAGTAAACAATTACTGAATTGCTTAATTAAGCTTCACAGAACATTTTGCTAACATTCAATACCTTTATAGAGCAAAGCATGTTAATATCTATCATATATCTATAATAGGTTGTTAAAACTAATCAACATATATTTATTTATTAAATGCAGTCACTTCAGGTGTGGTTGAAGATTCCCATTTAGTAAAGCAGGAAAAGAAGTTTCTGCTTCCTATGGAGACCAGGGAAATCAAAAAAGCAAATCTAGTTTTGATGATCAACCCATTCTTTGCAAGATGTTTTCAATTACTTGCTGTCTATGGCCATAGTATTTCCTGGGGTCAAGATATAGGTATTCTGTGAAATAGTTCCTTCTACCACTACTCTAGGACATGGCTCAAGAAGAGGGAGCTGGTTTTGGCAGAGGATAGCTGACATGCCCTAAAACCTTGAATGGCCTAATTTGTTTTCATGAATTCAAAGGCAGTTTAGACAAACCAACTCTGCAGGTATGAGACCACTGCCATCTAGTGGCTCTGTTGGCTCAATGCAAAAAAAAAAAGGCAATGTGAAATGAAAGTCATTTGGGGGAGTGTTCTATGAGAAGTCAGATCTTGGGTGAGGTCTTCTAAATGGCTCAGAAATGAGCAGCTTTAGCACCATCCATCTGAACTCCATTCCTTAGACTGAAGTGGTATTTTTGGCCAGAGAATGGGAAACTGTCTTGGAACCCTGATGCTCTTTTATGATATTGTCTTTGTATTCTTTCTATCCCACTGGGTGTGTTTGGGTCCTTTAATCATGCCATGTCTAGCTCATATCACCTCTTTACCTAACTTTAGATACTGTGAGCCAGTGGTCTCTTTCACTGAACATTCTGATAACCCGAGTACTAAAGTTTGAGCTAAGTCTAGTGATGATCAATAGCATTGCATCACCCTCCATCTTTTTTCCCCACCTCACTATACCAAAAGATGCATAGCCTGCTTTTTTGGTAGAAGGGCAACTCCAGCATATCTGATAGAGATGATTCATTGCCTTTTCAATCGCAAGAGGCAACAGAGATACTCTTAAGCTTGCAATTATATAATAATTTTCAGTTTACAAAGCACTGGAACCTCCATTGCCGTGTGTGATCCTCACAACAATCCCAGAAGGAAAATAAGGAAAATTGGCTTCAGAAGGGTTTAATAATGGACCCAAGATCATAAATGACAGAGATAAGACTTGATCCCAGGACTCAAATTCAAACCCAATGCTTTTCCTATGTCAGAATTAATATAGAGTGAATTGTTTACCATGGAATGAATGGTTAGGCTAATAATGGTAGCCAATTAAAGTGATCATTTGCAAAACTGGGCAACAGATAGAAAATGGAGTATAGGAATGGAGCAGAGGTGAAGAACTGAAATGTAGCATTAATATAGTATACATGCTTTTGGAACGGGGCACTCTAAAACTTGTAGCCCTATCCCTACCCAACTAGGTTTGGGGCATTTCCCTAAAGAATAGTTCAGTGATGTTATATATGAATACAGAGACATGACTTTGTATTGTTAGTGAGATTGAAGAGAAAGAGAAGTCACAGAGCTTCTGATCCTCATATCATCTAAATCTAAACTCCCAAATTACTCCTTTGCTGTTTGCTTTGATAAATATATTTGCTTCTTATCCATGATTGTCTTGTGTGTATTAAACATTGAGTAGGATGGAAGCCAAGCTAGTTGAGAGTAAACTAATAGCTTCTCTTCCCTCTGGAGGAAAAAGAGAAAATTACTTTTATCCTCACTCCTATCCCCCTCAAATAGCATAGTATCTTTATGTTATAGATTTCTCTCCTCTCCTCTCCTCTTCTCTTCATCTGATGTGTGGTAGATAGATATAATTGAAGCTTAATACCCTTATTGGAAAAAGGAAAGAAGAGTGATCACCCATCCATGGCCCTCTTCCTGCTTCCCACAGAAATAGAAATTATAATCTTTCTAGTGATGGGGTGGATCATATTTATGTAATAAAAATATCCCTATATAAAAGCCAACTATCCTGTTAGATGGTGTTCTATCTATGTTAAACTAAAAAAAAAAACAAACCAAGAATTCTCTGTTTCTAGGGAATTGACTGGTAATGAAGAGACATCATGTATGATAACAAACAAAAAAATCAAGAGACCACCTTGTCTATGACCCAGATTCCTTGATATCAAATGTGCCCTTCATCTCTTCTAAGAGTATAGCAGTGGACCCACATGATCTATAGGACACATATCCCTTAATCTTCCCTATCTCTCAAACTCATAGGTGGATAGCACAGTTATACTTCCCTGGCAGGTGGTATGCAGGTTGACAATAGCCAAAATATAGCTTAATTGACTATAATCTGTCAATACTTAAATTTAGATCATTATACATACTCTTTGAACTTCTCAGTATCAGTTCACTTTAAAACCAAGAAATCTTATTTGTGCATAAAATCCTCTTCTTGGCAAAGCTTGTCATTACCTGGCCCCCTCTTATCTTTCCAGTCTTTTTATACCTTACTTCAGCTCTCTCCTCAGTGTACTGTGTGTTTCTTGCCTTTTCTTGTACAAGGTATTCCATTTCCTGAATCAGGGCATTTTAACTGGCTGTCCCTTATGCCTGGAATGTTCACCGTGCCTCCTGTCTTAACTAACTTCCCTAAAGTCCCAGCCAAAATCCCATTATCTACAGGAAGCCTTTTCTGATCCTCCTTAATTCTAACACCTTCTCTTTGTTGATTATTTTCAATTTATCCTGCATATAGTTTGTTTGTGAATATTAATTGAAATATTGTCTCATCCATTGGACTGTGACTTCCTTGAGAGCAGGGACTATCTTTTGCCTTTCTTTGTATCGACAGTGCTTAGTACACTTCCTGGCTTAATAAATGTTTATTGACTGACTGACTGAATGACATGGTACTGAACTTAAAAAGAGAAGCATGCATGATTATTGCAGAATACCAGGGGACCTGCCTATAATGTTGCATGTACATTTGAAATACAATACTCTAAAGCTAAGGCATTTGAATGCCTGCAAGTGCTGGAAAGCCAATGTGGTAATAGCAGAAGGTGCCAATGACAGCCACATGAAGTTCCTAACTGCCTCTCAGAAAGAGAGACTTTTTGCTAAGTTTGGAGAAGTTGCTGCAGAGAGCTATGATCAGGAAGTGTCTTTGGAGTGTACAGAATGTACCTGACTGATCTAATTTCTTGGGAGGATTGATTGTGCATAAAATTTTGCTATTGACCCAGCCACAGCTGAGTAAGCAGAAGGAATAGTCCCCCAGGTACTCAGAAGTGGTATAATCAATCTGAAGACCAGTGGATGAACAAGGATTGCATAATGATGCAACAGAAAACAGCTTCTCAGGTTCTAAAACCCCTTCCCATGCATGGATCACTGAAATAAAGAGGGAAGGTTCCCCAATTCAACCAAATTCCACTATTCCACTGTAGGAGAGAAAGGCAGATGCTTCAGTGGGTAGAACCAGTGCTCTTTACAACACCTAGGTACTTGATAAATGATTGCTGACTTGACTAGAGCCATTCCTCCTGGGAAGGAAAAAAGATTTAAGAGCAAAGGTGATAGGAACCTCATGCAAGAACAACACCAGCTCAGAGCAGCCAAAGAGGTCATGCCATATTTTGTTACAAATATGGAATGGATGGTCACATGTGTGCAAAGTGTACTTGAGGGGCCAATCAGGCACCATAATGTCAGAAGCTGAATGCCACTAGGGCAGAAGCAGGAAGGGCTTATGGGGCACTGCACCTGGGTCCTTTCTACCTATACTTGTATGCCCTCAAGTGACAGTGACTGTGACCACGGATGATGTAATGTCACAGGCACTGACTGTATTTCCATTGTTCTGTGAGAAATACTTGCAGAAGCAGCTCTTTATAGGTAGGCTTCTATTTATATCTGGTGATGACTACTCACATTAGGGCTGTATTATTGTGAGTTTGGGGCAGCTAGGTGGTACAATGGATGGAGCACTGGGCCTGGAGTCAGGAAGACTCTTCTTCCTGGGTTTAAATCTGGTCTTAGAGACTTACTAGCTGTGTAACCCTGGGCAAGTCACTTACCTCTATTTCCCTCAGTTTCCTCATCTGTAAAATGAGCTGGAGAAGGAAATGGCAAACTACTCCAGTAGCTTTACTAAGAAAATTCCAAATAGGGTCATGAAGAATAGGAAATGACTGGAAACAGCTGAACAATAACAATCATGTGTTTTAAGCTCTATAACTAAGCAATTAATCAGCAAGTTTATATTAAGCACCTACATTGAGCCAGGCTGTGGTGAATATAAATATATAAACCAGGTGAATATATCTCTTGTGTCAGCATTGATCAAGGCCAACCCTGGACTCTTCAAAATATATGCTGTCTCAAAAATCTTTGTGCAGTTCTAAGCTATTCACGCTTAAAAGCTAAACTATTTGAGCTTAAAATACATAAAGACTTTTTGGGATACTGTTTTAGCAGAGCACTGTGGGAAGCAAACTGAACCTCAATTTCTGAAAATCTTGACAATCTATGTACCTTGGCCAGAAGTCTGCAAGAGCGTCAATGCCTATGAAGAGAGAGATCATCAAAATAGCATTGACTCCTCCACCTCAACAGTGCATCCAGAAAAATTGGACTCTGAAGAGTCTCCAGAACATAAGGAATTAAAAGGTCATTTGAAGAGGAAATTCAGTGCAAAGAATGTAATAGTCTAAGGAGTGATACTTAGAACCTAATTTAATGACTACCTGTCCTTTAAAAAGAGATCTCAAAAAATAACCTCAGATATGGAAGACCAGAACCACACAACCCTACCAAAAAAAATTGTTCTTCAATGGCATCTTTATAGATATGTGTAGACTGCCCAACATTGGACCAGACAATGGATGGGGAAATACACCATTCCCTGAGTTCAGTGTGGTCTGGAATGCTTGTTGAGTAACCAGTGGTACTTAGTACTGGACTTACATAGAAGTTCTCCACAGAAGTCAGAGGAAGATAAGGAGAAGACAGTTGTTATTTTCTTTGTTAAACTCTACCAGTTTGAGCCTATGCCCCCAAAGAATCTTGAGCAATGAGCTCATTTTGGCAGTAATGGAGAAGGTAGTAGAACTACCTGGAGTGCTGGTGTACTTAGTTGGTGTCATTGTCTTTGGAACATAAAGACTAATTCCCTTTCAGGATCCATTCCTGACTCTTGGAACTTTCTCTACCATGACACAGATGCCTCTTTATCCTGAAAGTTCACTCTAGTGAGGGATTTCTCACACTAGAAGTACTCTCCACCCCTTCAGCCCCGTCCTCTGATTGACTGGTTCTTCCCAGAACCTTTATTTAATGAAAATGCCTAGTGCAGATATATCTTTATTCCTCTCCAGATTCTACTCCTGACCCTCTGGACTTTCTTTACCATGCCTATGTTCCTTCCTTTCTACCTCTCCTTTCAACACCCCTTTATGTGTTATTTCCCTCTCCTCTCCATTGGACTGTAAGATCCTTGAGGATAGAGGCTGTATTTCTTTCTGTTTATGTGTTTGGTATAGTATTTAGCACATAGTAAGCACTTAATAAATACTCATTGACTTAATGCAAGTGTTAGCTCAGCTAGAAGAAGCTGGTTTGAAACCATCAGTTAATGAATGTCAGTTTTGCAGGGATCCTGTCAAATATACGGGTCACATAGAGTCTTAACATGGAGTAAGGATTGATCCATAGGTTATAGAAGTGTTTATTAGTTGGCTAAAGAACCTCCATAAACTGAAAGTGTTTCTAGGATTCAATGGCTATTATTGGTCTTTTAAAGAGAATTATATTGTTCACTGCTAAGCCTGCTAATGATAGGAGTCTTGGATATGTGTTTTGGAAGAACCCAAAGCAGTTGAGTGAGCATTGGATAGCTGGCTGAACCCCCTTAAGACCATTTGGGGATCATTGGAAGAGAAATGTGAATATACTTTTATGGATTTGGTCAACTGCCATGGTTATACACCAATGCCAGCCAATATAGAGCTGATCAGATTCTTTCTGAAGCTCACCTGGAGTACTAGTGAACAATCTATTACTGTGAGTGTAAGAGTCACCAGAAATCCACTGCATTTGTGAGTAGAAGAGTTACCTACAGTGAAACCCATTATTCAATACATAAACTAGCATTCTTGCTTTTGAAGTTTAAATACTATGTATATGAACCTAAATCTAAGTTTAAAACAGATGACAAGACACTAATCTGTATTTTGTCCACTGCCAATCTGTATGCCTCCTGCCTGGTAGCATGTAAGTGTGAGTTCAGGACACATCCTTGACCAGGGATGACTAATTTGGATACAGATGTTGTGCCTGGTAGGCCATGTAGGTCCAAAGCTAAGGATTAACCTTAGAGTGGGTTGAAAATGACCTTTGATATGTAGGAAGCTGGGTCACAGTCAAATGGAAATACAACTGAGAATTTGAGACCCCATCATAGGGTTTGTCATCAGTGGGTGTGACCTTTGTTGCACTACACCAGTCTTTGCCTTGGGTTCTGTTGTATGACTGAGAGTCAGAGTAGATCCATGATGATCGGCTATGGAAAGTAGCACAAGCCATGAGCTGAGAGAGTGACCCTCACAGACTCAAACTGCATTCACTAGAGAGAGCATCTTACTGTGCTATATTAGTCTGTAACTGATCACACATGACTTGGTGTCACCCAAGAAGTCATTTGACTCTATGACCCTGATAATGCCACACAATGAAGAACATGACTGAGTGAGAAACAGATCTTACTATTGCCTAAATGGCAACAAAGGTCTCTAAGGAGTGTCAGACTTGTACCCCAACATGCATAATTCTCCCAACATATTTTGTACACTTGGAGAGTGTAAGGACCAGCAAGCTGTTGGAGCTTGGAAAAAGACAGGAAAATTATAATCAACACCCTACTGGTCACTGACTATTTTACTCTGTGAGCACCAGCATCCCCAATAAGGAACCATCCTACTTCTACAAGAGCTAGGGTATTTTGGGACAAGCATTTCCCCCTGAGGGCAAAGACCATCTCAGTTTTCTCTTTGAATCTTTAGCAACTTAAGAAGACTTGGCACCCAGGTACTTCACAAATGCGTGTTGACTGACTACTATACCATTCCTTTTTAGAATCTACCTGACTCTGAAAGAAAATTACTTAGGGAGGTCCTTGAGGACAAAGGCTGTACTTCTTTGTGTTGGTATATTTAGCGCAGTACCTGGCACATAGTAAACCCTTAGGGAGGTGTAGACTTTAGAAGAAACAAAGAAATCTAGAATCATACTTCATTACTTTCCAAATAACTCCCAATCAGACACTGATGAAAATGGTTAAAGCTTAAGTAGAAGGCTCAGTGGTATCACTAAACACCTGGTGGTGTTTGGGCAAGAACTAATTTGTCTATAGCTAAGTACTTGGACTCTCAGAAGATGTAGGAAATATCTCTCACCTGAGCAATAAGCTAAAGGAGGCCCATTGCCTAACTATGGGCTCAGCTTTGATAGAAATAGAGACAGTGTTTTTTCATGGGATCAATGTAGTTTGTCACTAACTGTAACTGTTATCTGTTTTGTACCACATTGACGTTTGTGATCTTAATTTAGTCTATAGGCTCCTTAATTAAGAATCAGAAAGGACCTCAGAGATGCTCTAATCCAAAATACCTCATTTTATCACTGAGGTGCCTGAGGCCCAGGGAAGGTCAAGACAAGGCTTGATTTCAAGGGTCTCCTAAGGCCTGGTTTCAAATCCCATCCACTCCCAGGCCAGTGTTCTTTACAAAGTACCACACTGCCCTATTAAATATGTTAGGGATTTTATTTTAGGTGTTATGTTCATATGTTGTGCTAGTATGAATACTTTGATAGATGTTATTTAACAGCTTATGATATATGTTCACATATGCTCCTATGTACCTTGCAAGGAATTTGCTAAGATTTTCATGTTCTTTTTTAAAAAATAAATTAGTTAATTTATTTTTAGTTTTCAACATTCACTTGCATAAGATTTTGAGTTTTGAATTTTCTCCCCTTCTCTTTCCTCCCCCCTCCCCAAGACAGCATGCAATCTGATATAGGCTCTATCAACACATTCATATTAAACATATTTATTAGACATGATGTAAAGAAGAATTAGAACTAATGGGAGGAACCACAGGAAAGAAGAAACAAAACAAAACAACAAAAGAAAAGGAGAGTAAATAGGATGCTTCCATCTTCATTGAGATTTCAAAATTCTTTCTCTGGATCTGGACAGCATTTTCCATTGTGAGTCTTTTGGAGTTGTCTTAGATCCTTGCCTTGCTGAGAAGAGCTAAGTCTATCAAAGTTAGTCGTTGCACAATGTGGCTATTACTGTGTACAGTGTTCTCCTGGTTCTGCTCTTTTCACTTAGCCTCAGTTCATATAAGTCTTCCCAGGTTTTGTTGAAGTTCACTTGCTCATCATTTCTTATAGCACAATAGTATTCCATTACATTCATATACCACAACTTGTTCAGCCATTCCCCAATTTGATGAACATCCCCTCAATTTCCAATTCTTTGCCACCACAGAAAGAACTGCTATAAATATTTTTGTACATGTGGGTCCTTTTCCCACTTTTATGATCTCTTTGGGACCCAGAGATTTTCATATTCTTTACTGAGAAAAATTCATGGAGATAAAGTTTCTCACTGGACAAAATACAATACAACAAACTTTTAATGCTGATAGATATGCATAGTAACAGCTAGGGGAGTAGACAACACTGCCCTTGCCACCTTAGCTTGCCTTTTGATCTGGTTTATATTAATTTACATGCTGAGACATAAAGAGTAATAGGAATATCTGACTCTAAGTGGTATGGTTGTCTGGAATAGAGGCCAACAATCTTTCTGTGGATATGAAGAAAGGTGGTATCTGCATCCAGAGAAAGAACTGATAAAAAGAAGTATGTATAGGATAATTTTACATATATCCATATACATATACACAGACATAAATACATATATGTATATGTATATACACATATATTCTTATTTGAGTGTAATGGTAGCCATCTCTGGGTTAGAGGGAGTGAGGGGAAAAAAATGGAATAAAAGGAAAAAAATGAATTTACGTGATTAACTTTATTATATATTTAAAAGGGATAGCAAGTTGTACATAATAGATTTCTAGTTTCATGTGTAATCATCTTTTTATTATATTATGTTATGGAAATGCTTGTTTTATTCTATAAATTAAAAATAAAATAAGTTAAAAAAGAAAAAGAAAACTTAATCAGTCTTGAGGCAATTTTTTTACCTTTTACTAGTAGGGTGTGGTGGCTTTGACTAAAGTTCCATCAGTCTGCCCTTAGTAGGGGGAGATTCAATCCACTACACCATTAAGTGAGAGTTGAGATGGCCAACAAATGACCCTAAAGGGTAGGAGCCCAGACACTGGTAGTAGGGAGCAATGTCCCGCAGAGATTATCAAGCCTAGAAGTCAACATTAGATCACTGGAAATCAGAAAAGCAGTTCCAAGCTGAGACAACACACCCACTAGTCATTGCAAAAATACGAGGAGCTAGCAGAGTGGACACCCTGTGGAGATTTTCCACCAATCAGGAAGACCAATGAGAATGTGATGACTTCATCAGAAGACACTTGTGATCCTGTAGCTTTGGAGGTGATTTGGCCTCCACATGTGGGTCTTGGAAACACATTTTCTAAGAATGTGCCCCTCTTGTGCCCATTTCCCACCATCACACCAGTGTGCATCTTTGTGGGAGGGTGTTCTCCAGGCTTATGGGAAGGAATGTTTTATTTTGATTTTTATTACTATGTTATTTCATCAAATGCCTTTGTTTTGAACAAATTGTATCCTCTGCTTGACTGGAGAAAAAGTAAACATTGGAAGAGGCTCAAGAACTAGAGTTTTGAGTGACTACAAACCCTCCCCTGAACCTGGGATGGCTATTCTAGGGACAGAAGGGTGCTCCCCATGTTCTGGCAGCCCAGGAGACTGTCAGTTGGGGGTGTCTTGTACTCGCTGTTGGGGAACATCCTTCTCCCCGTGGGGCAGTCGCTTCTCTTCAGGTACTGGAGCCAGATCAGGAGCTTTCTGCCCACACTTGGACACTGTGAAGCGACTCATGTGCAGAGCTTCCTCATAGCCTGGGGGTGTCTCCAGGGTAGAGGACAATGAAGGCATCTGCATGGGGTTGTGAGCGTGAGCTACGGCAAAGATCCTACGGGCTGCTGGTCCGAAAACTGATCGAAGAGCTGTCAGAGAGAAGAAAGAGGGCACTAGAACATGGGAGCCATGCTGGAAAAACAGACCCTGACCTCAATGTAGGTTATTATCTTTTCTGCAAATACGCACAGTATGACCCTCACATCCATTCCCACAACCCCCTTGAAAATACCTAGACTTGACCAAGAGGCAGCTTCCTCTTCTCCTTGAAAACTGCTTTGCCCTAATGCCTTGGATTTATCTTTCTCTGCTTTCCAAGATTCTGGTCCTATTGCCCTTTGGCTAATTCCTCCTTCCTACTGTATTCAGAAACTTTTTGCTTCAGAAACCATTTACCCAACCAGAGTTCTTTGGATTGCACATCTTTGTTGTACCTGACATCTTTCTATACGTTCCAGGAAAGAGAAAACAGTCTGCCACAGTATAAAAACTTGATTTTTCTGTCTTTCACTGGACAAAACTGTACAAACACTTGAAACAAAAACTTTCGCTCCTGGAATATTGATTCCAGTGGTAATCACTGAATTTGGGGAAAGATAGTTATAGAACTGGAGAAGGAATGAGTGAATGAATGCAAAAATTCTTATTAATGTGTTAATTATGTGATAAACACTAGGGTCACAAATAGAAAAGCAAGACATCTCCTCCTTTCAAGGAACTAACATTCTAATGTATGAGACAAATACAGATTTCAGAGTCGCTATAATGATAAAGAGGTTATCGGGAGAATAGACAAAAATATGTGATTCTTCAGCCCAGAAAAACAAACTTTTCCAATTTTCATTAAAAGGGGATATCATTAAAGTTTATAAAATTGTGAAGGGGTAGGTAGATATGGATTTATTCACTAAATACCAGGGTGAAGGAATTAGGGAAGGAAACTCCTCAGATTTTGAAAGATGTAGATTTTGGAAAAAGAAAAAGTGTACTTTATACCATGGACAGTTATAATAACAATAAAAATGCTAGTTTGCGTCTTTATAGCACTGTAAGGTTTTGTAAAGCACCATTTTATCTCTATAACCAACCTGGAAGGTAGGTGCTGTGATCGTCTCCATTTTGCTGATGAAGAAACTGAGACAAACTGAAGTTAAATGATTTGCCCAGGGTCTTACTTATTAAGTGAGGCAGGATTTCAACTTAGGTTCTACTGATTCCAGGCCTAGCACAATATCCACTATACTACAGCTGTCTAGCTGTAGTATAATTTTAACATGTAGTACCCCTTAGAGGTGGTACAGACTGAAAATATACATAGGTCCCATGAAGACAGAAGAACGCATGCATGATAGATCAGTAACTACCTTCAGTAGAAATTAGGAACATTTAGGATGGGGTCATTATTAACCTTTTGAATCTGTTATAAGGAACAACCATACGTTCCCACAACAAAATCTCTTTTGGTGATACCATAGACAGACTGTTGTGTTGGATAGATATGATCCAGGAACACATTTTGAAAGGATATATTAATCCTCTGTGATCTGTTTGTCACATCAAGAGCCTTTTCTTCATAGATTACCATTACCATAACCCTACCAAAAAGCCCTGATCCAGCCCCACCTTCTCATTGTTGGATTCTTTATGTTTTTAACATGGGGACAAAATCTTTCCTTCTGTGTGTCTGACTCTCGCCATTCCCTTATCCTCTCTAGCACTCAGAACATCTGAAAATCAAGCAGAATAAAAATATTCTGTGTTCTTGAGAATGCAGATCTTCTCAGAATATCTCAGAGGTCTACAATTTAGAGGACCATTCTTTCAAGTGTTTCCCTCCCTTGGCTCCCCCTCTATAAGTATGTGGATGTACTCACAAGTGATGGTGCTCTGAAGGGTGCTGTCATGGTCAAAGGCAATGACTGTCACTTCATATGGTGGTGGGCCCACTTCCTCTCCTGTTCGCTGTCGACTGATGCAACAGCGGAGGCAGACTGAGGTCAGGCCACACAGAAGGAATAGCCCCCCAATCACCACCAGCAGCCTATAAGGGGAGGGATACAAGGTGTGAGTGGCCATACATCTTTCTACATCAATGTGTGTACATGTGCTCCTTGTTTCTGTGTTTTCCAGAAAGACCTACAGAGTATGTACTACCCAAAATTGCTTTGATTTCAGCTTCCTAAGGGCCTTCATTCTTTGTGAGACAGAGAACAAGATTACATCACCATACTGATATCATCGTTAGGATAATTGAAAGTGATTTATAGGGGACTGTGTTTATTATTGTTTTTCAGTCCTTTCAGTCATGTCTGACCCTTTGTAAATTTACCTGGAGCTTGGAATTTTCATGGCAAAGATACTAGAGTAGTTTGTCATTTCCTTTTCCAGCTCATTTTACAGATGAAGAAACTGAGGCAAACAGGGTTAAGTGACTTGCCCAGGGTCACACAGCTAGTAAGTGTTTGAGGGCAGATTTGAACTCAGCAATATGAGTCTTCCTGACTCCAGACTCAGCACTCTATGCATTGTACCACCTACTCACCCTGGTACTACATTATACTACACTGAAACAGAACCTTTCCCTTCCCTGGAAATGAGTTATTTAGGTGCCTCTTTCCATGTTGAATGGTAGAATTTTATGCTTATAGATGTCTCTCCAATACTCTGTTCCCTAGCTCAGCTGGGGAAGAAACATCTGTAGTAGGAAGGATTTCTGACTTGTTCTTTTGTGACTAAGAATTGATCAGTTATGGATCTACAATTCCAATAACTTGTGTTTACATGACTACAGATTTGGCTTCTGCTCTCTTAGGAGCTGCAATAAAACAACTGTTTCCACAATAATTCCCATGCACAAAAAAAGAATAGGACTTAGGAATAGGCCTATTAAGGCTCCAACATATTGAGCATGAAATTTGGGGTAGCAGGACATAGGAAACAAATGAATCCTTTGCCTGGGGAAAATAGGAAACAGGAGGCAATGATGGGTTTGCATTTGGCATATAGAAAAGAATATGAGAATATAGAAGAAATATATAGAATATATAGAAAAGAATGTCAGAATATAGAAGAAATATATAGAATATATGTAAACATATAGAATATGTTGAAAAGAATATGAGAATGGCTGGGATGATGGGTATGGGGAAAAGAAGACAGGAAAGGAGCATATTCCAAACTGTGACCATGAGGATCCTTAGGAACCATTGGGAATGCCACGAGGAAAATGTTGATGCTAGTGAACTTTTTTTCTCTAAAACATTAAAAATGAAAATATCTCTATATCATAAGTTTATTGTGAGTATAGTGAGGGTTACTGGGCTATGGGGGCCATCTCATGGAATATGATCAGAGATACCATTCTTGGTTCTGGTTGATCTCGAGGAGCTTTGGTTCAACCCTACACTGCCCCCTTCTCTGGAGCCTTCAGTCTCTTCATCATATTGCTGAATTTTCTACCTTCACAACATCTCTTCTATGCATCCCCTTTTCTCCACTCACACACTGTGGCCCTGGTTCAGGCCATCTTCACTTTATGCCTTGAATATTACAATAGCCTTCTGCTTGCTCTTCTTGTCTCAAATCTCCCCCCACTTCAATCCATCCTCCACTCACTAGCTGGAGAGATTTTCCTAAAGTTTAAGTCTATGTCACCTCTCCCATCCTTCACCCTACAATTAAGAGTTAAAAATGGCTCCCTATTATCTCCACAATAAAATATAAAAGTATCTGTTCGGCTTTTAAAGCCCTTTAAGGAGAAGTTAGGTGACTCAGTGAATAGAGCACTGGCCCTAGAGTCAGGAGGATCTGAGTTCAAATCTGGATTCAGACTCTTTATACTTACTAGCTGTGTGACCTTGGGCAAGTCACTTAACCCCAACTGCCCTGCCTTTCTCCCTCCAAAAATAAAACAACAACAAAAAAGTCCTTTAAAACCTGGCCCATTTATATCTTTCTAGTCTTCTTAAATCTTCCTCCCCGCCATGATCTAGTGACATTGGCCTTCTTACTGCTCATTGAACATAACATCCTCTCTCCAGGTCCCATCCAGGCCTTTTCACAGAATGTCATCTGTGCCTGGAATGCTTGCCCCCTTTATCTCTCATTCCTGACTTCCCTGGCTTTCTTTAGAACTCATCGTGAATCCCACCTTTTGCTGAAAGCCTTTCCTACTGTGTCTGCTTATGCCTTCCTTTCAAGACTACTGCCAATGTACATCTGTATATATCTTGCATTTATAGTTTTTCATATGAGTTCCTTTAGAAAAAGGATGATGTTGGTGTTTTTAATAATAATAATAATAGTATGCTTTAAGGTTTACAAAGTGTCTTACAAATATTATCTCATTTTAGCCTCATAATGACCCAGTAAAGTTGGTGCTACTATTGTTCTGTTTTTACAGATAAGGAAACTGAGACAAACTGACGTAAGATGACTTGCCCAGGGTCACACAGCTAGTAAGTGTCTGAGACTGAATTAGAACACAAGTCTTACTGACTCTAGGCCCAGCACTCTCTACATGGTGCCACCCATCTGCCTAGCATGGTTTGGTTGGGGGTTTTTTTTTGCCTTCCTTTGTATCCCTGGTGCTTAGTTCAGTTCTTGGCATATAATAAATACTTAATAATTGTTGACAGACTCACTGTGACTAACCAAGTAACACATTCTCAGTTCCTTTACTGGATTTTTGTATGCAATGATCTTTTTTTTTTTCTGGAGGGGGGAAGGCAAGGCAATTGGAGTTGTGACTTGCCCAAGGTCACAAAACTAGTCAAATGTCAAGTATCTGAGGCTGTACTTGAACTCAGGTCCTCCTGACTTCTGGGCCAGTGCTCTGTTCACTGCACCACCTAGCTGCCCCTGCAATGATCTTTTAAGTTAATCTCCAGTTAATTGATGCCCTTCATAAACTGTGGTCCAAATCTAACAAATAACATTCCATATTTGGTCCAACCAGAGCAGAGGGCATCAACGCTACTGCTTTCCCATTCCTAGACACAGTGTTTTTCTTAATGAAAACCAAGATTGCCTTAGCTTTTTTGGGGCACCATGTATCTCACTATTGACTCATAATGAGCTTGCAATTCACTCAATCAGTTCTTCTGCAGATAAATTTCTATATAGTCATACTGTCTTGCTTATCTTATACTTGTTTAATTGATTTTTTTGGACCCAAGCATTAAGATTTTAAATTCATTCCTATTAATCACCTTCCTATTAAATTTAAAAGAAAGCAAAGTAGTGTAGCTTAGTGGACAGTATTTCAGGAAGTCTGAAAGTCTCAACATGAGCTTGGACTGGGACACATTTTTATCAACAACTTAGATAGACATTCTTATCAAAATTGCAGATGGTACAAAGTTTGGGGGATAGCTGATAGCTCGGATTACAAAGTCAGGCTTAAAAAAAAACCCAATTTCTTGACAGGATACAACATTGGGCCAAATACAATAAAATTAAATTTAATAGGGATAAATATAAATTTTTTTTTTCTTTTTGGAGGGCAATTGGAGGGCAAGTAACTTGCCCAAGGTTACACGGCTAGGTTTTTGTTTGTGTGTGTTAAGTGTCTGAGGCCGGATCCGAACTCAGGTCCTTCTGACTCCAGGGCCAGTGCTCTACTCACTTTGCCACCTAGCAACCCTAAATATAAAATTTTAAAATAAAATTTACAAAGTTGGGTTCAGAAAATTAACTTTACATATACAAGCTACAGAATGTAGATTAACTTTCCCTCTCAACTAAGTGGTCATCTATGAATTTGATGCTATTTTGGTGCTATATACATACCTTCGTCCAAGTTATTGATTGGGGTGGCTAGGTAGCACAGTGAATAGAGCACTGGACCTGGATTCAGAAGGACCTGAGTTCAAATCCAGCCTTAGACACTTAACACAAAACTAGTCGTGTGACCTTGGGCAAGTCACTTAACCCCAATTGCCCTACCTTCCCTCCTCCAAAAAAAAAAAAAGCAAAAAAGAAACAACTTTAAATACATCAAGATCTAGGACAGATCTCTGTAACCTGCATCTGACAATATCCTTTCAAGTCTATATCAAATCATTAATGACTACTTTTTGGGTCAGATCATTCTACTAATAATATAATCTACTAAAAGTACTATTGTCTATCCCTGCCTGTTTTTATACAGGTGTGCTAAGAATGGTTTTTACATTTTACATTTTTATATTTTGAAATCATTTTATTACATTTATTGAATATCCCATAGATAACTTAAACTCAACATGTTCAAAATTTAACAGTCTTAGCTCACAGGCCTTACAAAAATCCGGTGACAGGTTGGATTTGACCCTTGGGCCATAGTTTGCTCATTCCTGACACCATTACATCTTTTTTCCATCAAAGGCTTTATCATTTAGAGTCACATAGGTTGTCTTTGGGAAAGAAAATTTAGTTTAATGACAGGCCATAATGGTAGCCATCCTATTCGTCCTCTGCATTTATGCCCACATGGTATGGTAGACTGAGTATTTTAAATATTACTAACATATATTTGAAGTTAGGAGACACAGTTTCAAGTCCTAGACCTAGCACTTATTATCTGTGTGGATCTCAGCATATTACTTAAGTTCTCTGAGTTTCAGTTTCCTCACCTATAAAATGAGGATTTGAATAACCTTCCTCACTAGTGTAGAACAAGGAATGTGCTTTATAAAGCACAAACGTGCCCAATTGCTATAAAGATGCATTATTTCCCATGATATTGCGCTGGCAACCTATAATATAAATATCTTTAAGACCAATAAATAATGGGTTACTTGCTGGAGAATTACCTTTAGAAACTTACCAGATATACCATACATGGACCCAATCGGTGGTCAAACAGCTGAGAAGGAAACAGAAAGGTCAGGTAATTTAGCAAATATAATGAAAAGCTTGTTATACAGCATTTTATAGTTGTTATACAGCAGAAGCTTGTTATAATGCTGGTGTCAGGGGAAAAGGATATACCCCGTGTAATTAATGTTCTCTATTAAAGAAACCTTAGAATTTGATTTGATCTACAGTGAAACTTCATGAAGTGGTTTCACTTTACTATATACTTGAAAACCAGAGAGTGTTCTTTCTGCTTCCTGCCATCATTTCCTCCTTTATTCTTGACTATATAAGTCAAGAACATATAATATATTATATATATTTAATAATATATATATTATATAGTATATATTATATACTATATAATAAACAGGGAGCCCTTCTCCTTGCTAAGGCTAACTGCCCTACGTGCACTCTTGATCCCTTTCCCTCTTATTTTTTTCCAGAAGATTTTTTTGCTCTATCATTCTTACTCTCCCATTAATCTTAAATCTCTGTCTATAGCTGCTTTTTTGTCCCCTACAAATGTGCTCATCTCTCTTCTATGCTTTAAAATATCCCTTCTAGCAGCAGCTAGGTGGCATAGTGAATAGAGTGCTGGCCCTGGAGTCAGGAGGACCTGAGTTCAAATTCGGCCTCAGACACTTAACACATACAAAAAAACTAGCCGTGTGACCTTGGGCAAGTCACTTAACCCCAATTGCCATACCTTCCCCTCTCCAAAAAAAAAAAAAAAGTAAAAGCATCCCCTCTACATATTCCTTTATACCTTTCCTCCATTTTTTTACTAAACTTGAGAAAGTCTTCTATACTTGGTGCCTCTATTTCCTTTCCTCTAATTCCCTTAAATGTAGTTTGGTTTCTTTATTGAAACTACTTTCTCCAAAGTTATAGCGATCTCTTAATTACCAGATCTAATTTTTCTCAGTCCTTATCCTTCTTGGCCTCTCTGAAGCCACTGAAACTCTCAATAACCCTCTTCTCCCCCTTTCTTCTCTTAATGTTTCTCCATAAGAGCCCTCCACATTCTCCTCTCAGAGGGGTCTGACCCCTCTTTCTCAGTCTTCTTTGTTAGATTTTTACTCAGGTTATGCCAGCTACCCATGGATTTCCCTTAAGGCTCTGTCCTGGGCCTTCTGGTCTTCTCCCTCTATATTACTTTGCTTGGTGATCTCATCAGCACCCATAGATTCAATTATCATTTCTATACAGATGATTCTCAGTTTTATTTATCCAGTCCTAATCTCTATCCTGACCTTCAGGTTCACACCTTGAACTGGATATCCCATAGATAACTTAAACTCAACAAGTCCAAAATTGAACTCATTATCTTCCCCACCCTCCCACCAAGACTTCTCAATTTTCCTATTACTGTTGAAGGCATTGTCATTCTCCCAGTCACCTAGGCTCCCAACCTACATCTCCAAGTCCTCCCTTGCTCTCACTCCGAGTATCTAATCTGTTGCCAATGCCTGTTGAGTCTACTTAAATAATATCTCTTGTATGCGCCCCTTCTATCCTCTGACACTGCCCCGGTGAAAGCTTTTATCACCTCATGCTTGGACTACTCTGATAGCCAGCTGGGTGTTCTCCTTATCTTAAGCCTCTCCACACTTCAGTCTATCTTCTATGAGTGTCCACTCAATTATTAAAGTGATCTCCCTAAAGTACAGACCTGATTACATCAATCCCTCCCTGCCTCCATTCAATAGACTCCATATTACACCCAGAATCAAATATGGAATCCTTTATTTGACTTTTAAAGTCCTTCACAACTTGGTCCCTTCCCACCTTTCTGGTCTTATGCTCCATTTCCTTCTACATACTCTATGATCTAGAGATACTGGCCTCTTTGCTCATCCCCTGACTTCTGTCTGGAATTCCCTATCTTTTCATTTCCTGCATTTTCTGACTTCTTTCAAGTCTCAGCTAACATCCCACCTTCTATAAGCAGACTTTCCAGTCTTCCTTCTCTTCATTCTAGTGCCTTCCCTCTGAGATTATCTCCAGTTTATCCTGTGTATGTCTTGTTTGTACATAGCTGTTTACACATTATCTCCCTTTCCCCCCACTAGACTCTGAGATCCTTGAGGGCAGGAATCCCCCCCCCCCTTTTTTTGTATCTTTAGCACTCAGCAGGGTACCTGCCACATAATAAATATTTATAAATGCTTGCTGACTTCTTCTCACTAGGTTCCCAGTCACCTCCCACTTTGTATCAGACATTTACCAGCTGTGTGACTCTGGGCAAGTAACTTAACCCTATTTGCCTCAGTTTCTTCATCTGTAAAATGAGCCAGAGAAGGAAATGGTAAACCATTCTAATATCTTTGTCAAGAAAATCCCCAATGGGGTCACAAAGAGTCACATGACTGAACCACAAAGAACTTATCTGTTACTCCATATGGCTTCTGTGTTTTTAAAAAGCCCAGGTATGGAAAGTGTATCAGAATCACAGAATATCAGAATTGGTCCTTGTGAATTTCTAAACTCAGCCTGACAAAACTTACCCAGTTTGTGTTGGAAGATCTCTGGAGATGGGGAGTTTTTTTCCTTTCAAGGCTGCCTCATTTTACCTTGTGACAACTCTAATTGTCAGAGTTTTCCTCTAAAATCTAGTCTAGATTTGCCCCCTCTCTGACTCTTAGCCATTGTTGCTAGTTTTTCTCTCTGGAGTCATGAGAAAGAGATCTAATCTTTCATCTGATAACTTCAAATATTTCCTGACAGATCATAATCTGTCTCCCCTACTTCCTCATCTCCGGTTTTTTCTCCTCTAGGGCATATTCCCAATTTTTTCAAACAGCTTTGTTTCACAACCCTGGTCACACCTGTCTGGACATTTTCTAGTTTGTCAATATTTTTCAAAATCAGCATGTAAGATAGAACTCAACATTTCAGATATGGCCTGAGTGGGAAAGAATATCATGCCACCCTTATCCTGAAAGACATTTCTCTCTTAATCCAGATTTAATCCAGGCACCACTTTTTGTTGTCATATCATTGATTATCTTACTGATTTTATTGGTTTATTGATTTCTATTGAGCTTGCTATCCATGAAAGCACCAAGAGTTTTCTAGACTAATGATGATGATGACAATTTATCCAGCAACACTATTAGGTTTGCCAAGCACTTTACATAAATTATATCATTTGATCCACAGAACAAACCCAGGACATAGGTTCTGTTATTTTCCATTTATAGATGAGGAAACCCAGGTAGGCAGAGATTAAGTGACTTGTCTGTAGTCATGCAATTGTTATATATCTGAGGCAGGATTCTCTCTTAGGTCTCCTTGACTCTAAGACCATTGCTCTTGCAATGTACGATCATTGTCTAATCATGCCATCCCTATCCAGACCTTAAAACCATATAGCCTCTCCTAGTCTTACTTTCTCATGTGTATGATAAAGATGAGAAGAATTTTACTATTCTGGGTCAAATGAGATTTTACTATAAGGGTCAAATGAGATTAGGCATGTGAGAGTATATCCACAAAGCACACACATTCTCTGGTTTCTGATTAATCAGATTAATCAATCTGATTTAATTCTGATTAATCTGATTAATCCAAGCGGAATACATTTATGGAGAACCTACCACATGCCCAGGATTGTGCTGTGGGGAAACACAAAATAAAGAAGGGAACTATGATCCTTAACTTACAGCTTGTATTAGCTTCTGCAGAACTCTATATTCTCTATGGTTGCTACTTTCCATTTTGTCCATCTTTCATATTTCTTCTCAAGTCATATTCTGATTAATGAGTAGCAATGGTTATAATGGGATATCTCCCACTATATGTTTAGGCAACATATAGTAGGAGACGATGGGGTCAATCTACTGATCACTCAACAAATACCTATTGAGCCTAGGTCCTAGGCAAGATACTATACTGTAAGCATAATAACAGAAAACATTTCTTTAGCACCTACTGAATGTATACTCCAACCTCTCTCTTTCCTCATAGGTCTTATTCCAAACCCTTTTCTCTCACCTCTAATCCTACATCTACTCCCTTGCATTTAGAGCAGATGAGATAGCTTGTGTTTCACTGAAATGTAGGCTATTTCCCATGAGGTTATCCAGCTTTCCTTCTCCACTCCTCTCCATTTTTCCACATCATTACCCATTTTCTTCTTCTTCCCTCTGATCAGAGAAGTACCGTTACTCCTCATTAAGATTAATCCTTCCTCTACTGTCCTTCTTTTTCTTCCCTTGCCTCCTCCAGGAGCTGGTTCTAATGGTCATCCCTTCTCTCCTAGATGCAGCTTAACTGTCTCTCTCTTCTCTACTTCAAGGCTAATTTTCCATTTGCATGACTCTGATCCCTGCTCAAAAATCTTCAACAGCTCACTATGGTCCCCCAGAAAAAGTTCAGGCTCCTTCGATGGTCCTCTACAATCTGATGCCCTCCACAGAAACCCTAAGCTTCCCAGAACATGCCTTATTATGTCCTCTATGTTTCAGTTTCTGTCTCTCTCCGCTCTACCTCCCTCTCTTCCTCTCATCTCTCTCCCTCCCTCTCATTCCTGTTTTCCCTCCCTCCTTCCTTCTGTCTCATTCTTTTCCCCTCCCTGTCTCTTTCCATCCCTCTCATTTCCCCTTCTCTTTCTCTCTCCCTCCCCTTAATCCATCCATTAAAATTCAACTCAAATACACTTCATCCCCGTTTTGTCTTGGATCCTTTACTGGGCTTATATTGGTGTTACATATGTCACTTTATGTTTTCCTCAACTGTAAGCTCAACTGCAAGGCAGAGATCATCCCTCATCTAAACTTTTTGGTTTCTTCTCACCAAAGCCTAGCACAGTGTTCTATACACAAGCTAGCTTATTAAATGTTTATGGGCCAGTTTGCTCCTCTTTTCGTCTTGCTGCCAGCTGAAGTCTTTGGGCTCCTGCTCTCTTTGCCAAGATGCCTGAGGAAACGCAGACCCAGGACCAACCCATGGAGGAGGAGGAAGTGGAGACGTTTGCCTTTCAGGCAGAAATTGCTCAGTTGATGTCTTTAATCATTAATACATTCTACTCTAATAAAGAGATCTTCCTGAGAGAGCTAATTTCAAATTCATCTGATGCCCTGGACAAAGTCAGGTATGAGAGTCTGACAGATCCAAGTAAACTAGACTCTGGGAAAGAGCTGAACATTAGCATCATTCCAAACAAAGATGATCGCACCCTTACCATTGTGGATACTGGTATTGGAATGACCAAAGCTGATTTAATCAACAACCTTGGTACAATAGCAAAGTCTGGAACCAAAGCTTTTGTGGAAGCATTACAGGATGGTGCAGATATTTCCATGATTGGTCAGTTTGGTGTTGGTTTTTATTCTGCCTATCTGGTTGCTGAGAAGGTGACCGTCATCACTAAACATAATGATGATGAACAGTATGCCTGGGAGTCTTCAGCAGGAAGGTCATTCACCGTTAGGACTGACGTAGGTGAACCTATGGGTCGAGGAACAAAGGTAATTCTGCATTTGAAAGAGGACTAAACTGAGTACTTGGAGGAAAGAAGAATAAAGGAAATTGTGAAAAAGCATTCTCAATTCATTGGCTATCCAATTACACTTTTTGTGGAAAAAGAACGGGATAAAGAAGTCAGTGATGATGAAGCAGAGGAAAAGGAAGAGAAACAGGAGAAGGAAAAAGAAGAAAAGGAGTCTGAGGACAAATCAGAAATAGAAGATGTTGGCTCAGATGAAGAAGAAGAAAAGAAAGATGGTGACAAGAAGAAAAAGAAGAAGATCAAAGAAAAATATATAGATCAAGAAGAGCTTAACAAAACAAAGCCAATTTGGACCAGAAATCCTGATGATATTACCAATGAAGAATACGGTGAATTCTATAAGAGCTTGACAAATGACTGGGAAGATCATTTAGCTGTGAAACACTTCTCAGTGGAAGGACAGTTGGAATTCAGAGCCCTTCTCTTTGTTCCAAGATGTGCCCCTTTCGATTTATTTGAAAATAGAAAGAAAAAGAATAACATCAAGTTATATGTGCGCAGAGTTTTCATCATGGATAACTGTGAAGAGCTGATTCCTGAATATCTGAATTTCATCAGAGGTGTGGTGGATTCGGAAGATCTTCCTTTAAATATTTCACGTGAAATGCTGCAGCAAAGCAAAATTCTGAAAGTGATAAGGAAGAATTTGGTCAAAAAGTGCTTGGAACTCTTCACTGAACTGTCAGAGGACAAAGAAAATTACAAAAAGTTTTATGAGCAGTTTTCTAAAAACATTAAGCTTGGAATACATGAAGACTCCCCAAACCGAAAGAAACTTTCAGAATTGCTGAGATACTATACTTCTGCTTCTGGTGATGAGATGGTTTCTCTTAAGGACTATTGCATAAGGATGAAGGAGAACCAGAAACACATCTATTACATTACTGGTGAAACCAAGGACCAAGTGGCTAATTCAGCTTTTGTTTAGCGTCTTCGGAAACATGGTGTAGAAGTAATATATATGATTGAACCTATCGATGGGTATTGTGTTCAACAGCTAAAGGAATTTAAGGGCAAGACTTTAGTGTCTGTAACCAAAGAGGGTTTGGAACTCCTGGAAGATGAAGATGAAAAAAAGGAACAGGAGGAAAAAAAGGCAAAGTTTGAAAATCTTTGCAAAATTATGAAAGATATCCTAGAAAAGAAAGTTGAAAAGGTAGTTGTATCAAACCGATTGGTTACTTCCCCATGCTGCATTGTCACAAGCACACATGGCTGGACAGCAAACATGGAAAGAATAATGAAGGCTCAGGCACTAAGAGACAACTCAACAATGGGTTACATTGCAGCAAAGAAACACTTGGAGATAAACCCCAATCATTCCATTATTGAAACTCTACGGCAAAAGGCAGAGGCTGACAAGAATGATAAATCTGTGAAAGATCTGGTCATCTTATTGTATGAAACCGCACTGTTGTCTTCTGGGTTCAGTCTGGAAGAACCCCAGACACATGCCAATCGAATCTACAGGATGATCAAGCTTGGTCTTGGAATTGATGAAGATGATTCAACTACTGAAGAAACCAGTGCAGCTATAACTGAGGAAATGCCACCTCTTGAAGGAGATGATGACACATCTCTCATGGAAGAAGTGGACTAAAGCATTCCAAAACATGAAACTATAGCATGTTTCCTAGACTAGTCTGAATAAATTATTTTGTATAAGGTGTTGAAAAAATACTTGATGTCTTCATTCCCTCTGATGTATATTTTCAGATATGTTCTCTTTATTTTTGTTAAATCACTTTTTAAAAAAAGATGTATGACATGAACATGCTGTTTAAGAGGAAGTTTAGGATTCTCTTCCCTTCTAAGTATAATCAATACTGTGATACCTTAGACATTCAAGCAAGAACTAGTAATCATTGTAGTTTACTTTGGTTTTATTTTAGGGAGGGAGAAATAAAATCCTTAATATATGTCCAAAAAATGTTTATGGAATATAAATTGTGCTAGGTTCAAGACCAAATGGAGTTCTAAGGGTGTAATGATATAAAGGTGTAATGGGATTGAGTACCAGAGGTGAGATAGACTTGGATTACAATCCCAACGTGGGTAGGATCTTAGATATGAGAATGGGAGGGGCCTAAGAGCTCATCTAGTTAAAATCCTTCATTTTACAGAAGAATTTGGAGCCCAAAGAGGTTCAGCGGCTTTCTCGAGGTCACCCAGGAATAAGAAGCAGCGATAGAATTTAAACAGCTCCCCTGATGCCAGCAGCACTTTTTCAACTATACTGCTCTGACTTCCTTTACCTCACAATCTCACTGTGCCTTGATTCCTTCATCTGTAAAGTGGGAGCAACTCACAAGGTTGTTGATTGCTTAAGTATCATCTTTAATAATTAATGTAAGAGAAAATAAGCATCAAAAAGGATACAATTCTTGTCTTCAAGAAGTTTAAAATGCATTTGGGAAAATAGAACTAACATATTGTCATTTAGAAAAATGATCAAATGCTAAACTGTGTAGTGTTAACTAAAAATGTAATAGGAGTTCAAAGAAGGAAGAGATCAGTGTGGGTTGGAGAAGTCAGAGAAAACTTACAGAATCTTTACATCAAGGAAGATAAGAGAAAAAGTATACTAAATGGATCATATATTATGATTATTGCAAAATTATGAAAGATATCCTAGAAAAGAGTCATTATTACACAGTTCTAAGGGAGCTGCCTAAAGCCCATAGAGTAGTAACCTACCCAGCATCAGAAGCAGGATCTGAATTCAGCCTTCCAGACTCCAAGTCTAATGCTGGGCTTCCTTTCCACTAAGTATTCACTAAATATTTGAGGAATGAATTGGAAACATTAAGTGATATTCACATATGCAGTGGGGGTAGTGTTTCAGAAATTCTAAATCTGTTTGTAGCCAGAGACTCTATCTAAATAAAGTCGAGCATGGACGCTGGATAATTCACAAAAGCCTATATAAAGGAGTGTGAGAAGCCACTATGATTGCATTCCATGTGCATTAAGATTAATTCTACTTTTATGGATGAGGAATCTGGTGCTGGAAATAACATAGTGAGCAATGCTGGTTTGGAATCTTTTTTTTTTTTTTAAAGCAATTGGGATTAAGTAACTTGCTCAAGGTTACACGGTTAGTTATTTATGTGTGGGTGCTCATTTTCTGAGGTCGGAACCAAACCCAAGTCCTCCAGACTCTGGCGTGGTGCTCTTACTCACTGTGCCACCTAGCCGCCCCTGGCTTGGAATCTTTAGGATAGGGGTGATGCGCATCTTTGCTTCTGAATGGGTTATCTCTGACAATTGTTGTTTTTGTTTGTTTGTTGTTTTTGTTTTGCTTTTTGGAGGGCAATTGGGGTTAAGTGACTTGCCCAAAGTCTCACGGCTAGTAAGTGTGTCAAGTGTCTGAGGCTGGATTGGAACTCAGGTCCTCCTGACTCCAGGGCCCATGCTCTATTCACCTATCTGCCCCTGACAATTGTCGTTAAGTCATTTCAATAGTGTCTGACTTTTTTTTTTTTTTACCCCATTTAGGGTTCTCTTGGCAAAGATCCTGGAGTGATTTGTCATTTCTTTCTCTAACTCATTTTACAGATGAGGAAACTGAGTTAAACAGGGTTAAGTGACTTGCCCAGGGTCACACAGCTAGTGTCTGAGGTTGGATTTGAACCCAGGTCCTCCCGACTCAGGACTCTTGTTCTATCCACTGTGCCACCTGTCCCAGTAGTAATAGTGACAGGGAAATCTCCCCCATCTACCAACTTCTTGTCTTCTGCTCCTGGCTCAACCTTCCTCCCCGCCCTCCTTGGGAAATCGGTGTGGAGGTTCAGATACTCACTGCTCAGAATTCACACAGTTCTCTTCACATGTCACCCAAGGAAGCTACAAAAAGTGAAAGTAACAGGTGATTGGAGCCTGCTCTGCTACTATATAGTCTGCTCCTACCTGTCATTTCCTCCCCCTTCTGCTGGGACCTGTTTCCTCCACCGATAAGAACAGAGACACAAATTCATCCATGTATGGGCCAATCAGCTTCACTGTGTTCTAAGGCCAGAGATTTTACACCAAACCTGCCCGTTCATCTTGCAATAACGTCAGGGAAAACTTACAGAATTAAATGTCACCACTCCCTGCTCAAAAAATACAAGGACCAGGCAAAGGAGTGTGAATGAATTGGTGTGAAACTTCTGCCAGTTTTGGTCTTGGTGGTGGTGATGGTTAGGGGAAGGTATATCAAAGGCTCCTGGTGAATGAGCAGCATTGTCTTTGTAGACTGTAAAACTGGTGTCTGAGGGTCTGACATGAAGACCTAGGGATGTTTCAATGAGTCCCCAAAAAATCTCTCTGGCTGAAGTGTACCTGTACCTCAAGGGAAGCCATAGGAAACCTGTTCTTCCCTCTCCCTCATTCTCCTCCCTCACCCTCTGATCACCTGCAAGCACTCAGACTAACAAGGGCATAAAGCAATAAAGGGCACAAGGCAATAGAAAATCCTGAGAACCTCTTTTAGCAAGCTAGCCCCTTTTCCTCAAGGTCCCATATGCCTCACAATATTGTCCAGAGTGATAACCCAGCAAAGGTGAAATATGGGCTTGCTTCTCTGCTGGTCCAGCTTTTCCTGGAATCTGCAAAAACACTTCTTCAACTCAGGTCAGCACCGGGGTTCCCACTTCCCTCTGCCCTGGCTCAGAGCTGCTTTCCGCCTATGACTTCAAGTTACTCTAACATTCCTATCTCTTCCCCTGCTTACTTAAGGCCAGGTAGCTTCTGCTGTCTCTCTAAGGACTCCTCACCTCAATCCCCTGGCTCCAACAGGTGAACTTTTAACTTATCTTGCCCCTACCACTTCTTGAACACCTCCTCTCCAATCCTTCCCCCTCTTCCAAAACCTTTGTATATATTATCTTTCCCCCATTAGAATGTCATATCCTTGAGGGCAGGACTGTCTTGCTTCCATAAATGTGTATCCTTGGTGCTTAGTACAATGCCTGGCATAAAGTGAATACGTTAGAGGCTTGCTCTCTCTCTCTCTCTCTGTCTCTGTCTCTCTGTCTCTGTCTCTCTCTGTCTCTGTCTCTCTCTGTCTCTCTCTCTCTCTTTCTCTCTCTGTCTCGCTCTCTCTCTCCTATCTATTTCTATTATTTTACATGGCCAAACCAATACCAAACAATTCTTCCTGGTCACGTTCTTCTATCTTCAAATCTATACCCCTTTGCCCTAGGATGGTTTGCTCTACCCAGATGTCATATCACCCTGTGCATGTACCCTCCAGCCAGAAGTACCAGCTCACAGCTCTTATGATCAGGACTTCCCAGTCCTGAATTGAATAGAGTGAATGTGCTTAATAGGTACAAAAATATATTTGTACCTAAGGGAAAAATAAAAGGTGCGTAGAACACTAATTCCATTTCCTAAGTAGAAAACAATAAGGATAGCACCCAACTCTCTAAGAATTCTATTTCCAGTCTTGTTTTCTTCCTCTCAGTGAATCTTGTTGCAAACTGAATCCTTGGGGAGAAATGACCCATTGAACTCTTTCTTGTTCTCTCACATCTAATAAATGAGTCCAGTTCGAGGCTAACCTATAATACATAAAATAGAAGATGGAAGACATCTTAGCAGTCCAAAGTATCCCTAAGGGATCAAATCCATTCTTTAAAAATGTTTTTCAATATTTTACTTCTCCCCCATTACATGTAAAAGCAATTAATATTTTTTTAAAAAAATATTTGAGTTTCAGATTCTCTTCCTCCCTCCTTCCCATCCCCCTTGATTGAGAAGGCAAACAATTGATCAAATCCATTCTCCAGTTTTTTTTTCCTTGTGAATCTTGGACTATCTACTTAATGAGGATCTGGGTCATACGAGGGTTTTTGTAAAAGAGGGACAATCGATACACACTTGTGTGTTATATCAAGATTATGTTATATCATGATCATGTTATATCATGGTCTTGATACAACACACAAGTGTGTATTGGTCTATGCAGTAGGGAAAGGCTGACAAAAGTATCCTGGGGAAAAGAGAAGTTTGGACATTTGTCTAGTCATTCTAAAGCCCTCCTGTACCCACCTGAACCCCAGATGACTGTAACTTCTATTCCTTACCCCACTTTTCATTATGCTCAGACATACATGTATGCTGCTCCTTCATAAAATCTTGCAGTGAAATCACCATGGTCGTATCGTCCTCTTCTAAACAGGACCCGTCTCCATGTGCCTTCTTTCCCCCATTGACCCCTCTTCCCCACAGAAGCACATGTATATGTATGTGGAGGTGGGGGATCTTCCCCCTCACACTTGGACTCACCTGGGAGAGCCACACCAGAGCAGAGAAAGTCACAAATGGGAGATGGTGGCCCATGGTGCTGAGCTTCTGTTTCTTCTGATTCATGTGGTATCTACTTGCTGTTTTCTTTCAAAATCCTGGGCCATCTCATGTGCCTTGACCTAGAGATTATGAGGAAAGAGACACTCCACTTAAATGAACCACAGCTTGCCTCAGTTTCCTCTTTTAAATCTTATTAAAAAAATTTTTTTTACTCTCATATCTTCTCTCTCTTTTCTTGATCAGGTTTTGTTCCGCATTTATTGCTCACATCTGCTTCTTGAACCCTTTCTTTCCGTCTAATTCTGTTTTCTTCTCACCTTTTTTTCTGTGAGGAAATATTCAGGTCAGACCCATCTGTCCTCTCTACGAGCTATTTTTCCTAGGTATTGGTTTTCTTAATTGGGGAAAAAGGGGAATGCAAAAGGTAGATTGTTAACAAGCTATAGAATCCCAATTCTAGTTTCCTTGTGCCAAGAAAGTGGTAATGTTCCTTCTCATTCCCCACAACCCTCTAGAGAGACTGCTGGAAATTAATGTGACAGGGCTGACCTCTACCTTATTCCCCCATGTGACCACTCTTCTCCCATCCCCCTCTCCAATGGCATTGCTTCCTCTTGCTGCTGCTGCAGTCAGAAACTTGTCTGGTTATGGACCATTTACCCTCAACCTCAAGAATATCTGAAGAGATTGTCCAATGGCCTGGAAAGTCATCTCAAGCTAGGGCAGGGCCAAGGCAAGATTAAGATCAGGAATCCCTGATACACCCCAGAGCATGCTGCAGCTGCTCTGTTTGCACACACCTTCACTGGGAACCTCCAGCCCCCCTTAGAGCAGCTCAGCTAATCAACTGGTCTATGAATGACAGTGCTTGAGATTCCACTGATAGTTCTGAGCCCAGTATTAGATCCTAGAAGAGGGACTCATTCATTCAGTCAACAAACATTTATTTCTATTAAGTTTTTATTATTTGGCTCCCTAATGTCTATCCCTTTGACTTTCCAAACATTTCTTCCTGGTCACTACTTCCTTATCTTCCTGTACAACAAAGTAGGCACCTTGCTTTTTATATATGAATCCCCAGCACTAAGGCTCAATGACTGGCATAAAGGAAATAATCGATGATTTTTATTCATTAATTTACACTCAACTAGGGGTCAGGTACTTGGTGACAAGGAAAATAGACAACTAAAGTAAGAAAGGTATCTGTCCTCATATACTTTCTAGCCTAGCCGATACAAAATAAATGGGTATATGGTTCTTGACCTCCAAGAAAATATACTCAAACGAGAGAGAGAAGACATATGGAAAGGAAATAGAACATGTGAAAAGGAATGCCTGATTAAGCACAACGTTTACAATTATTCCTTTTTAGAGAGATACTTATCTTATGTGTGCTGTAGATGATTATGTGTTTTGTTGTTCAATCATGTTCAGTTACGGCTGACTCTTTGTGACCCCATTTGGGGTTTTCTTGGGAAAGATACTGGAGTGATTTGCCATTTCCTTCTCTAATTCACTTTAATGATGAGGAAACTGAGGCAAACAGGAGTAAGTGACTTGCCTAGGGTCACCCAGTTAGTAAGTGTCTGAGACTAAATTTGAACTCAGGAAGATGAGTCTTCCTGACTCCAGGCCTGGTACTCTATCCACTGTACCAACTAGCTGTGTGTATACACACACACACACACACACAAACACACATATACATACAGACACATGCACACACATATATGTTGTCTAAATTATAGATGCAGCTCATGGATAGCAATGGTTAGATATGATCTGAAGTCTGGCTCACTTATGGGGAAAGCAGGAGGTGACTATGCCCATACCACAATAAAATGGAGGAAGCAAAGGAGCAGACAAAATCTGTTCAGTCTCAAAGAAGGGCATGAGGCCAGAAGGACATCTATCTGTTACCCACCTAATGCCTCTGGTCTAAAAGTCTGACAGACTCAGAGCAAAAGTCACTTCTCTGATCTCTCTTAAAAGGAGGCATTCCTTAGCTTATGCTTCCTAGTTTAGCCTATCACTACCAAATTCTAGTCATACAAAAGAAACAAATAATAATAACAATAAACCTTTATTTGAAGAAAAGAGCAAACAGAAATTAAAGTTCCACAGATTAGAATATACCAAGGAGTACATAAGAGTGAATGCGTTTTTCAGCTGGGAGCGAAATAAGATCTAAGTTCAAACCAGGAGAGAGAGAATGATCTCACCCAAGGGAGGTCCTCTTTCAGCAAACTCTAGATTTTCAGGCCCAGGAGGTCAAGAAACATGATGGGTGGGGCTGCTAGGTGGTGCAGTGAGTAAGGGAGGACCCAGGATGGTGTTTAACACCCACACAAAAATAACTAGCCATGTAACCTTGGGCAAGTTACTTAACCCCAATTGCTTTTTAAAAAAAAAAAGAAAGAAAGAAAGAAAGGAAGAAAGAAAGAAACATGATGGGCTTGGCTCTCATATATGTCTGTGGCTCAAAGGGCTCCAATTCCCCATTTATTCTCTCTCTTCTGCTCTCTCATCCTCTCTCCCATCTTCCTTTCTTTCTCTCCCCTTCACTCTCTTCCTTTTCTTTCTCTCTCTTCTCCCCCTCTTCCCTTTCCTTTCTTTTCCTCTTCCTCTTGGCCCCCCTCTCCCTCTTTCTCTCCTCCCCACCGCCTTCCCCTTATATCTCTAACCATATTTTGTAACCAGTAAAACTGAAACCTTAGAAACCTGACCTAGGAGCTCTCTGTTCAGTCCTATTCTGTCCATTTGGTGACTGAACATTGATTGTAGACACTCTATGGCAGACAAGAGAGATAGTCTTTCTTTAATATGAGAATGACTTTTAACAATTCAAAGTCGGTAGATGATTATCTGGAAATCTGGCACTCTCTCCCCACCTTGAGCAGTTCATAAATTCTTACCTTGATAGAAAGATAATTTCATCCTTTGATAGTAGAGGAAACAACTAAGGAATCGCCAAGATGGAGGCTGGAGGTGGTGGAGATTGCAGCTTCCCAGTGAAGAGTGATCCCAGGGAGTCTATAGGCTTAACCCATTCAGCAGAGATGCTACACCTTGTGAAGAATAAGCCCAAATGCTGAGATATCTTCACCAATCCCAACTATGGCTGTGGCCTTTGAGCAGCCAGACCAGTAGACTAGTGGAATTATTCTGTTGCTATTTTCTTTCTCTGTAGATTCTTACTTTTTAGTCTACGAAACCAGGAGATAGCTTCTATGACTTATTCACAAGAAGATGTGATGAGTAGATAGAACTGAGGGGGAAACAATTTAGGTACTTTTTTTGTAGCTTGGAAACATATGTAAGCAATTTGCTCCAACCAGAAAAGGATAAAAGTTTTGGCAATTTAAAAAAAACTCAAGATAAATTTGGAATGCCAATTTCATGTTCAAGTTTGCTTCCCCAGACTTCATTGCTTTTTTTTTTTCTCTACTAGCCTTTGCAGTTGATTATTGACTTAAGTTACAAAAGTGAATGGCCTTTCCCTTTTTTTGTGAAGTGTTAGACTGAACAAACTTCATATGTTTGTTATGGACTCCCACCATAAAATATCCTGGCCATGTGGTTTAGGTTTTGAAGGCTTTGGAATCTGTACAATTCTAAAACCTTTGCTTTCTAGCAATCTACATCCAGATTCTGCCCGTGTTGTTGTGCTTTAATCATATTTCTTATCTAAATGTTCCATGTTACTTGTCCAGGGGGAAAATGGATCCTTTCCTGAGAAAAATCCTAATTTAAGCCTTTGCTTCCACTGTGATGGAACTAATGTGAGGTGTGGAGGTCTATCAACATCTGTAACTACTCCTGGCACTTCGGAAAGCTTGATGTTCTAGGTCATTGCTTAGATAATTTATCTCCAGATAACCCCTCATTTATTAACAGAGTTTTATGCAGTATTTTGTTATTTTCTGTGATAAGCCTGATAATCAATTTCTAAATACTTTTTGATAGTACAGTAGCATTCCATTACAGTCACATGCTTCAACTTAGTTAGCCATTCCCCAATTGATGGGCATCTCTGCAATGTAATAACTTTTTGGGCATAATTTCAGATTGCTCTCAAAAATGGTTAGATTAGTTAAAAATTCTACCAACAATGAATGTGTCCCAATTTTTCCATATTCCCTCCAACATTTTCCACTTCCCCCTTCTATCATTTTAGCCAATAGGGTAGGTGTAAAATGATATCTCAAGTTTGTTGTCATTTGCATTTCTCCAATCAATAATGATCTAGAGCATTTTTTTATATGAGTATAAATTGTTTTGATTTCTTCATCCAAAAACTGTCTATTTATATCTTTTGAAAATGGAAGAACTTGCATGGAATAATGAAGAGTCAAATGGACAGAACCAAAAGAACATTGTATGCAGCACTAGCAATATTGTTTTAAGAGCAACTTTGAGCAAATAAGTTATTTTGAATATAAGTATACAAATTAACTATAAAGGACATATGAAGGAATATGCTATCTGCATCCTGAGATAGAACTGAGAAATAGAAGTATGAATAGAATAATTTTACATATATCTATATCTATATATCCCTATTTGGGTCTAATGGTAGCCATCTCTAGGATAGGGGTAGGGGAAGGAAAAAAAATGAAATTTACATGATAATTTTGTTGTATATTTGAAAGAAATAGCAAGTTACATATAATAGATCTGCAATTTCATGTGTAATCATCTTTTTTTATTGTACTATGTTATAGAAATGCTTGTTTTATTCCATAAATTAAAAATAAAATACTTTCTGAAATTTCTGTCCTACCTGGAATTTTATAAGGATCACTATCCTTGTTGGGTGCATATACTTATCAATAGACTCTCTGGGTTAAGTTAAACGTTCAGTTTTGGTCACTTTTTGTACAAAGTTCCAATTGCTTTCCATAATGGCTGGAAGCTCTGTCAGTGTGGCTGTATTTCCACAACTCCTCAAACTCTATTCTCATCTTTTGTCATCTTTGCCAATTTGCTAAATGTGAAGGAAAAGCTTAGATTCATATTTTTCTTATCATTAATGATTTGGAGCACTTTACCTTATGGTTGTTATTTGTTTGAAATTCTTCTTTTGAGAATTATGTATTCATATCTTTTGACCAATTATTTATAGAGTAACTGCTGTCTGTTAGCTATCTATATAGTTTGAATATCAGATCTTAATCAAAAATATGTGATATAAAGATTACTTTTCCCAATCAACCACTTTCCTTCTTATCTTAGGTGCATTAATTTTGCTGATGTAAAAGCTTTTCAATTTCATACAAATTTATCTATTTTAAAACACTCAGGGGCGGCTAGGTGGCGAAGTGAATAGAGCGCCGGCCCTGGAGTCAGAAGGACCTGAGTTCAGAGCCGGCCTCAGACACTTAATCCACACAAACAAAAACCTAGCCCTGTAACCTTGGGCAAGTTACTTAACCCCAATTGCCCTAAAGGGGAGGCTAGGTGGCGCAGTGAGTAGGAGTGCCAGCCTCGGAGTTGGGATGACCCGAGATCAGATCCGGCCTCAGAAAATGAGCACCCACGCATAAATAATGACTAGCCGTGTAACCTTGAGCAAGTTACTTAACCTCAATTGCTTTAAAAAAAAAAACACGCATCACTTGTTTGTTTCATGAGGATATTTAAAGAGACCAACTTAAATGTTTAAAAGACATGTTCAAGAAAATATATGAACAAATAATTAATAGATAAAGCTCAGAATTAGCTGAGACTGATGAGGACAAAAAAGGAATATTTTTAAAACTATGCTGGGAAAAGAAAAGGAGTCTTGAAGAAATGATAGGACAATTATTCAGTGTCCTATCTGAGCCCATGACTCAATTTAGAACTGTGGAAGAGAGTAGGGTCCTGAAGCAAGGATAATCAAGAGATCTCAACTTCCTGCTCCTCTGATCTGTCCAGGACTGTGGGAGGGGGAATATGTGGCCCTGTCTCAGAACTATAGTCCAGGAATGAAGCAAGAAGGCCAAGCCCATAGACTACCATGATCCCAATTCAGTTACTTCACCTAATGCTGCAAGAGGGAAAAGGATAGAGATTAGGATCTTAGGTTTAGTCATCCTGTCTAAGACCATGATCTTTTCCTAGGTTTTGGAGACAGAAATTACAAATGAGCAAGCATCAAGGAAGAAAAGATTAATGCCAAGACACTATAGTCAGTATCTCACAAGATTATAAAACAAATACAAGAAAAGAAAGGAAAACTTTGGAAACAACATATCAAAAGGTAAAAGAAAAATATCTATAACCAATAATAATTTATCTTGCAAAGCTAAATATAATTCTCTATATAGGAAAAATGAATATATCTTAAGTCAAATTGATGACTTCCAAATAGTCCTGTTGAGAAAGCAAGAGTTCATTGGAATCTTTGAAATATAAGAAAGAAAAGAAATCTAGAAAATTAAATAAGTTTGAACAATTTGGAAGGGTTAAGTGATGATCACATGGTTGCATTCTAATAGGGATAGAATAGATTGTTGTACCATCAAAATCCCATTTTCAAAGGATCAAAGAAGGAACAAATAGAGATAAATTTAGGGCCAGAGCATTTTTTCAATAGAGAAAGCAAAAAATAAAGGGGGGGGGATAGAATACAGTAGGGAACAAATGATGACAAGGAAAGAGAAAATTATTATTTCTCATAGTTGGGATGTGACAGGAGAAGATTATACAAGTTCCTGTGTGGATGAATGAGTAAAGTAGGCATCTCATGAAACTTGCTTTTTATCTGAACAAGGTAAGAGGAGGTTGGAGGGAAAGACTATATTGTCAATAAACTAGAAAATCAATAAGTGAAGCCCCTTTAACAAATGCAAACAATATTATTCTGTTGTTTCAGTCATGTCTGACTCTTTGTGACTCTATATGGTGTTTGCTTGACAAATAGCAAAGTGGTTTGCCATTTCTTCCTCTTCCTTAACAGAGACAAATTTATTTTTTTTCCATAACATAGTACAATAAAAAAGATGATTGCACATGGAACTGCAAATCTATTATGTACAACTTGCTATTCCTTTAGTATATAATAAAGTTATCATCTAAAGTTATCATGTAAATTCCTTTTTTCTTTCCTCCCACCCCTCTGCCCACCCTAGAGATGGCCACCATTAGACACAAATGTGTGTGTATACATTACACATGTATATAAAATCATCCTATGCATACTTTTGTTTATCAGTTATTTCTCTGGATGCAAATAGCAGCAAACAGGATTAAGTGTTCAGGGTCACATAGCTAGTAAGTATATGAGGTCAGATTTGAAGTACATACATAGCATAGACTACAAACTTCTGGTGTCTTTCATTTCTTATACCAGAGCATTGTTTTTCAGTTTGTTTTCACCATTTCTCTTTTGTCCACCTTTGTGTTGTTCACTAAATAAGAGAGTTTGTTTAATTTCTAAGTTTTTATCTAGCTCTTCATAGAGTTTCTCATCCTCTACAACAGAAGCTAGTACATAAACTACATTTATTTTCATGGTTGGTTGGTGTTGTTTTTTACACTGTCTTTTTTTAAACACTGTCTTTGGATATATAAGAAAATTGAGCATCAAAGTTAAGGTAGATGGTGATTATTTTCTTATATATGTTATATAGTTATATATAAGAAATATATAATATATTATATTGTATATTACACATATAATATAAGAACTATGTTATAGTTCTTATATATGTTATAGTCTGTTCTAACATTTTTCCCATGTGTTAGAGGGACAAATGATATATAAGGCTGTACAATCACCAGATCCTGGATTGTAAGCTCCTTGAGGGCAAGGGCTATCCTTTTTTTCCTTATTTGTATCATAGTGCCAGGTACATAGTAATACATGTTTATTGATTGATTGACTAATTCTCTTCCCCCTCCCCTCACCCTTTCTATCTACCAGAACTGAGTGCTACTATAGTTTTGTTGAGTATCCTTTCTATGTTAGGTTTAAGTAAACCTCATTTTGTTACTTGTTGAATGATCTACAATTACCTTATTTTGTCACAATATAGAACCTGAATGAAAAGGGTACAGTCTGCTTCTAACAGTCTGGATATGTAGATTTGGGAGGCAAATGCATAGAGATAACAATTAAACTCAGATAAGTTGATAAGATCTCCAAGGGACAAACTATTGTAGAGACATTAATGCCAGTGATAACATCTTAGGGTGTGCCTAAATGATAAAGAATGGGTAAATGATGATGAAGGAGACTGAGAAGAACCAGGTTACTAGTATCACAAACACCCATAGAAACAATGTAGCCAGGAATGCATAGTGATGAACAGTTTCAAATGTCACAGAGAAGTCAGTAAGGATGAGTACTAAGAAAAGACCTGAGGGGGCTGGCTGAGGATTTAGGATTTGAGAATGATGAGTCATGGTTTCTGAGCACAGTAATGACTTGATTAGGTTTGTGTATTATCAGGGTTTTAAATCTGGCATCAGCATATAGAGATTCGGTAGATTAGAGCAGTAGTTTCCAAGGGCTTAATTACAAATTATGCTTGCTCATTAGAATGGCAAATCTATGGGGACTATCTCCAGCACAATCACTCACCCTTATCCCCCACCACTATTATACCTCCTCTTTTCTGAACCTCTTCTGTTCTGGGTATTTACCTTTAAGGGCAGTTATATAACCTAGCCATGACCCAGGCGCTCAAAGCAGTGGTGGTACAGGTGCCATTGAGAAAAGTCCCTTCCCCCAGCTCACCTTGTAGATACAGTATGTCTTTCTTAGAGGGCAAATTCCATGCTGCAATTCAGTGATCCTGAGTAAGAGACACCCCATTCACTTTTCCTTTAGACTAGAAGAGGATGAGTAGTCATGGATTGGTTATAATTGGTATCACTGAATTTTACATTATCTTTTCTCTCCTACCAATGTCTCTTCCAAACATCTCCATTTCTTTGGGGGAAACCACCACCCTTCCAGTCACCCAGGTTCACAACCTCCAAGTCTTCTCACTATGATTCACTTCACATTTCCAAGAAGTCAACACATCTTTTCATTTCTATCTCCACACCTTGTCACATCTGCCCTCTCTACTCAAACGGCCACAATTACACCTCAATTTCTCATCACCTCTTGTCTGGGTTATTGAAATAACCTTCAGAGTGGTCTCCCTGCCTCAATTCTCTCCCATCTCCCATCCACCCTTTATACAGTTCCCAGTGATTTTCCTGAAATTCAGGTTAATTCCCTACTCAGTAAACTCTAATAGTTCCCAACTGACTCTAGAACAAAATATGAACGTGATCCATCACAGCCTAAATACAATCTACCTTTCCATCCTTCTTATATATCATGATTCACATTTTTGCTCCCGTTATTCTCATTTGTTATTCATCAAACTCATCCAAAAACAGAGTGAAACAAACCAAAAATGAGTAGGAAATTAAGCTTAGTGGATAAAGTACTGGGCCTGGAGTCTGGAAGACTCATCTTCCTGAGTTCAGATCTGACCTGAAACACTTACTAGCTGTGTAATGCTAGACAACTATTCCCTCAGTTTCCTCATCTGTCAAATGAGCTGGAGAAGGAAATGACAAATCACTCCAGTATCTCTGCCAAGAAAACCCCAGATGGGGTCCTGAAGAGTGGGACACAACTGAAAAATGAATGACCGACAATACATAGAGTGGATTGAAATTGAAAACTTTTTGCTGAGTTGAAATCAGAGACAACTCACTTTTTGCTTTATTTTGACCTTGTGCATTGTGAGTATCTGCCCAGAGAAAGGAATATGACTCCTACTGAAAAGCAGTTTGAGACATCCATAAACGAATTGGAAACGGAGGTATGGAAATCAACCAAAAATATGAGTGGTTGAAAATATGAAGTGGGAGTCACTCAAAACTGTGCATTTGAAAATATGGGAGTGGCTGAGATCACCAAAAGAGAAAATGTAGAAAAGAAAAGGCAACCGCTAGTAGCAATTTCAAAAACTCCTGGAGATTCCGTTTTTTCCATGGAAAATCACAACTCTATAGAAAGTACAGGAATGTAGCTTGGACGCTGAACCACCCACTAAATTTTTCGGGGGGGTGGGGGTAAATCAAATCAGACTCGTGATCTCCATAACTTAGAGCAGGGGTGGGAAACCTGAGGCCTCCAGCAAACAGGTGACCCTCTGGGTCACAGGTTCTCCACCCCCGATTTAGAATCTTAAAGCGTTGCCTGGGGGCACTGAGACATTAAGTGACTTGCCCAGAGTCATGAAGCAAGTATATGTCAGAGGCAGGTCTTCAACCCTGGCCTTCCTGACTCCAAGGCCAATTCTGCATCCCCTAAACTCTGCTGTCTCTCCCTTGCCTCTTACACCTGCCTAAATCCTTCTCATCTTTCACTTTTTTTTTTGAAGGGGTGCATCAGAGAAGGCAATTGGGGTTAGGTGACTTGCCCATGGTCACATAGCTAAAAAGTGTCTGAGGCTAAATTTGAATTCAGGTCCTCCTGACTCCAGGGTTGGTGCTCTATCTACTGTGCCATATACCTATCCCTTATCTTTCACTCTCAAAATGTGTACCCAGTGTCACCCTCTTCATGAACTGAGTGTGGGAACTATAAGGAAGTCACAATGGGGCCATGAGAGGGTTAAGAGAAGGAAACAAAACTGCAAATTTGCCACCTTTAGGCTGTATCTTCTCTATCCCTATAACCTAAAGAAGTATGTCACCTGAGCTAGCTTTGCCGGGTAAACAAGCATTTTGTGGTTGTTCAGTCCTTTCAGACTCTCTGCAACCCCATTTGGAGTTTTCTCCACAAAGATACTAGAGTGGTTTGCCATTTCCTTCTCCAGCTCATTTTACATTTGAGGAACTGAGGCAAATAGGCAATGACTTGCCTAGGATCACACAGCTAGTAAGTGTCTGAGGCTGGATTTGAATGCATGGAGATGAATCTTCCTAATTCCAAGCTCAGTCCTCTATCCCCTGTACTGCCTAGCTAGCTGCCCTTCATAAACATTTCTATTATAGCTCATACCAAGCATTATATTGTGCTTTTTTCAGTTATTATTTTATCTGATCCTCACAACAACCCTGGAAGGTAGGCACTATTATTAACCTCATTTTACAGATTAGGAAACTGAGGAAAATGGAGGTTAAGGGATTTTACCTAGGGTCATATAGCTAGTAAGTGCCTGAGGCTGGATTTGACCTCAGGGCTTCCTGACTCTAGAATTAGCACTCTATCCACTTCCCCAGTTTGCTTAATACATCTCTATTAAACAGGAGCATTTTAGAACTGGGAAAGAGTTCCATGATATTCAATACTAGTGAATTTCACGTAGGAAAACAAAGTCTTCACTGTGACCAGTCTGGCCACAAATTTTCTTATCAATGTCCCCTGACAAAAGCCAATAGCAGGTCAATGGGCCCCTTTCCTATTTTTAAAGACTTCTAAAGAGAGTAGTTCTGTCATTTCTTAAGACACTTATTCAAGTGGATAATTTAATCCTCTCACCCTGGAAAGATTTCTTGAGATATAACCCAAATACTTAGTTTTTCTCTTGACAACTAGTAAAAAAAAAAAAAAGTTGTATCACTAAAGTAAGATAGTCCCAACTGCAGAAGCAACACTGAGTATTAATCATCTAACACTGAGTATTAATCTAAAACATGTGTATGTTTCATGAGTTCCACCTAGCAAGTTCATCTCTGTATAGATGTGCTGAGCTTTTCCTCAAGACCAAGGTCATGGTCCCTATTTTACCAAGACCTTGGGGGAGGTTGGGTGTTGGGGGGGAGGGGGCAGCAGTGATTATTCACATGACCTAAGCTACTGAGAGAGTTATCAAGTATCTCAGAATAAATACTACTTTAAACCCCACCCATTACAATCACCAGAAAACAATTCAGTGACTGTATGTGTATACATGTGTGTACCCACATGTGTGTTTATACATGATCACTCCATTGGTTCCACTCTGTGTCCTTAATTTCTGGTATGGAAGTTAATGATTCATCAGACTAATAGGGTTGCAACAAGATTGTGAAGGGCTATAATGAGACCCCCTGAGTTATTTTTTTGCCCTTCCACACTATTCCCTGATTAGGTCTCCACCTTCTCTAATCTTACCTACTCTGACTTACCTGGCTCTACCCATACCAAGCAGTAAAGCAGCATGAGAGAACCAGAGTTCTGGGGTCAAAGTTATTTCACTTACTTTTAAATAGCTTTGGAGATATGAGTCACTGATTTACAACATTCCAGGAATGGAGAAAAGGGAGGGAAAAGTGGTTTTTAACAAGGGAGAATGGCAAACAGGCCATTAATGGAGACCTATTCTGTTCTGCTCTGTTAGTGAGCCAAAGGGCAGAGAGGTGATAGTAATCACATGCCAAGGGGAATGACAGAAATGGAAGAAAGTAGGCAAATGAGTAAACCCACTGAGTGAGGGCTTGAAGGGATGGGGTAGAGGAGAGAATGAAGAATGGGAGAATGAGAATGATGAAGGGGAAAGAATGGAGATCAAAGGGAATTCAGGAGAGGTTAGGATATAGGGAATTGTCTAAATCTTTGTACAGAGGTGGGTTTAGACAGTTCTGTGAGGTGGAAGGAGGATAATTGGTGAAGTCATTTGAAAAGTTTCAAGTGTTATGTAAGTTAGTGTTAGGTGCCAGGGGACCTCATGGGTATATAACAATCTTAATTCCAAAGTGTCTTAATGTCAATGATGTCATTTAACCTTTGCCCTATCCCTTTGAGGTGATCAGATAGGCAGTATTATTTCCATTTGCAGATAAGAAAACTAAACAGTAATAATAATGATTTCCATTTATATTTCACTTTATGGTTAGCCAAGGGTTTTTTTTTCCACCCACAGTGACCTTATAAATTAAAATGATCTCCCCCATTTTAAAGATGATAAATGCCTGAATTCAAGTATTACCATCTCTGTTTCATGGATGAAGAAATTGAGACTCAATGGGGTTAAGTGAGACTCCCCAAGGCCACATTCATAGCCGATAGTAAAACCAAGAGTTCTCCGACAGTTCTCTGACTCCAAATCTTATTCTCTCTCTTCAGTGAGTAAGTAATGGGTTCAAGATAAGTCTCAAAGGTCGACTTGCTCAGAATTGAAGGGACCATAGAGAATGTTTTGTCCAACCTGCATTCCTTCCACAAAATCCCACAATGAGAAGTGGGCATGAAGGCAACCTCCCATGAGAGCCCATTCCACATTTGGGTAGCTGTAATTATGAGGAAAATGTCTGCAACAGACACTCATTGCTCCAAGTTTCTTTCCTTTAGGACTAAGCAACCTGAGTCTAATTCCTCTTTCATATAAAAGCCCTTCAAGGTAGGTATAATGCCCCCACTAATTCATCTCTTTTCTAGTTGAATTAATTCCAGTTCTTTCTGTTGATATTCAGGTGGTGAGACTCTTGCTCAGTCTGGTTATCTTTCCTTTGAACACTTCACAGTTTATTAATATCCTTCCTAAAATGGGACACAGAGCTGAACACCAATAATTCAGATTAAGTCTGATATAGGTTAAAACCCAGGGTAATCATTTCTTTCCTTCTGGATGCTAGTCTTCTCCTAATACAATCTAAAATCATATTAATAATAATAGTTTGCACACATATATAAAATTCTATGCAATGTACTTTATATAAATTTTATATATAAATATAATATATATTTTACATAATTTATAAGCATTACCTCACTTTATCCTCACAACAACCCTGCTATTATGATCCCTATTTTACAGTTGAGGAAACTGAGGCTACAGTGACTTGCCCAGGGTCACACAGCTACTAAGTAAGTATCTGAGGCCAGATTTGGACTCAGAAACATGAGTCTTCCTGACTCCAGATCTGACACTTTCTCCACTGTGCCAGTACTGACCACACTGGGGGTATGTTACAGAGAGCACCTTTGTTCTAGTATGGAGTAGACTCTGAGATCCCTTTCTGATTATAGTCATGATTGCTCAGAGGTGTACCTAAAGGTAAGTGCATCTCCCAGTTAGTAAAGTTTTTAGAACTAACATACAAATAGCCAAATATTGCATCCTCTATGCCCTGATGCTGAATCTGTGAAGAGTGTCTCCATCCCCCACTCCTCTACCACCTTTAAATTCTTCTCACCCCTCCTGGGTTCTGTCTTTACCATAAGACTGAAATTGTGCTCTTCACGGTCATTGATCATCACGTTTTTTTTTTTTTTGCAGTATCTCTTTCATTTGTCCCTTTCTCAGAACTCACACAGCCTGTAAAACACAGTAATTTCATCCTTTTCTTGAAGCATGTAAACATAGTTTCACTTGCTTGGTCTTTTCATGCTATATCAAGTTATGTACTTTTATTAATTTTCTTTTGTTTATGAACTTGCGAGTTAAATGCAGCATTTACCTCTTTCTCAAGTAGAAATGATTCTAATTCTTCCTTTCTGGTGTGAGGAGGGAAAGCATTCCAGTCAGGAGAGGACAGTCAGTGAAAAGGCATAGTGTCAGAAGTAGAGCACTGTGTGCAAGGAACAGTGAGAAGACAGTGTCAGTGGTTTCAGAGTATGTCAGGGTAAGTAAGGTGTAAGAAGAGTGGAAAGGTAGATAGGGGAAAGCGTGTGAAGGGCTTTAAAAGCTAAACAGGGGGGCGGCTACATAGCACAGTGAATGGCCCTGGAGTCAGGACGACCTGAGTTCAAATCCAGCCTCAGACACTTAACACATACTAGCTGTGTGACCTAGGGCAAGTCACTTATTTGCCCTCCAAAAAGAAAACAAAAAGCTAAAAGAAGGGAATAGGAACAAGTGTTTATATAGCTCCTATTATGTATCAGGCAGTAAGTGCTTATTACAAGCATTCTCTCATTTGATCCTCTCTATAACCCTGGGAGTTGGGTGCTATCATTATCCCCATTTTATAGTTGAAGAAACTGAGACAAACAGGTTAAGAGACTCACCCAGGATCACACAGCTAATGTGTTTCTGAGGCTGGATTTGAACTCAGGTCCTCCTGACTCTAGCCTCAGGACTTTATCCCTTGTGCCATCAGATGCCTCAGAGAATTATATACTTAATGTTGGAAGTAATAAAAAGCCACTGGAATTCACTGAGTAGAGAAGCAACATGTTACAAAGGTCTTTTTGGCACCTGAGTGGAGAATGGATGGAAGTGACTTTAGACAGAGAGCCTAGACAGAGTCTAGGTGTGATGTAAAGAGGGCCAGCAACAGGGTGTGATTGTCTGCGTGGAGAGATGGGGACATATAGGAGAGATGTAGTGAAGGTAGAAACTTCAAGACTTGACAATGATTTAGATGTATAGAGGGAAATCAACTAAGAAATTAAGGATGACATTGGGTGATTGGGAGGCTGGTACCTCTGAGAGAAATAAGGAAGTTGGGAAGAGGAGTTTTGGGGAAAAGATAGTTCTGTTTTGGAAGAGTTGGGTTTGCTATGTGTACTGGGCATCCAGTTCAAGAGGCAAGAAGTCAGGAGAGATTAGGGCTAGATAAATAGATCTTAGCATCATCTGAATAGAGATGATAATTAAACCCATGGTAATTGACGAGCTTACCAAGGGAGACTGAGTAGAGGAACAAGAGAAGTGGGCCCAAGACTGAGCTTTGGAGGACACTCCTAGGTTACATCCCTGACCTGGAGCAAAATCCAGCAAAGAAAAATGGAGAAACAAACAGGTTGGAGGAGAACCAGGAAGGAACATGAAAACTTAAAAAAGAGAGATGATAAGGAAGAGGGTGATTGACAGTGTTTAAGGTTACAGAGTAGACACAAAGGATAAGGACTAAGAAAAGGCTATTAGATTTGGCAATTAGGAGATCCCTGGTAACTTTGGAGAGCTGTTTCACTGGAATGATAATTGCAGAAGCCAGATTGCAGAAGGTTTAGAAGAGAGAGAAAGGAGAGGCAGTGGAAAGAGTAACCATATGACTTTCTCAAGGAGGTTAGCTTGAAAGGAAAGAGAGATATAGGAAGATAATGAATGGGAATGTTCATATCAAATAAGGGTTTTTAAAGCATAATGTAGACATGGCTTGTAGGTATCAGGCAAGGAACCAGGAGATAAGTAGAGATAAAGACATTAAAAACTAGTGAGAAAGGGAGATGACAGAGAAGGCAATATACTGGGGAAGATGGGATGGAATGAGATCAAAAGTGAATGTTTGCTTTGACAAGAAGGGTCACCTCTTCGTGTGAAACATGGGTGAAGGAGGAAATAATGGGAGAAAATGTTTTAATGATGTTAGATAAGGAGGAGTGGAGAAGAGGAAGCTCTTGGCAAATGGTTTCCATTTTTTTCAGTGAAATATTCGAGAGGGTCTTTAGCTGAAAGAGTGGAGGGAAGGTGCCATGGAAGGATTGAGGAGAAATGAAAAGATTTGGAATCACTTCCCTTGAGTGGGATAGTGAATTCATTAGGAAGGTATGAAGAATGGTTACCTTGCTTCAGTAAGAGCCTAGTTGAGAATAGATAACATAAATTTGTAGTGGACTCAGCACAGTTTTGTAATTTTCCCCAGCTCTATTCAGTAGCATGTAAATAGGAGGGAAGACAATAGACGGTGGGAGCAATCCCAGATTGGGGCTTGGCAGGGCATAAGATGATAAGAGGGCAAAGGGGCTGTAGTGTAAAGGACAATGTAGAGTTGAATTTACCAAGGCATAGGGGTAGAAAAGGGAGGAGAGGATTGTCATTGAAGCAGTGCTGGCCTGAAAAAGAGGGAAGAGTGAAGGCATTAGAGATCATTGTGAGATCAAAGAACGGGGTCAAGACAAAGATGAATGACAAAATATTATGATCTGATAAAGGGAATTTCAAAGTTCATGAACATGAAAATCAATTCTAAGTGATGGCAAGATCAAGAATATGGCCATTTCTGTAGGTAGCTAAAATGAGTTTTTGGGAATTCAGTAGACAGAGGAACTGGGAAGGTTAGAGGTATTCAAGACATGCTGATTTCCCCTAGAATGAGAGTAGGAGTTAGGGTGCCAGACACCCAACTCACTGAAGCAAGAGGGAGACTGTTGTGTTGGATAGCTGCCAGAATATTGATTGAGTGATTGGATTCTGGATTGAATGAACTTCAAAGGAGGAGAGGTTACTGAATGATGATGGCAGAATGACAATGGGAAACAGGGTGTATTCCAACTCCCCCTCCATTACTGCTGAGGCAAAGAATATGAGTGAAAATGTAATCAGTGCTGGAAAGGGTAGTAAGGAATACAGTGTTACCAGGAGAGAACCAGGTCTCAATTTTTATTGTCTGTTCTGTTTTTCAAGAGGACCAATGGCATCATGAGGGTGATGTCTTGACTTGTGTACGAGTTTCATTATAGTGAGGCAGAGTTGTGCAAAGTTGTCAGCCTCACTCTCTTCCAGAATCATCAAAGTCTAGTGGCAAGACCAAAGTCAGGATAACTGGTGATGGCACAGGATGCAGTGGGTGACCCTGGTGTCTTTGATGTCTGACCAAGCTCTAAGTGTCCCTCAGCCCTGCTTTAGTTGCCTTCCTGGCTGTTGGAATGAATTGTTCTCGTCTACCCATTCTACTAGGGGAAGTCATCACATGCTTGGGGTAGACATCCCCCTAATTCACCAATGGCTTTGAAGACTGCCAATGTCCTCAAACTGGTTTAGTCTATTTGCTGAGACAATTTACCAAGGTGTGGATGCTCTACATGCTACAGCTTCTTGGGGCCACCAGTGAGAGGTGGATGCCAAAGGTGGATAAGCAGCCCTGAAAAGGGCTGAGCAAGCCCTGAGCAAGCAAGCAAGCAAGCATTCATGTTCTGAATGCCAGAAGATGGCAAGAGTGAGAAGAGAAAAGGCATAAAGTTTTACATAAGAGCAAGTATATTTATTATGGAGAAGACATTCCAGAGACTCAGTAGAAGAGGTAGGTAGTCCTGGAATGGAGCATTTTGAGGGATATAGTTAAGGATGATGGGAAAATGGAATGGGCCATGGAGGATGTGGAATAGGTCTTTTTTTTTTTTTTTTAATAACCAGGGGTTTAGATTTACTGTGATGGGGATAATACGACAGGGCAATAATATGCTAACAATTAAGGAGAGAATTAGAAGATGGAGAGAGATTCACTGTGGGAGGCATGGGATCAGACTGTTAGAGGCCTTCCATCGAAGTCCAGCCTTTCGGCAGGTTATAATACAGAGTCATGTGAGACCCAGGACAATGGACTCACAAAAAGGCAGAAGCAGATCAAAGCATGGCCTGGGGGAGTCTGGAATAAGAGCTGATGATTCTATTTGGGTCTAATAGAAGAAAAGCCTCTGGATGCCTGGAGAACCCTTGGGTCTTGGGACAGAAGCCAGAGGTGTGTAGCTTCATGGGGCTCCCTGAGAAGTCTCTGAAATGAAGTCTCTCCCTTCTCCAGGACATTGTCTGCCCGCATGAGTCCCAGTGGCTCCTCATTATCTCAGGCTCAAAGATAGCCAAAGATAGAATCCTCTGTCCGGCATTTAAAGGTCTTCATAGCCCGGCCCCTTCTGCTCTTTCCAGTTCTCTTATGCCTCACTCCATGTCACAGATTCTTTGATCTGGCCCTTCTGGCATTCTGGCTACTCCTCACACACACAAGGTTTCATCTCTTGGCTTCTCTAATGACTTCTCTAATTGTGGAACGCTCTCCTCCTCACCTCTGTCTCCTGACTTACTTGGCTTCCTTCAGGCTGGAGGCCTTTCCTGGTGGTCCTTCTCCCCACTCTAGCTTCTCTCTATTGGTCCTCTCCAGTTTATATGTTATTTCTACATAGTTGTTTCCATGTTGTCTCCTCCATCAGACTGTGAACTCTTTGAGAGCAGGGACTGTATTTGTCTTTTTTTGCATCCCCAGCACTTAGAATAGTGCCTGGTCATGGACATAGTAAGCATTAATGAATAGCAATTGGCTGACTGCCTTCCCTCTGAGACTACGTATCTTGTATGGATAATTTTTGGCACATTTTCTTCCCCATTGTAATGTGAGCTCCTTGAGGGCAGAGATGGTATTTTTGCCTTTCTCTGTATCCCTAGTGCTTAGTATAGTACCTGGCTAGAAGCAAGACCCGAATAAATGCTTGTTGACTAACTTACTATCAAGGTCTCTTGAGATTTACTTGGCCTTTTGCTTCAAAGGATCCCTGTGGATACAAACAATGTAGGTCCTTCCTCTCCACCCCACAGCTGTGGTGTCTGAGAGGGCTAATCTGTTATGCCAAAAAGAATTAAATTTCACAATGCCTTTACTAGCAAGGAGAAAGATTGAAAAAAAAAAGATGCAAGATGGTCAGCCCCCTCACTGAGAGCTTGGTAAGGGATGGTCCAAATGGGGGGAAAATTGTTTCCCCTCAGCTTGACTATTTGGCATTCACTCTGACTGCTACAAGTACACAGGAGAAGGGCTGGGCCTCTCCATTCAGGAACAGGGGTCGGTGACTTCCTCAGCAGCTGAAGCCAGCAGCACAGAGCATTAGGAATGTTTTTTCCTTCTCGTGCAGCATTGATCTGCCTTACAACATCCTGGGCAGCTGGAGAATAAACACTGTAGCCGTCTCTCTTCTCTAAGGATTCAGATGCAGGCAAAGTACAATAGTACATTGGATATGCTGGATGATGATGGGGAGACCACCCTAAGCCTGCGTTCCCAAGCCCTAACCATTTCTCAGAGACCAGAGAGCAAGAACACAGGTATTGTCAGCCATTGTGGTCAATAGGTTTCTTGACTGAGGAGGCCAAAGATGTCGATACAGTGTGGTTTACCACTTGGTCAATGCAAATGAGGAACAGAGCAGCCTTGATGTGTACAGCTTGGGGAGAGGAAGGAAGAGAGCTTTTGTGAGCAGTTGGGTCGCTATGAATTCACTTGAGTATGCTGTTAGGTTTTTAGTGCTGCATATGTGTTATGAGTGAACTGGTAATGTACATATGTATTCATGTACATATGTATACACATTGTTATAGGACCATACAATCAAAGATATAGAGCTAGAAGGCATTGTTGAGTCAGTTATGTATTTCAATGAGTGGTTTTTTCTCCTATGCTATACTTTAGTGTGTGTGTGTGTGTGTGTGTGTGTGTGTGTGTGTGAGCGTGTGTGAAAGAGAGAGACAGAGACAGAGACAAAAAGAGAGAGAGAGAGAGAGGGAGAGAGATGAGGATGACCTTATGTTCCAATGGTCTAAATTGGTAGAAATTGTTTTTCTTACATGAGAACCATATTTTTAATGCCTTGTAATGTGAATAACCTGCAGATTATAATTATGAAAGCTACCTCCGACCCAGCTTTTTTTTTTCCACTTGGCTTAATGGTTTCAAAGTGGAAACATTATCTTTGATTTTGAAAGTAAAAGTAGTGTATTCTAAATCTGGTTCTGTCCACTCAATTTGTAAGAACACAGATCTACTAAACCTCTTAATGCTATTAGTACAGGAACATTTATTCGTGACTGTCTTTACTTTAAAGCGTTTGGTTAGTCCTTTTCATCTTATGATTGTTGTTTTCTATTTTTCTGAAATCAAAGATTTTATTTTATTCACAATTTTACAAAAGAAAAACTGAGGCAGGGGAAATTTCATTCTCTACTAGTTCATGGTTAGTCTGTGTCATGAACTTATTACTCTCTATTTCTAGTCCATTTCAAATGTTCCATGCCCAGGGTTAAAATTTCCCTCCATCTTGTATTTTATATTGTATCCTTTACATTAGTTTGTCAAAACTCCAATTTTTCTTCCCTCTCCCAATTTTCATACAGTTCCCAACCTCGTCTCTTTCCATTTAAGGTGTCCTTTCCATTCCCATAATAGCCCTCAAACTTATCCATTTTTGTCCTATAATCATAATAGTACTTTGGGGGCACTGATCTCTTACAGACCCTAGTTGAAAATTCTCTTTTCACTTCCTTCACTGAGTTATTCACATTTTAATATGCTTTAATGTCTTTCCTAGTGTCACATTTGTACAAAATACCTATACAAGCCCTTCTTCAATCCCAATTACAATCTCCTTTCCTGCTAGTACCATTTTCTGGAAATGGCCCCTGGGGATTTCCAGTCCTCTAGACATCATGGTGGGGGCCTGGTTGGTGACAGTTTCTGCAGTCACAGGATATGAGCAATAGAAGGGGATTTTTTCCCCCCTGCAAATCTTATACAGGATTAGATCTGTGTGGGACTACTATTACTACTGCCACTACTACTACTACTACTACTACTACTACTACTACTACCACCACCACCACCATTATTACTACTATCACTACCATTAATACTACTATTACTACTACTACTACTAAAATTGGAGAGTGAGATTGACTATCAGCCCAATTCTTAAGAGCACTTGCAGCGTGATAGTTGATACAATATCTATGTGAACTTTGGAGCATGCATAGACTTTCTGTAACTGGTTCTGGTCTCCTAGCTCTATGGTGAAAAGGAGTTTTTTAAAATTGGCTGTGAAACCAGAACTAGGATGCATTCAGAAGGTACTAAATAGCCACAGTGACTTCTTTTCTTGTCTAGTCCATGTCTTCATGTCTTAGAGGCCCACCTACATCCTCTAATATATATATATATATATATACACATATATATGTATGTATGTATGTATGTATATGTATATGTATATATAGTAATCAGGTATATATAGTAATCAGATAGGAAAGAGGAAGAACTCATTTTTGGCCAGTTATTGCCTTTTAAATGCAACCTTCTTCAGCTCTAAAACCAATCAAAAGTCTCATCTTCATTATAGGGTTAGCAGACCAGAATTGTTTACACAAAACTCCACTAGCACATGCTCCAAAGTCCTCAGCTGGGCATGTCATGTCCTTATAAGGACTGGGTTCATTGGTTAATCACACTCCCATATTACAGTAAAAACAAAAATAGTAACAACAGGGCAATTCAGCTCCGTGGATAGAAAACTGGCTTTGGGACAGAGTTCAAGTTCTGCCTCTAATATATATACTGGCTGTGTGACCTGGGGTAAGCCACTAACTCTTTACGCTCTTGGCAGATTTCTAAGACTATAACTTTTCAGAGAAGGTAGCAACCTGCATAAGTAGAGTGAATTTTCTCAAGTGGGAGTTCTCTATGCCGATAAAATCACAAGTCCCATCCCTATTTCCAGAACAACAATGATTGGCATAGTAGCATGCTTTAATGTTTAAAAAATACTTTACATAGATTACCTTTCTTGAGCCTTACAATCACCCCACAAGGTAGAAACTACCTGTATCTCATTTTACAGCTAAGGAAACTGAGGCCCAGAAGTTAAGCAGCTTGTCCATAGTGGCATAATGTTAGAGGAATATGAACTCTAGTGTCTTACTGCCTTCAGATCTAGCAATGAAAAAGGCTGGAAGCTCCTGTTAATGAAGGGAAGCATTGGCATTATCAGGGAACATAGTGTTCAAATCCCTTCTCCTGGGATGGCAGGGGCAGAGAGGTAGGAAACCAGCCACTGCTTCCCCTCCCATTGGAAAGGGAAGGTTAATGATTCAGGGAGTGGAGGCTAGAGAACATGTCTTGAAGACAAACATCTGGACATAAAAACCTCACCCTCTGTGCCTATAATGAATAGTTGTGTTTTCAAGCTCAGGCATTATTAGCACTATTTGGGGGGAAATTATAAAACTTATTATCTAAAACTGATATCTAAAAATGATAAAAAACTAATTAAATAATAAAACTAATGAGAAAACAGATCTAAAAAGAATCTAGAAAGTTTTTAATAAATTAAAAATAAATAAATAATTTTTAACAAAAAGAATCAGCTATAAAAATAAGGTTCAAGGATTTATCTTGGTAATGGAGTATTTCATCTATAGCAGAATTATTGTCCCTGGACAGCTTGAATGTATTATCCAGTATTAGTTTAAAAAAAATAATACTAGTAGTAATAATAAGAAGGTGTTACTTCTTCCTTTTACCATTTAATAACAGTAGTTAGCACTTTAAGGCTTCTGAAATACTTTGTATGTGTTATCTTTTAGTCCTTGAAACACCCCTGTGAAGGAAGTATTATAATTACCCCCATTTTATAGATGAGGAAGGTTGAGATAAGGCCAGGAATGGTGTTTAAGTAGACCAACAGCATGTAGGCAACTTAAACATTTGAGTTAGTTATTTGAATTCATTAGTAGGGCCATATAACCCAGTAAATGTCTAAAACAAGATTTGAACTCAGGTCTTCCTGACCCCAAGTCCAGCACTCTCTCCACCTAGCTGCCTCTTCTTGTTTTATATGTGCTCCCAAAACCCTCATCTCTTGTGTGGTTTCAGCTTTTACCTCAGTGTTGAAGAGTCCCCAAACTATGTATTTTCACATGTAGTTCTAACCTGAGGCCCTGTAGCCCTGTGTTGTGAAGCAGAAGCCCAAGAAGCACAGCCCTTCTCAGAAATCCTAGTTCTAAAACATGTGTAGCCTCTCCATCACAATGCAGCACTGTATGTATTTCTTAGTTTGAAAATTTGATGTTTCCTGGTTACCTCAAACTCAACTAACTTGTACAAAGCCAAACTTCTTACCTTTTCCCCCAATCAACTCCCAACCCAAATTCCTTATTTCTATCAATGACTGAATTTTTTCTTCTCTCCCAGGCTAGATTCCCTTTTGTTACTTTTTACCACTTCTTCTTCATCCTTTATTTTTCATATGCCAGCAAGCCATGTTGTTCTTTTCTCAGAATATCTCTATTTGTTCCTCTCCATTTCCATTGTCTTTACCCAAGTTCAGGCCTTATGACCTCGTACCTCAACCATGTCTATAGCCTCTTAGCTAAAGTCTTCCTGACTCTAGTCTTTCCCTGTTCTAATCTATTTTCTATACTCCTGCCAGATTAATCTTCTTAAAACCACTTTTACCAAATTCAGGAATTTACAATGATTTCTACTATATAAAATTCATATTCCTTGACCTGTAGATTAGTAAGAAATGCCTACTTACTACAAGACCTGGATTTGAATATCAGTTTGTTTGTTTGTTTTTTGCCTGTGTGACATTGATGCACATGTGGGACCCTTTAATTATCATTTGAGCACTGCCTTCCTTAAGCCCACAGGATGCTATACCTATCACTGGAATTCACATAGCTAATTTAAATGTCTAATTTGCCCACATGATGGTGGTCTACTTAAATACCATTCTTGGCCTTATTAGTAACTCCCTAGTGCTAGCTTGAAGAATAACCATTTTCTAAGAGAGTGCAGTATTTCCATATACTATAAACACCTAGACAGAAGCTCACCACCTCTACCAAATCCAGGTGACCTTGAAAGTTTTTATTAACCCTTCATTGGCTGGGTCTCAGTTTAATGTAGGAGGCAAAATGGAATATTGCTCAAAATATTAAAATATGAAATTTACTCTCTATATTTAGCTCTGATCACTAACTCAGTTAAATATGTTACTCACCAAAGTGACTTCCCAATAAAGTTAACTAAATGATGATGTAATGGCAATACAGGTTTAGGGTTAGGGTTAGGGTTAGGGTTAGGGTTAGGGTTAGGGTTAGGGTTAGGGTTAGGGTTAGGGTTAGGGTTAGGGTTAGGGTTAGGGTTAGGGTTAGGGGTTAGGGTTAGGGTTAGGGTTAGGGTTAGGGTTAGGGTTAGGGTTAGGGTGGGTAACTGTGGGCATAAGTGTACAAGAAACATATAAACCAATTCTGTTGTACCTTCCCCTCTCTCAAATCTTCTGGACAGATGAGAAATTCTCTCAATCAATGTACTCTTGTTGCATATAAAGTAGGTAGGTGTAGAGTATTCCATATTTATCTAAAATACATTGGTTTAATTAGAACAGTAATTCTCAACCCTTTGGTCTGAGGATTTCTTTATACTCTTAAAAATTATTGAGGACCTCAAAGATATTTTTTTGTTTATGTGAGTCATATACACTGATATTTATTATATTAAATGTTAAAACTAAGTTTTAAAATATTTAATTCATCTAAAAGTAGCAATAACAAACCTATCACATGTTAATATAAGTAACATTTTAATGAAAAATAACTGTTTTCCAAAACAAAAAAAATAGTGAGAAAGGTGGCATTGTTTCCCCCATTTTTACAAATCTCTAATGTCTAGCTTACTAGGAGAAGCTCGATTGTCATATTTGCTTCTGCATTCAGTCTGGTGTGATATGTCATTTTGGTTGAAGTATATGAAGAAAATCTGACCTTATGCATATAGGTAGTTGGCGAAGGGAAGAGTATTTTAATAGACAGGGGTGTTTTGGAGCCAGTTCAAATGTAAACAAACTGTTAAATTATCAGCATGAGCATTTATTCCCCAGAAATTGGCAAATACTACAAATCAGGGTTTTGTTGGTTGTTTCTAGACTTTTTTAAATGGTGGAAAAAATCTTAGTCATACAGATTGAACTCAAAAGTTTGTCATCAGTATCCATTCTTTAATGGAAAGCTGGTTGTTAAATATTTACCAGCCCATCATTTTTAATAGACAAATAACATATTATTATTACGAAAATAGTTTTGACATCACAGAGCCCTTGAATAGGTCTCAGAGATCCTCAGGGGTCCATGGACCATACTTGGACAATTCTTTGTTTAGGAAAATATGATGAGGAAAAAAGCACCTGAATTCTAGCCCCTACTTTTCTCTGGTTCCAGATAAAGCTAGTCCATGGTTCAGGATCAAAAATATTAACCAGATATACTGTCTTCCCTCTTCATCTTCTCCCCCCACTTCCACCCCATTCTCTCTTTCCACAACTGGACAATACTGGTTGTAGTGTATTTACCTTCAGTGTGCATCCTGGTGACACCCCCCCCCCCCACTTTTCTGAAGTATGGATGTCAAGAAGAAATGACAGGAAGCAAGATAAGGGTGTTACAAAGTTCACCAGCATATTTTGAACCTATTGGATGATTTCTGCTGCTATTGCAAATGGAAGATTCATGGAGACCCTAGATGAGGAGGGCAGGTGAAGGGGAAATCAATTTCTTTCATGCTAGACTCATCAGAACTTTGGGCCTAGAGGAAACAATTACAAAACAACAGCAAGAACCAACCAAACAAACAAACAGACAAAAAATAAAACCCCAAAAGAAAAAACACACACACAAAACCCAAAACAAAAAGGAGTATTAAAGGATTTCCCTGTGTGATGTTAGGCTAATCACTGACTGAATCTCTCTAAAACATCTCTAAAAATCTCTCTAAACATCTTTAAAAAGAGAGCATGAAGTATAACAATTCTTTCCCTTTAAAGTTTGCAAAGCATGTTATGTATATTCTCTCCCTGGAGCCTCATAAATGTCACCCCGGAAGAGCTCCCTTAAGTGTCGTTATCACCGTTTTAGAGATGAGGAAATCGAAGTGTAGAATAACTGAAATAACACTAGCTACCCAGCTGGTGACAAAGGTGGAATTTAATTGGTTTTCCTAACTCCAATTCCAATCCTCTATCTTCTATATCATGATTTCTCTCTTAAACCTCTTAGATGAGTTCTGATGGCTCTTCCAGCTCTAAAATCATGGGATCTATGAGAAGTTGGTAATATATTGGAGCTTTTCCATAACTTTGTCTTTGGCATCTATGTAGTGGTAAAACCAGAATTATACTGGTAAATATTTAACAACCAACTCTCCATAAAAAATGTACACGTGACACACTTTGAAGTTTAATCTGCATTTTTCTCCATCATTTTCTTAGACAATCAACAAAATAATAAAGCAAACTCTGCTTTGTTAGCTTTTTTACCCTGAGGTATAAAGGTTGTGAGTTGGTCTAGCATGCCACTGAATAAAATCACCCCAAGGTAAGATACATTTGATACTTTAGAAAGTGATTTTATTGTATTTTAGTAACTCAATCCCTTTGGATGGAATCCCAAATTGGCATGTCTTATAAAATAAATGTCTGTTGAATGAATGAATGGTAAAGGTGGCTTTGAGAAATTCCAGTTTCTTCCAGATCACAGAAGCTGAGTCAGGAACAAGTGCAGAGGTCATCTTACCTGGACAGGAATTCCCTCTACTACACCCCAGAGGAGTGGTCATCTAACCTTTCCTTGAGGACCTCTAGTGAAGGAGAATCCACCACGGCCTACATCAATCCTTTCCATTTCTTTAAATGGTTCTAAAGCTGCTCCTCTCCAACTTTTATCCATTCTTCCTAGGTCTGCCCTCTAGAACCAACCAGAACTGATCCAACCTCTCTTCCATACAATAATCCCTGTCTTTGGGCCTCTCCTTCCCCCTTTTTCCAATCATTTTAGTCATGTAGGAATTCTTCTATAGGTAATACAAAATTTTTAGATAGAATTTTATCCTTTATTTGGAAGCATTTGGAAGGAATGATGATTTGGAACCAAACTTTGATCAATCTGTTGTGAACAGCTCATGGGTGTGTTCAGTATATTCCACATATGCAGATTAAAGAAAAAATAAATACAATCTGAGAAACTCCCCAAAAGAACAACATTTATTTTGGAAGAAAAACAAAAATATATTCAATAGGCAGAATAGGGGTCAGAAAGAATACATAAATGACAGCCAACACACACACACACACACACACACACACACACACACACACACACACACACACAGAAGACTAATGGCCACAGCCCTTCAAGGGACTGACTCACTCTACCTTTCTGGTGTTATAATCAGTACAGAGAGTTGAATTCTCACTTCCCCTTTGAAGATGAGTATGCACTCTATTGTAGAGAGAGCACAAGACAGGAAGCTTGAAAATTTAGCTTTGCCACCAATCTGCATGTGATTTGGGGTGAGGTACCTCTCTGTGTTTTCTCCATCTCTAAAGACTCAGACATTCCCTCCCTCCACATCACAAAGGGGGCAGTGAAAATACTTAAATAATTCAAAAGGGCTTTGATTTCATTGTCGGTATATTTGTCCCACTGATGCACATCACAACCCTTCTATGCCTTAAAAACCAGATGCATGAGGCATCTGTGCCAACCTGATGTAAAGTTTCTCTCCATCTTAGCTAAGCTTGTATTTGGACTCAGATACATGTTCTATGACCAGATCTGGAATAGAAGCATTTCCACTTAGTATAAGATGTGTAGGAAATTATGCTTCACTTGCATGGTCTTCTCAAGGACTCCTTTACATCATAGTGACTATTAGAGTAAGTAGGACTTGGGTGGAGAACTGTGAGGAAGATCATGAGTATATCTGCCCATTGCCTTGCAGGCCCTGGTAATGGATGAAGAAGTCTAATGAGGATTAATTACTCAGTTGTCAGAAATCTATCAACAACATATCTTCCATGTCTAACAAATGGACCTTTGAAAGTTTGGAGAATTCTAACTCTGGAGCCCTTTATTACTTTTTCCAGTCGAACTTCTTTTTTGGGGGGTAAATTTGTGCAAATTAAGATCCAAGTCTACTTGTGCAATATTCTTTATTTACAGACCTTGCAAAAATCACAAATCAGTTAGCAAAAGCATTTAATAGAGAGGGAGATTCAAGTAATGTAATCATCCTCTGCCAACCCCACCCCACCCCACTCTCCATATGCAAATAAGTTACACTTTCTATATTTCTTGAGGTAGCGGGATAGAGGGGGAAAAACCCTTTAGGAGAAAATTTAGAAGGACATAAAGAAACTAGCTCTCAATGTATGGGTTAATGGGATGAGGGAACTATTCATCATTCTCCAGTTTCTTCTTACTGATTGTCTCTGAAGTTTATTGAAAACCCTTAATTGACTTTAATTTCAGTTTTGGGCTGACAGCTTTTTCCATGCCTAGTGGAGTTCATGGGTCCTTGTCTTCTTGGAACTTGGATGAACTAAGCACAGTTGGCATGCCAATATCTCCTGTACAATGGACCGTGTCCTTTAGCATCAAAGCACCCCATTATGGTGCTCATATACAACAGTTCAAGAACACCTCAAACTTCCCTTTCCATGTGGCTCTCTATTTTCTTCCATTTCATTCAAGCTTTCAGCTCCTGATGGAATCCTTGCATCTAAGCATTGGTCTGCATAGAAGTCTGACATTCTGGATCTTCCTCTAATGAGTAATGCAGCCCCCTCTTAGATACAAAATAAGTACAATTCTAGGATTCAAATACTATTCATTATTTAAAGTCTGGGGAAATTATCCTACAATGTGTAGGCAGATAAGGCAGATACTTTCATGGTCTTTCACATAGTCCTTCCTTTACTAACGTCCTACTCACTCTGATTCTCACTGCTCTATGGAAGTGACCTTGAGAATCTTATGCCAGGAGAACACAATATTTGGCAAGTTTTATACAAAGTGGAAATATTTCTAATTTCAGACTGATGATAGACTTTTTTTTAAGCAATGAGATACAGGAAAGGACTATTTATATACATATATTATTATTCTCTGGGATGTTTATATCATTCTTTGACTTGTCCATACCTCTTTGCCAAACATGCTTTGGTAAACAGTATGGGAGTTTCCTTCTAAAAAATAAAATCCAGTTAAAGCCAAGCCAAACAGAGGCACCTCCCAGGCAGCTTCAGCTCATGAAAAGCTGCTTTGTTCCGGGATGGAACCCCTTGAGAGAGACCTCATTAAAGTTGAGGGCACTTGGAACAATCTTGAAGAACATTAAACTCAGCCTAAGGAGAAAACACAGAGGGAGTAAAAGCATTGGTGGGGGGTGGGGGTGGGGTGGAGTCAGAGAAATTCTGACCCTTTCTTTCCAAAGACAAACGGTCTAAACTGAACTAGGCACTAACCGTACTTTGGAAAACTTCTAAGAGTCATATTGGTGAAAATTTTCAACTATAGCAAGGATGAGTAAGTTCTGGATAAAGAAGGGGAGGAAAATATCAGAGTAGAATGGAATCTAAAATGTAATTGGAAAAAGATGATTCCTTCCAAATGATCCTGGAAAGCTTTGACATATCTATGGATATAACTATGAGACATGATGAATTTCTTTTTACTACCCCAGAGGGAACCCTAGGAAGGGGAATTGGATCATTTTCTTTTTTGCTTTTTGGAGGGCAGTTGGGGTTAGGTGACTTGCCCAAGGTCACATGACTAGTAAGTGTTAAGTGTCTGAGGCCAGATTTGAATTCAGGTCCTCCTAACTCCAGGGTCCGTGCTCTACTTACTGCCCCACCTAGCCGCCCTGAATATTACTATCATGGGACAGAAATTAAAGATCCCAAGGACCAGGATCCATTGCAAATGACAAAATTAGTATAATTATCTGGTCTAATTAGGATAAAACTTCACAACATCAATATTAACTGAATTATATAAATCATTTTGCCCAGTTCTTGACCTTGGATATATGTCTGGTTGGATCAGTCTTCAAATGCTTGGTCTCCCTGCCTAACTCTTAACTATCCTCTACTCTGCTGCCAAAGTAGTATTTCCTAAGATCCAAGTATTATAATGTGAACCTCCTTCCCAATTCAATAAACACCATTGGCTCCCTATTACCTCCAGGGTCAAATTTTTAAAAATCCTCTATTTGGTATTTAAAACCCTTTACAACATGTAAGAATTCTGCTTTTCCAGCCTTCCCACCTTTTACTCTTCCCTATGTGCTATAATCCAGGTGTAGTAGCCTCTGATCCAGCTACATTAATCTACTTGTTCCTCATACACTAAGCTCCATCTCCTGTCCACGTATTTGCACTATCTATTCCCCATGACGGGAATGCTCTCCCTCCTCATCTCTGGTTCTCTGGCTGCCTTCCAGACTCAGCTCAAAGCTTGCTATTTTTGCAAGATTCGTTCCCAGTTTCCTTCCTCCCATCTCCCTCCTCTTATCCTCACTACTAGTACCTTCTCTCCAAGATTACTTCCCATTTACATTGTGTACAAAGTATCTTGTCTGGAGCTAGTTATCAAGGTATCTCCATGTGCCCATGACATAGGTATACGAGATATGTACCATGGTATCTCTGCCCTAAGAAGGTGAATTCCCTGAGGATAAGGACCTGTTTCAATTTTGGTCTTTCTTTGTATCTCTAGACATTAGTATGAGTGCTGTCCAGCCCATAAGAAATGCTTCTCAACTGACATGGCCTGGAAAAAAAAGGGGGAGGGCAGCTAGGTGGCACAGTAAATAGAGCACCAGTCCTGGGGTCAGGAGGACCTGAGTTTGAATCCAGCCTCAGACACTTGACACTTTCTAGCTGTGTGACCTTGGGCAAGTCACTTAACCCCAATTGCCCTGCCTTCCCCCCTCCAAACAACAACAACAAAACCACAAAAAAAACTTTTGTAAGGAAAGGTCTTATTGCTGATTGATTGCTATTTAATTTAAATAATTTCAGAATTGTTTGTGTGTCCCCTTAACATTTGCAAAGATAGCATTATAATAATTCCAGTATTGAAATTCAAGGAACTTGACCTAATAGCTGAGCTATTAATAATAATGCTAAAAGTAGTAGACCCTTTTGTTTCATTTAAATTTAAAATATTGTTTCATTAATATCCTTTTGTAGTCATTGCATTTAGGGGGAATACCCCGTGCCTTAATTGCAGACATCCAAAGGAATATGGTACAGGAAGCTGGGGCAACAAGGGAAAGGCATGAGAGCAGCATCCCCTGGGGGTAGCAGCTGGCCCATCTGAAACTATGACTGCTGAACTTCTCCTACTGGGCCCAATAATGAAACCTCTAAAGTGGGAAGAAAAAAGATCAGCTTCACCCAAGGATTTTCACAGAGAGCCCAGGGCTTGATGGCCTTCAAGCCATGGCAGAAGGAGAGAGTCCAGTTGGTTGGTGAATTAGCATTTATTAAGTGCCTACTATGTACCAGGTACTGTACTAAGTACAATGTTCTTTCTAGAGGCCTCTGACTTTGTCACCCTAGGTTATTTCTAAGACTTCTGAGTTCACAGTTGTATTCATGAGAGCATTTCAGGGATCCAGGTAACTCAAGTGTTTTGGGGGAAAGGGTGGTGTCCTTCATTGTTTTCTCTGCCTTTGTTGTCACAGCTAATAAACTGGGAAGCTAGACCTTTCTGGTTTGGAAGTTAATAGGCATAGAAGACTTCAGATGGGGAAAGTTCCAGAAAAGGGGCAGAGAAGGAGGGAGGAGACTATAGGGAGGAGGAGGAAGTATGACTAGGTCACATGAGAAAGGTTGTTCCTGAAAACTAGAGCCCCCCTCCCCCACCCCCAATTAACGTAGTTAGTTTCTGTTGTCTTTGTCCACTTAAATTCCAAATTCTCAAAGGACAAAGATAATGACTTCTGTATATTTTGTGTCTCACTTTTGGCACCCCAACCAAACCAAGCAAGCACAATGGTATGATGGACTTGGAGTCAGAGGATTTGGCTTCAGCTCTCCTACTTTCTATGTGGTATCTTTGAACAAATCATGTCACTTCTTCAGGATTCTCTTAATAGTAAGGGTCAGACTCACCCTCGAAGTTCAATTAGTTACCAAGTCTTATCAATTCCACCACAGCTGCCATCCTTCACCCTCATCCCTTTATCCCTACTCACACCAGAGCTACCCTAGTCCAGGTCCTCATCACCCCTTTTCTGGACTACTATAATGGTCTCAAAATTTGTCTGGAAATATATAATCTCTCTCTTCTCTCCAGCCTATTTGCCATACAGCAAGTTGGCAAATTGAAATTTCTAAAATGCAGGTTCCACTACTTCACTCCTCAGCCCTGGAAGCTTCAGTGGCACCCCATTATCTTTGCATTAAAATGTAAACTTCTTGGTTATTTACAACTTGGTCCCAGCCTATTTCTCCAGGCTGATTACATTACTCTATTTTATACCCGCTATCCCCACAACCAAATCACTCCTCTTGCTGTTCCTTGTACACAATACTCTACTTTCTGTCTTCATCACTTTGCAGCAGCATGCCCTCCATACCTGGAATACTCTCTTCTGAACCCAACCTCCCTTTGTAAAGTTTCCACTCAAGTTCTATTTCATTCAAGAGATCTTTTCTTATTCCCACCACTTGTAAATTTCTGGTCCTCCCCCACCATCATACTTTATTAACTCATTTATCACTCTGTAGTATCCTTCAAGTAGAATAGAAGCTCCCTGAAGTCAGGAACTAGCTCATTTTTTATTTGTATTTCTTGTGTCTAGTTTAGTGCCTTGAATGTAGTAGGCGCTTAATAAATGTTTAGTGATTGATTAACTAAATGATCTCTAAGGACGCATAGCTCTTGTTCTTGAGCCTATGATCACAAAGCTGTGATTAAGTATATACTGTATAGATATAAATTATATATAATATTATATATAACATAATATAAATTAAGTATATAAGCTTAATTCATGACATTAAGAGATTTAGGAGAGGGTCTGGCTTTATGCGGTAATGAAATGAGTATCTTTTAGCCTCACTGACTACTGAAGCTAAATAATTCAATGAGGAGGCTATGTTAGTATCACTGATTGTCCTTGAGCACCAAGACTATTTCCATTTGTGTTTTTATGTTCTTCAACTCTACCAGTGCTTGACCTGTAATAGGCGCTTAAATATTTGTTGTTTGATTGAGTTTGGTTATTGCTGAATTAGTTCCAGGAAAAAAATAAGAAAGACTGGTTCTCCTGATCATTGATTCTTCTTGTTTTCCTAGGATACCCAACTACTTCACCATCTTGGCGCCCAGTTGCTCTAGTTCTGTTGACTTTGTGCCTGGTGTTGCTGATTGGACTGGGAGTATTAGGACTTGAATGTAAGTATATACCCAAACCCAGGATTGTACTGGATGTCTGGGGTTCTCCCTGAGATGTGAATGATGAAGATTTAGGGACTAAATAGAGTCAGCTGTTAAGTTTTTAATCTGAACATTTACACCTGACAAATCAGCAAATTTCATTGTTTTGTTGACTGTATAGATTATCTCAAATTGGGTGTCCAGTAGACATCTTAAAGTTAATATGTCCAAAACTCATTTTCTTTCCACCTAAACTCTTCCCCTCCTTCCACTTGCCCTATCACTACAGAGGGTAACACCATCTCCCAATCCCTCAGCCTCACAATCTAGGGGTCATCCTGGATTTGGTCAATTTCACCTTTGCAACATCTCTCAAATGTGCCCCCTTCTCTTTTCTGATATTGCCACCATTCTGTTGCAAGCCTTTATCACATCATGCATTGGACTATTGCAATAGACTGCTGGTGGCTCTGCCTGCTTCAGGTCTCTCCCCACCCCAATCCATTCATTCAGTCACTAAAGTGATTTTTCAGAAGTGTAGATCTCATCCTGTCAAACCTTTCTCTCACCCTGATCCCCCATATTCAATAAACTCAGTGGCTTATTACTTCTAGGATCAAATATGAGATGTTCTGTTTGTCATTCAAAGCCCTTCATAACCTAGCCACCTGTTATTTTTCAATCTTCTTATACATTAGTTCCCACTCTTCTATCCAGTGACTTTGGCTTCACCACAAACAGGATACTCTCTGCCCTGGGCATTTTCTCTGGCTACTTCCCATTCTTGCAACACTTTCCCTCCTTCATTCTCATTACTGACTTCCTTGGCTTCCTTTAAATCCCAACTAAAATCTCATCTTTTCTTTGGCTTCATTTAAATACCAACTAAAATCTTATCTTTTACTGTAAAACTTCCCCAAGCCCTCTTAATTCCAGAACCTTCCCTTTGTTAATTATTTCCTTTCCTCCACTCCTATATAACTTGCTTTGTATATGTTTGTTTTCATGGTATCTCCCCCATTAGATTCTATGTTCCTTGAGGGCAGGGGCTGTCTTTTTCCTCTTCTTGTATTCCTGGCTTAGCAGAGTACTTGGCATACAGTAGGTGCTTAATAAATGTTATTGATTGATTTTTAAAGAAAGTGATGGAGAAAAATGTTATATATAAAAATGCAGATTAAACTTAAAAGTGTGTCATGTATACAGAAAGCCTGATATTAAATATTTACCAGTACACCTCTGCCCCAGGCCCTAGTCCATTTTAGAGCACAGGGGGCAATCTATTCATATAAGCATTTAGTGAGAGCCTGGGTTGTGTTGGTGGGTAGACAGTGCATACAGAAAGTAGAGCAAGGAAGTCTATATATAAGTGATATATAGTGATAAGAGCATTTCCAATATACATTCTGACCATGTCAGTGGATCAGTTTTTCAGATCAATCAACTCTCAGTCACCCAGAGGGATATTCTCGCTCAAAAGGAAGAAAGACTGGCAAACTTTTCTAGACAGTTGCATTCTCTCCAGGCCCAGAACAGAAAGCTCACAGATTCTCTGCTGCACTTGGCTAAAAAGCTCTGTCGGGAGCTCTATAACAAAACTGGAGGTAAGCCCCCTGTTATTTGTTTGCATGATAGGGCACTATAGCGAAAGGAAGTGGGGAACCCCCATTTGTAGAGAGGCCTACATGCAAAAGCTGAGGAAGAATAGACATCTCAAAACATTTCTCTCCATACTATTCTCCAAGGGATACTTTTGTTCCTGCCTAGAGGGGAAGCAGGAAGTTGGGGCCAGAGGGAATTCTCAGAGAAAGGAGGATATAGGCTAGAACTGTATTTATCTGCTCCCTTAAATATTGTTCATCTAGGGGATATGATTGGGTTGCATCTAACTTTTGGATTGCTTTGTCTTTTGGGGGAGGAAGGAGGACCCCAAGCTGTGTACCCAAAGTTTGGCTCCTTTCCTACCTAATATGAGTTCCACAGTGAACACACAGTGAGTGGGGGGGGGGGGGAAGCTCATTTATCCATGTCATAGAAAAACAGAAATCAGAGAGGGTATATATGGGTGAATATATACCAGACAATACAGAATGAGGAAGTTCTTATTGGGAGCAAGATAACTCAACTTAACAGAAAGACAGTCCTGGATCTCACCCTAAGGGAAATTCCCCAAGGTCCCTAGTGGACAAGCTGAGGGTAGAGACATGTTAGGGACTGCCAGCTCCACTCTTTATCTTCTTTATCTTGTCTTGTATTCCTAGCTTAGCATAGTTCTTGGCACACATAGTAGGTGCTTGTCTTTATCTTTGTCTTCAGCAGCTTGAAGTGAGGTTGGCCTCTTCTACCTTCTCTCACCAAGCTAAAAGTTAGGAGTACCTGAAATGATTCAGCTTCAAAGGAGACTCAGAGCTTGATTGACCTCAAAGGGGACTGGCTCTGAAGAGTCCATAAGGGGGACTCCCACTGGAAGAGTACCCAAAGGGGGGACTCAACACAGATTCTCTCTTGTAGAGTCCCAAAAGGGATTGGTGAAGGCTGGAGCTCTATTGCCTCTCACTAGCTCCCCCCAACCCTGCCCCTGGCATAGAGCAGAGTCTTCATATTCCCCCAGTAAGGACAGAATCTCATACCAATGTGCTTTGGAACAGAGGTTTCAACATTCAGGAGTTTCTCTTTGATGATTTGCTGTTTAATAATTTTTTTTTCTATGTTAAAATCCCTGAATCTTAGAGCTGGAAAAGACCACCGAGCTTAATTGTATCTGAATGTAAATACTAACTAATAATAATAATAATAATAATAATAGCCAACATTTACATAGCCCTTACGATGTGCTAGGCACTGTGCTAAGTACTGAGATCGAATTTAAACTCAGGTCTTCCTAACTCCAGTCCTGGCACTCTATTCACTAGGCCACCTAGAGGCCCCTTCTGCACTTAGCTTAGTGCCATAGAAGGCACTTAATAAATGTTTATTTATTGATTATTTATTGATAAGTCATCCCACCTTCTCTTGAAGTCTTCTAGTCAGAAGGAAGAGTGCAATGGGATTACAACCTTCCATGTTTTGGAGTCTTTGTTTTTCTTAATGCAACCCAAGAGCATCTTTGCTTCTTTGAACTGATTGATGTTCAGTCTACTTTCAGTTCACCAAAACCCAGAATTGTTTTTAAAAATATTAATATTCTTCCATCTCATACTCGTACAGTTGATTAGTTTTAATATTAATTCAGGAAATTTCATATGTTTCTATTAAAATAATTTAATTTGATTTGACCCATCCTAACCTGCTGAGAAATTTTTTGGATCCTGATTTTGTCATCCAACATGCTGACCACATTCTTTTGGATATCTTCTACCTGTAAAGTCATAATCACACCTTTGTCCAAGTCATTGATAAAAAGGCTTAGTAGTATAAGGTCAAGGATATATTCCTGGGACATTCCACTAGAAACCCCTGTCCACATAGAAATCAACTAAAAATCAGAGCCTGTAAGCATTTATTAATCACCTACTATGTGCCAGACACTATGCTAAACACTGGAAATACAAAGAAAGGAATGACAGCCCGTGTCCTTCAAAAACATTTTTAAAAAGCTGAAAAAGGGGCAGGGGGAAAGCAAGCATAAGGGAAGGAAGAGGAAGGTGGATTTGGCTCCAGGAAGCATGAAGTCCTGCAGCTTGCAGAATAATGTTCCTAAATTTCAGGAAGTCTAGGAAAGCAGATGGCTATGAAGTAATTTGGGAAATTAATAAGAGGGTGTTATCTCGAACTTCTTAGATGCTTCTGGAGGGCAGGTCCTGTTTCACTTTTAACTTTGTATCCCCAGTGATTATTCACATAGTAAATACTTAAGGCTTCTTGATAGATAGATTGATTATCTGATTGAGACACTATTTAACTTTAAGAGGGTAGTGACAGTCACTTGGAGGAGGAATTTACTTCTGACATCTTTCCTCTAAAAAAAGAAACAAAATGCTTTATCATTGCTTTTTTTTTCTTTCTTACTTCACTGTTACTTCCTCATCACTCTCCATCCTCTCTCCTCCCTAGAAAACTCCATTGTAAAAATAAAAAAAAGTGGGAGGAGTACAGCTAAACAAATCAAACCAATACAATGTCTGGATTCTTTCCCAGAACACCGATGTAGTCCCTGCCCAAAGAAATGGAAGTGGCACAAGGAGAGTTGCTACTGTTTCTCTAAGGAAAGCAATACTTGGCAGGGCTGTGAACATTTCTGCACTGCTGAGAACTCCACCCTTCTGAAGATAGAGACTCAAGATGTTCTGGTAAGGTGTGCTTGTTTGGGGCTTTTTATTCCTAATATTCTTGAGACAGGAAGAAAAGCAAAGCCTCACGTTCCAGACCCCAGTCCTTTTGGCAGCTTTAGGGGTGCATCTAAGAAGGAGACTTCCTAGCCCAGCACCACAACACAGCACAAATAAGATGGTTCCTATGAGGACTGGTATTATACCTAGTAAGATCTCTATTTCAACCCAGATCAGATAGCTGGAAGAATTTCTGAGTTTCAGATGTCTAGTGGTTTGTAAGGAAGAAATAGAGCATAGGGTAAAATGGGCAAAAGCAGGGTTGCTGACTGTTCTATAAACACCCACAGCCATCCTCTCAAATCTGCAAATTATTGACTTAAAAATATAGACAATCACTGTGAACAACTTCATCGTCAAAATTCCTATATTAATGTCAATAATTAATTGACATTAAGACCCCGTATAGGGGAAGTGAGAGGGCAAAGTTTCCAGTGATTCTTAGGTTGCAAATAAGAATGACTGGAAGAATGGTCTTATCTTCTAGGAAGTTACGGTCTAGAATAGACAGCATTCACATATGTTGACATAAAGGCATACTGAAAACTGAACAGGCTGGCAAATAAAGAGAATCACATTTTTAGTGTCTCTCATTACACTTCCATCGTTGCTTTTGCTAATAACGTTCCCCTTCCTTGAGATACCCACCTTTGCCTTCTCCCCATGTTCAAGGTCTACAATTCCTTCAAGCCATAGCTCAAGTTCCACTGCTTCCATAAATTTGAGATAAAAAGACAAAATGGAACATAACCTGTCTCGTTTGTTGCTATCTGTGACCTTAGAATCCACTTATAGACATTATTTTTTGAGTACTCCAGTATGGTTCTCAAAATTTTTTGTCTTGGGATCCCTTTATCCTCTTAACATTTGTTGAGGACCCCTAAAGACCATTTGTTTGTCAGCTATTTTTATTGTTACTTACTATATTAGGATTTAAAACAGTATGACTATGAAAATGGATTTGCACTTACAGACTCCCAAGAGGATCTCGGGAATCTCCAAGGATCCCTAGGTCATACTATGAGAGCTACTGCTTTAGGATATCTACAGATCTCTCAATGTAATTTCATCAAAGTGGATCCTTCCTCCAACTGCGTAAAGAGCAAACCATCCACATCATACTTTGTATGACATGTCTATGTCCTCTTATAAATTCTTCACAGAGGATTCACCCTTTAATCTTCTTGCTATTACAAGGGTGACGACCTCTTGCTTTTGCTAAATGGCTGGTTCTTCTTTTCCATTCACATGTCTCTTTGATGATGTATTTTTTGGTCTATTCTTGTGCACAATTCTTGAGTTTACTCACATTCACCATTCATCTCTCCATTGCCTTTGAGTGCCTCCAATTTTGATTCTTTGGAGATTTTTTTTTTTATTACTAATGACTTATGCTGCAAAGTTGTTTTTTGTTTCAGTTTCAGAAACTTGGGTCATTAAAAGAACAGTGCAATTCCCCAAATGCAACCCAGCCCTCTGTTTTCTTCCTTTTCAATTCTCAGTCCAGTTCATTGTCCATCTACAGTATCTGTTTAAGATATATATATATATATATATATATGTATCTACAGATAAAATCTGCAGGTTGTCCACTTAAGGTATATGTACTGATGACTAAAATCCATGGACTGTCCATTCAACTGCATATTATAGTCTGGACTATAGACATTTTTCATTCACTTAGTTTTTCCTGGGTGAATAGTTAAACTCTTTTGAGTGACTATGGATTTCATTTAGGAGGCTCTGCAATGTTTTGAGGTTTGATACAAGCCCAATGTTATCCACAAAAAGGAGCACCTGGAGGATCCCATCACCTATAGGGAATTTCTCATCTACTTAGTCTCTGTACCAGTCTACATAACAGTGACAAACACCTTTGGTGAGCATACATCTCTGTTTTTTTTGTCTCATTTGATATTAATAATCAAAAGATCATTGAGCAAAGTTATTTCTACTGTTTCATCTCTCAGGGAGCCTAATATAATTTTTACATGCATCAGAGACATATTATTGACAAAGAGGTTTTAAAGTGACATTTTATAATTCTGAACCAAAAGTTATGAACAAAAAATTTAATAATCTCAAAAGGATCAGTCAATTGTGTGATTAAAAAAATCAATTCCTATAAATATTATGAAAGTCTGTCTATTCCATTCTCATTAAGGATGCTCTAGATGCTTGGGCAGAATATTTTCATAAATACTCTATTGAGTTAGGAAAATAGATAGAGTCATTTTTTGATTAGAAATGTTTGGTAGAAAAAGTTGTCTACCTTAATTACTTTCATACTTCATACTTCCTCCTCACTTCTCAATGCCTTCCAATCTAACTTTAGAGCTCACCACTTGACTGAACACTGGGCAGCATCTTTTATTGTTGACCACCCTCTCTCTACACTTGACTATTATTTTTTTTTTCTTTTTTTTTAAAGCAATTGGGGCTAAGTAACTTGCTCAAGGTTATACGGCCAGTCATTATTTATGTGTGGGTGCTCATTTTCTGAGGCCAGGACCAATCCCGGGTCATCCTGACTCCGGGCCGGCGCTCTTACTCACTGTGCCACCTAGCCTCCCCTGCACTTGACTATTCTTGACTGTGAATTTTGTGACATTGTTCTCTCCTGGTTCTCCTCAGTGTCCTTTGCAGGATCATCATCTATGTCCTGTACCCTATATGTAGTATCAATATGCCAAGTGCTCTAATCTGGGCCCTCTTCTTTTCATTCTCTCCAATCTCTCTCTTGGTCATCTCATTAGCTCCCAGGGGTTTAAATATCATCTCTTTTTATACAATTCTTATATCCATGTGTTGAGTCCTCAGAGTCCTCTCTCTGGTACTCCAGTTCTACATGTCTAGCTGTCTTATAGACATCTCCATCTGGCAGCCCTATAGGCATCTCAAACTCAACATACATTTAACTTAGCCATTTTAACTTGTCTAACTTAGTCCATCATCAAAAATCAACTGCCTTTCTATACAATTCTAATAAAACACAGGAAACAAGTCCATCCTGCCTCCCACCTTCCCTTTTCCTGTTGACAAATAGGACTGTTCTTCTAGTCACCCAAGTTCATAGCTTATGAGTCATCTCCAACTCCATGCTCTCCTTCAGCTGTATGTAGTCACTTGTAACACTTGCTGATTCCACTGATTCCACTTCCACAACTTCATCCCTTTCTCTTCATTCAAGCAGCCACCACCTACTTCAGGTCCTCATCATCATCCACCTGGCCTATTGAAATACTTTACTTCACTCTACATTCAACCTCTTTTCTTTCCCATTTCTTCTTCTTCTTTTTTTTCTTTTTGGAGGGCAGTTGGGGTTAAGTGACTTGCCCAAAGTCACACAGCTAGTAAATGTGTTAAGTGACTGAGGTCGGATTTGAACTCAGGTCCTCCTGACTCTATTCACTGCACCACCTAGCTGCCCCATTCTCCCATTCATTCTTCACAAAGCTGGTAAATTGATTGGAATGACCATGATGCTTCCCTGCCCAAGAAGCTTCATTGATTCTCTATTGCTTTTAGGATAAAATACAAACTAATTCCCTTGGCATGTCAAGCCCTTCTCAGTCTAACTCCAGACCATATTTGAAGGCTCATGCTGTTAATCTCCTTCACACACTCTAAATTCCAGTCAAATTATTTTACTCAATATCACCCATACGCAACATTTTTTCCTCCCCCATCTCTGTGCCTTTGAAGTTCTCCCCTCCCCACCATGTTTAAGATAACTCCCTCTTTACTTCTTGGCATCTCAAGTAATTTCAAATGTCATCTTTTCTGACTCCCCAGGTTAGTGTTCCCACTTCAGATTACTTTGTGTTGATTTTGCATGTTTTCATATATATATTTATCTATTTACTTGTTGTTTTCAATTAGTATCATATAAACAACTTGAAAGCAGGGATTATTTCCTTTAAGTGCTTGTATGTCTCATGTCAAGCATGCTAAATAACACCTAATCAATGCTTGTTGAATTGAATTGAAATATTATTTTCCCTATTTGCTGTGGATATGATGATTTACTTGGAAATTATAGAGAATCAATAATTGAGATAATTAATAACTTCAGCAAAGTTGCAAGCTACAATATATCCTCAAAATTCAACAGCCTTTCTATACATTACTAATATAACACAAAAAGCAATAATAGAAAGGGCAATCCTATTCCTAATAACTATAAAATGCAAAAAACATCTGGGAATTAACCTCCCAAAGAACACAAATGACTTCTATAGATTCTATTACAAAGTGTTCTTCAAGGAAATAAAGAATAATTGAAATAACTGGAGGAATCTCATCAGTGGTACATGTCAATATAAGTAAAAATTGGAATGTTATTAAAATTAATTTATATCTTTAATGTCATACCAATCACATTACCAAGGGGATATTTTACAAAACTTGATAAAAACAATTAAAAAATCATTTGGAAAATGATTTTGGAAAAATGATTTGGAAAAGTTCTATAATATCAAGGGAAATGATGAAAAGAAGTAGGGACAAAAGGTAAATATCACTTGCACACCTCAAACCATACTATAAGGCAGTAGTCATGAAAACCACCTAGTATTGGTTAAAGAATGGAGAGACAAATCAATAGAAAAGGCCAAACAAGGGAGAAACAGAAAAAATAGAACTCAATAACCCAATGTTTGATAAAGTGAAAAACATAAATCTTTTAGTTAAAAACAAACAAACACACTTCTTTATTTGATTAAAAAACTGCTGGGAGGGGCGGCTAGGTGGCGCAGTGAGTAGAGTGCCGGCCCTGGAGTCAGAAGGACCTGAGTTCGGATCCGGACTCAGACTCTTAATGCACACACAAACAAAAACCTAGCCGTGTAACCTTGGGCAAGTTACTTAACCCCAACTGCCCTCCAAAAACCAAAAAAAAAAAAAAAAAAAAAAAAACTGCTGGGAAAACTGGAAAGCAGTCTGGCAAAAATTAGGCTTAGATCAATATCTTACACTATATTCCACAATATATTCTAAAATATTAATTAATATTAAAGATTATACTGTAAAAAATTAAAAGAGAGCAGATCATATATTTCTCAAAGCTATGGGTAGGAGATGTATTTTTTTTTTTTTGCAGGAGGGGGAAAGTGGGACAATTTGGGTTAAGTGACTTGCCCAAGGTCACATGGCTAGTAAATGTTAAGTGTCTGAGGCTAGATTTGATCTCAGGTCTTCCTGACTCCAGGGCTGGTGCTCTATTCACTGCACCACTTAGCCACCCCAGGAGATATATTCTTAAACAAATGAGAGATAGAAGCAACTACAAAAGATAGACTAGACAATTTTGATCACTTGCAACTGAAAAGCTTCTGAGCAGACAAAATTAATACATCTAGTATAAGAAGGAAAGGGTTGAATGGGAGAAGTATTTTTACATTATATTTTTATTTGTTTTATTAAATGCTTCCCAATTACATTAACATTTTTTAAAAATATTCATCTTTAGAATTTTGAGCTCCAATTTCTCTCCTGCCTCCCACCCCTCCTACTCCTCTCCCACCTATTTAGAAGGCAAGCAATACGAAATAAATTAGCATATGAAGTCATGCAAAACATATTTCTATATTAGCCCTTTTGCAAGCACACACAAGCATAAAAATGCAAGAAAAACAGAGAAAGGGAAAAGAGTGTGCTTTAATCTTTACTTAGAATTCATTAGTTCTCTCTCCAGAGGTGGATGGCATTTTTCTTCATGGATCCTTTGGAATTGTCTTACATTGTTGTTGTGATAAGAGTAGCTAAGTCTTTCAAAGGCAATCATTGTTACAATATCACTGTTACTATATGTACTGTGTTCTTTCGGTTCTGCTCCTGCTCACTTCACTCTATATCATTTCATATACATCTTCCCAGATTTTTCTGAAACCATCCTCTTAACCATTTCTTTTTTTCTTTCTTTTTTTTTTTTTAAGCAATTGGGGTTAAGTAACTTGCTCAAGGTTACACGGCTAGTCATTATTTATGTGTGGGTGCTCATTTTCTGAGGCTGGATTCAATCCCGGGTCATCCCAACTCTGAGGCCAGTGCTCTTACTCACTGTGCCACCTAGCCACCCGTAACCATTTCTTATAACACAATAGAATTTCATCACAATCATATACCACAACTTGTTCAACTGTTCTCCAGTTAATGGGCATCCCACAATTTCCAATTTTTTGCCACTGCAAAAAGAGCTGCTATAAATATTTTTTTTGTAAAAATAAGTACTTTTCCCTTTTATTTGATCTCTTTGGGATATAGACCTAGGAGTAGTATTGCTGGGTTAAAGGCTGTATACATTTTTATAGCCCTTTGGGCATAGTTCCAAATTGCTCTCCAGAATGATTGAACTAGTTCGTAACTTCATCAACAATGCATTTATGTCCTTATTTTTCTACATCCCCTCCAGAATTTATCATTTTCATTTTCTTTAATGTTGACTAACCTGATAGGTGTGAGGTGGTACCTCAGAGTTGTTTTAATTTTTATTTATCTAATCAATAGTGATTTAAAGCATTTTTAATGTACCTATTAACTTTTATTTATTTTTCTGAATATTGCTGGTTCTTATTCTTTGATCATTTATCAGTTGGGGAATGGTTCTTATTTTTTATAAATGTGGCTCAGTTTCCTATATATTTGAAAAATGAGGCCTTTATCAGAGAAACCTGTTGTTGATTATACACCCTCCCTCCCCCAGTTTCCTTCTAATTTTGACTGTATTGATTTTATTTGTACAAAACCTTTTTAATTTCATGTAATCAAAATTATCCATTTTACATCTTGGAATACTCTCTATCTCTTGTTTGGTCCTAAACTGTCCTCTTTTCTATAGATCTGAAAAGTAAATTTTTCTATGCTCCTTTAATTTACTTATTATATTACCCTTTATGTCTAAATTCTTCATGCATTTTGACCTTATTTCAGTATGTGGTATGAGTGATATATAGTCTATGTCTAGTTTCTGCCAAACTGTTTTCCAGTTTTCCCAACAATTTTTATAAAATGGTGAGTTTTTGCCTCCAAAGCTTGGATTTTTTGGTTTATCACACACTATGTTACTATTGTTCAGTCATCTCAGTCATGTCCAACTCTTCATGACCCCATTTGGGGTTTTCTTGGCAAAGATACTGGAGTGGTTTGCCATTCCCTTCTCCAGTTCATCTTACAGATGAGGAACTGAGATAAACAAGTCACACAGCAAGTATCTGGGGCTAGATTTGGACCCAGGAAGATGAGTCTTCCTTACTCCAAGCCTGGCACTCTATCCACTGGGCCACTTAGTTATCCTTTTTTTTTTTTTTTACTGTGTATTGTGTAGCTAATCTATTTCACTGATCTATTTCTTTAGTCAGTACCAGATTGTTTTTATTACTGCTTTATAATATAGTTTGAAATCTGATATGGAAACATCTTTTTCTCAAATTTCAACTATACAGGTTTGGCATTCAAGATACATAAACCACAGATACACACAAACACACACAGACACATGTGTGTGTCTATGTGTGTATACTAATAACTATTCCCCAATAGATAGTCAAAGGATATGAAGAAGCAGTTCTCAAAAGAACTGCAAAATATTCACAACATGAAAAAATGATCCCATTCACTAACAATAAGAGAAATACAAATTAAAACAAGCCTCTGATTTTACCCCACACCATGAAAATTGGCAAAAATGACAAAAAATGGCAACAGTGATGTTGGAAGTGTTGCAGAAGGATAAGTCCACTAATACATTTTTGGTGGAGCTGTGAAATGGTACAATTATTTTGGAAAGCAATTTGGAATTATGAAAGTAAAATGACTAAAATATCAACCAGAGACTCCCTTACTGGGATTCCACAAGGAAATGGCCAATAAAAAAAATCCTCATATACTACAAAATATTTATAGAAGTACTTTTTATGATAGTTAAGAATTAGAAACAAATTAGATGTCTATCAATTTGTAAATAGTTAAACAAATTATGGTACATGAATATAGTAGAATATTACTATGCTATAAGAAACAATGTGTATGATGAATACAGAAAAGCATGAAAAGATCTACATGAACTAATGCATAGTGAAGTAAGCAGAGCCAAGAAAAAATATACACAGTAACTACAACAATGTAAATGGAAAGCATAACTGTACACCAGAAAGTTGAAAGTAAAAGTAACAAAATTATAAAAATCAAGCAAGACTCAAATGAAGAGATATGAGAAGACATCTCCAACCACTCCTTTGTGGAAGTGGGAGGCCCACAGGTGTTACACACTGTACATATTTTTTTTACTTTTTCAATGTATTGATCTATTGTATTGATTTTTCTTCCTTTCTAAAGATATGACTCTCTGGGAGGAAGAAAGGGAAGGACATCTGAAATAACTATGGTGATATAAGAAATAAAAATTATCAATAAAAACTTATTTTAAAAAAAAACTAAAAAAAAGAAATAACATTTTGCTTCTCCCTTCCCCAAATAAGTTGGTGTCCTCTCAAAAAATGTGAGACTGGTTCCCATGAAAGCTTCACAATAGTGTTTGTGATAACATGGCATATATATATACACACACATATATATATATATACACACACACACACACACACACACACACACACATATATATATATATATATATATATATATATATATATATATATATATATACTTGGTTTGATAAAGTTATTCTTCCTGTCTTTGTTTTTTTTTTATTCCATTTCTACTTTCTCATGTAGAAAATCAAGGACTGTGACAGCTCTTTGCTTTTTCATTAGCCATCCCATAAACCAGAATGCATTCCCTCCTTACAACCTTCTCATAGAATCATGCTCTTTCGTTTAAGATGCTGCTAAAGCACCATATTCCACATGAAGCCTTTTCTGGTTCCTCAACTACTAATTCTTTATTTCCTAAACTTCCTTGTTTTTAGCCTATGTGTGTGTGTGTATATATGTGTGTGGGGGTGTATGTGTGTATAATATATATGTGTGTATGTATGGATATATACACATATGTATGTATATATATATATATACACATATATCTGTATTTATCAAATTTATATTTATGTTGCATGTGTTTCCAATTAGATTATGATCTCCTTGGAAGAAGGGATTTTTTTTTCATTTTTTGTACTTGTATACCTAACATAGTGTTTGGCATTTAGTAGGTGCTTTAAAAGTACTTAGTGATTGTTTATAGTTCAGATGTGGTGGCTCAAACGACACATTATTAGAGAATTTTTCATTAATACATTGTCTTTGCTTGATTGGTATGCCCTAACAGCACAAAGAAAAAGTAAAGAGCAATCTGTTTTCTATGTCTCCCTCACAGGAATTTGTGATGCCTCAGAGCTACTCTCAGTTTTTCTACTCCTATTGGACAGGGCTATCCCGCAATGGCAGTGGCAATCCTTGGCTGTGGATGGATGGATCTCTTCATTCCTCTGACTTGTAAGTCTCCAGCCTCTCAGTAACATGGAGAAGGGTGGAAAAAAAGGAAGGAGAATTCGTTGTGAAATGGAAATCTCATTTTATGGGAAGATAATTATGGAACAAAAATGTTAAGTTTTGAAATCCTTTTATAACACCTTTGCACATTTAGGATGGATGATTTTTACTGCATATGGTAGAGACAGACATAATTCCTTGTTGGTTGAGAGAATGCTGGGTAATGATGGACTGGAGGCTGGGGATTTGAAGTCTTTGTGAGAAGTGAGCAGAAGAGGCAAAATCAACCTTTTGAATGACAAAAAGAGATTTCCTGGAGCTTCAGCTCATTTGGGCAGTAAGTTCCACCATTTGCCCTTGATTTCTAGTCCTTCCAACCTAGATGCTGTTAAAAGCAGATTGCCCTTGGTGATTGTTCTATTTCTTTTGTGAGCCAAAATCTTACCTTATTTCCAGCTGAAGAGCTCTTATACTCCTGAATATTATTTGACCAATTCTAATCTATATAACTTTCCTGATTTCTGTTTACTGCTTTCTTTAACAAATAGGTATATTAGTTATTTGAAATGTCAGTTTGCGTAATCAGGGAAAGTGATCCTGGGCTGTCCTCCAGAATATCATTATTTAATGAGTGGCATATATATTTCTAACCTAGTTCTCTGGAAGACAAGTAAAGGAAGGACAAAAAGCCCAGTCACAGTACTCCTCATGCTTTCCACAAAAGCAGCAATGACAGTCTTCCTAGGAGATGGCTGGGGCAGATCTTAGTTCTGTTAGCTTTTCATGCCATGCATGTCTAGCCATCTTTCTGTTACATTAGCCAAACACATATTTCCTACATGGGTGAGTGTCTGCAGGAATATTTTCACACAAGTTATTGCTGGTCATTTCTTTTGCAAGAAATTTTCTTTTCCTTTTGACTTAAAAAAATGGAAGTTTTTCTAATGGCAATCCTCAGGTTGGGTTATCTTCTCTGAAGTCTAGTGTTTCCACAGTGATGATTAATGCCACTTTCCCTGATAGCTCTCAAATGGAACCTAGTTCCCCTTTCCCCCCCACCCCCAAACACTGGTTATACAAATGATTATCATGAGTTAGCTATCAAAGTAAGCAGTAAATGGAAATTGGGGAAGTTATCCAGGTTAGACTATACTGAAGATATACAAGAATAAGGAACCTTGGTAGCTGTGAGAAGGATAAGAATTCAGCTCACCAAGGAGCAGCCAGGAGGCTCAGTGGATAGAGCGCCAGACCTAGAATCAGAGAGACCTGAGTTCAAATCTGGTTTCAGATACTTACTAGCTGTGTGACCTTGAGAAAGTTGTGTGACCCTGAGTTATTTAACCCCGTTTGCCTCATCTGTCAAATGAGCTGGAGAAGGAAATGGCAATCCATTTCAGTATCTTGCCAAGAAAACCCCAGATGGGATTATAAAGAGTCAGACATGATTGAAACAGCTGAACAACACAAAAGAGAAAAAAATTCATCTCAACCAAGTGGAATCTGCTCTTAGCAATCTCTAAAGTTGCAAAGGTTAGAAGCCAAGTGACACATTCAGTCCCAGCTTCACCCATGTCTGAGGCTCCAGGGGATCTCCTTTTTGCCTTTCAAAAGTTGCATCTCCAGAGGTTATCCAACCATCTTGAGTCTCTGTTCTCCACTCACCCACTGTGGTTCAGCATTTTCTCAGTCAAACAGAAGCTATAACTCCCTCTGTATAAGTAGAGGATATACACTCAGATGTAACCTCTACGTATTACATTCTTACCATTTCAAGCAATGATTGGATTGATGTTGTACTCTTCTTTATAACCAGAGAAGGTTATATACTGAACTGTCACATTTATATTGCTTCCAGGAGATAGGAAGAGTGAAGGTTCAATCATTCCCATTTTAGGGATGGAAAAACTGAACTGCAGAGAATTAGGTGACTGCCATAGGTCAGGACACAACAGGATGCTGGATGAATACCTTTATATCTTGATTATAATAGCTAATTCTATCCTATTTTACCAAGGTGTAAGGAGAGAATTGGGTAAATAAAATGTAGCAGAAAGTGGAGCTTCCAGCCTTAGCCTTTGTGACCCCATCAAAAGAATTGTGTGCTTGGGACAGACACTGTTTCTTCTCTATGATCTTAACTACTTTTTGGTGATTTGGAGTGATCCAAGATTGATTCTTTTTTTTTCTCTCTCAGGTTTGAGATCATCATTGACTTCAGCAGCTTAAGGAGCTGGGATTGTGTGACAATATTGAATGGAAGGGCTTTCTCAAAGGACTGTAAGGAACTGAGGCGCTGTGCATGTCAGAGGACAGCAGCAATGGTGATGCCAGAATGGCTGGAATAATCTTGCTAAAGAAGATGTGGAGATAAATGGACCTTCACACATATCTACAAACCAAAAAGGGCAAGAACTTTCTGAATCACTGGAAACACTGTGATTAGAAGGAGAAAAGCAGCTCTCTCTGGCCATTAAAAAAAAAATCTTGTTCATAGAAACTGCCAAGGAGGATCAGCCTGGGTTTAAGCACAAACTTTTCAGTCACAGAAAAATCCAGTTTTGATACTTCATCCTGCCCTAGACTCACATCCTATATACCCTGGGCTTGTTTTTAATTCTCGAGATCCTAATTTCTCCCATTTATACTGGCTGTTAATATCCCTCTGCTATCATTCCTACTACTTTTAAAAGGAAAATGAGAAATTGTTGGAGAAAAGTTATACCACTTATAGAAAATTCTGTGCCCCAAAGAATGACCACCACGGATCCTTTTTTATTTGATTTTGTTTCATGGTACACCTCCTGAAATTTATAACACCTGAATGATTTTCCTCTTTTGAGAATCATTTAACCACTGCAATTCTCTAAACCCCTAATGGATTCCAAGAATTTTTCATTTACCCCAGAAGTCTCCAGGGAGGAAAGTTTATCTGAGGCCTACAGCAGCCAAGGATATCTATTTTAGATCACTATGGGAAGGAATAAGACTCATTTCCTCCTTTCATGAACTTAGGAGTCCAGAGAAAATAAGGCTCCAGATGTCTCTCCTTACAGGGGATTCGTGACTTTTAGGGTCCTTTTCCCACTAGATAACTACCATCAGTCCTTTCAGGTACTTGTACAAGAATAAATGTGTGTATATAGACTAACTGTGAGGTGGATTTGCAGTTGTATTCAGCGCTCAATGCCATGACCTCTGCTGTGAGGGGAGGGGTCCCATGATAGAGTGTCAAGGACAGGTTATAAATGAATTAACTTAGTCCCAAAGAGGGTAAATGGCTTTTTTCTAAGCTCACAGGAGAGGTTAAAAGAACTCCTGAGATGGAAGACCCAGCTCCTACATGAAGAGAATGCCATTCAACAGAAAGTGACATGTAGAGGCAAGCCAAAGAGCCCTGTGCATGATCCCAATAGGGACCAATAGGCATCCTGGGTGTTTCAGGTCAATTTTCAGTGGTTGGTGGTGACACTTCCATAAGTTACTTAAGAACTCAGTTGACAACCTTTTTGGGTTGAAAAAATCCTTAAAAGTTGTCTGCTAGTTCACCTTGTTATTGGAGAATGTCTAGAGTAAAGAAGGAAAAACAATCTATCGTCAATACTATTATACTAAGTATTCAGGCCTATATTGGAACAACAGATTGAAATTCTAAGGGGAAGGTCAAAAAACATATTTAGTCCTTACAGGATCTCCAAGGACATCAACAGAGGTAGGGAAGCTACAGAAATGTGAGGAAAGTCCTTTCCCAGAGATCTGTAGACACATGGATAATTTGTGAAGTACCTCGATTTTATGAGTAAGGATTCATGAAAACTTGCCAATACATGTGTTGTAAGAGTGGATACGTACGAGTGTTAGCATCCTGCAAATGTGAATTGGATGTGATTCTCCTAAGAGAAATGTAACTGTGAATTAAAATAAACTTAAAACTACATGAAGAAAGTATGGAGAATTAATAAAGCCAGGAGAGTTTGTATAATGACTTGCAGAACAGAGATATGAGATTTATTCCTTTCTCAGTCATAGACATTTCCTATGACCTTGGACTACTTACTCTCCTTTGTTGTAATGGACATTTTAGAAGGAGACTCACAATATTAGCTTATGTCCTGAGGAGTAGGTGAGGAAGAAGAGAGTAACATTTTTTTTCAAGCAAGTTATTCTGATAAGACTAGGGAAAAGGTGGCTCTGGTTATAGACTGAGCAAGAATAAATCCTCGATAGAAATAACAGAAAAGCAACAACAAACTGGAATTATTTTTAAGGACTCTGCTTCTCTTAGATCTTGCTGTCATCATTTGAGAAGGTAACTGCAGGGAGCAGGCCTTCTTCTGATAGACTAAGTGGCCCACAATAAGTAATTGGCTCTTTCTTTTTCTCAGAACACAAAACCAGTAGATAGGTTTTATCAGCAGGATACAGGAGGTAAACACTGCAATAGCAGGAAATGTGCTATGGGGCTTTGACCTCAGACACAAAGTGATTCAGAAAAAGTGGGGGGGGGGCATTTCAGCAGCAGTCTAGCCAAAAGGGGCATTGACCAAGGAGATCTTAGCGTCATCTAAAGAAGATTGGCCAAAAGCACTCTTAAGGGATTTTTGTATCGTAATATTAGTGTTTAATATTGTTTTTTGTCCTTTGTTTTTGAAGAGGACTAATCACATCACATGGTGATATCATGTTGACTGATGATGGCCTGGGATGAAATGAACCTTGGTGTCAATGGCTGACCAAGCTCTAAAAGTTCCACAGTGCCTGTTCAGCTGCCCTCATGGCTGTTGGAATAAATTCTTCTCATACTCCCATTCCGGCAGGGGAAGTCTTCATATTCTTAGAGTAAGAATCCCCCTAACTCACCCTTAAGTTGGAGTCCTATCAGTTACTCTCAACTTAGTTTAGATGGCAGCTGAGAAGGTTTTACCTGTAGCACATGCTATAGCTTCTTAGAGCCACAGGTGAGAGTTGGGTAGCAGGTGGACACCAAAGGTGGATAAGCAGCCCTGAAAAGGGCTCTGGAAGCCCTCACACCAGAGGTGCCAGTCCCTCCTAAACACCCCATGCACCCCAGTATTTAACGTACATAGAAATGGAATAATATTTCCAATATTCAGTACACTGTGATTCCTTAGAGAAAGGTCCATTGGCAGAAGTTGCTAATATTCACTTTCTTAACACATATTATAATTACTGACAGAGGCAAGCAATATACATGTGTGTGTATACACATACATATATACATGTATGTATATTCATGTTTATACATTTAAAACTTCACAGAGTTATGTTGATTACATTAATTGAGGGAGTTCCACACTCCCTACCTCTATATGATAAGCATAATTGTGTGAAGTTTTAAATGTATAAACATGTAGATCTGTAGCCTGTCATCACTTCAAATTGTAAAACGCTTTGATTAGATCAAGAAGGGAATAGGTCTTTGGCTCAGCAAATAAGTCAGCCAGGGTCTGAGGGCATTTAAGTAGCTGGAGGAATTTTAGCAGTGATGGTAAACCAATCAACTGGCAGAGGATTCCAGCTTAAGGAGATGAAGATCCCTGGGAAGGGATCAATCTTGGAGGGAGGAGAGTATTTTTCTTCCCTCTCCCCTCCTCTCTCCCTTCTCTTTTTCTCTCCTCTCTCTCTCCTTTTACCACACCCCTAACATAAACCATAGCTAGGTGACACTTTGGATAGAATGCCTGGTCTGGAGTTAGGAAGATTTGAGCTCAAATATGCCCTCAGAAACTTATTAGCAGTGTGACCCTGGGTAAAGTCACTTAACCCTGTTTGCCACAGTTTCCTCATCTGTAAAATGAGCCAGAGAAGGAAATGGCAAACCACTTTAGTATCTTTGCCAAGTAAACCCCAAATAGGGTCATTGGAATGACCGAACAACAGCAATAAACAACCATGCCATTGGAGAATCAGTAGCAGACAATGGAATATGAGAAATCAGTATGAATCAGAATATTAAGCCAGGGAAAGACAATCATGAAAGGAGGGAGGTGGCTTTCTGGAGTGTGACCCCTGGAATCAGAGAAGAATTCTGGCTGTGAAACCCAAGGAGGACTTCCAGGGAATAACAAGCCAGTCACTGGAGCTGCTTTCTTTTGGTAAGAGTAAGCAGACCTTCTAAGTAAGCTTCACTACTACTGCATTCTGTAAGCGGACTCTTCCCAGGGACCTGTAGTTATTTGTGGGATACTGTGCATTAGGATTATGGAAAGAACTTTTTTTGTACCAACTTATATAATCTTTTAAAATCTATTTTCTAAAAGTTAATTGACTGTTCATAAGAATATATAGAAATGTGAGGGACCTTAGACGCCATCAAGACCAGCTCCCTTATTTTATGGCTGAGATTAAGTGACTTGCCCAAGGTCACATAGCTAGTAAGTGTCTGGGGCAGGAATGGGACTTAACACTTTTTGATTCCAAACCTAGCCCGGCACTCTGTCTATGCCACATCCTTTACAGATTTAATCATGTTTAATAGGCTTCTGCATATATGCAAAGTGGGATCACAGATACAAAGCTGGAAGGTCCTCTAAGGCCATCTCTAGTACAACTCTCTAATTTTGCAGATGAGACCCAGGAAATTTAAATGATTTGTCCAAGGCAGTAAGTGTCAGAGGCAGGATGTGAATGAACCTACACATCCTTTGACTCGGGAACTCATGCTATTTTTGGTGTCCTATACTGCCCCAGGACAAGGGGTTAGGGGTTCACAAACAACACTACTGAAAAACCAGCCCTGCCCCTAGAATCCTGAGAATAAATAGCCAGTCACCTTTTTATCACTTCAAACTTCAAGTGGGAGTACCCAATTAAGAGAGAAGGCCTAGGAGGAGCAATACACATATATCTTAATGATTTCCGAGTACTTTAATCATGTCAGCAGATAAGGTCTTCCTATATTCTTAGAAAGAGGGTAGGGTATATATTCTTCATATTTCATAGACCTAGTGAAGAAGCAAAAAACCAAAGGGGGAAAAACATAACAAAAAGAAAACAAAACAAAAACCAACAACTCAAAACAAAATCAAACAAACAAAACAAAACAAATCACCTAAGATTTTTCTAAATGTCAGGATGGAAGTTCTGAACACTTTTCTGAACACAAGTGACAAAGTTTGACCTCTTACACCTCACAAAGGAAACAGCATGTTGCGGTGGAAAGGGCCCTGAATTTGGAGTAAGAGTAATTGGTTTTGAACCTTGGCTCTGCCATTTACTACCTGTGTGACCATGGGTAAATCACCTTTCCTTTCTGGGAATTAATTTCTTCATCTGTAAAGTGGGAAGAGCGGGGAGGAGGGGATAGAGAGGAGGGTGGGATGACAATGCATCCAAAGTCCCTTCTCATTTCTGAATCACTTATTGTAAGATCCAGGAATCTTGGCCCAGATGTAAGTCTCCTCCCCAATGCACCTGCACACTAAACAGTTGATAATAATGAAACTCCCAGGAGATAAGGTCATCTGGACCAGAAAACAAGCTTCTCATTCTTCCAGCGCTGTATCAACGGGTAGGGAGGAAGACATTCACGAGAGGATGTTATTATCCTTGCTTTGTTGTACTGTGGCTAAGAAGAGTTATGAGAGTTTCCTGTTTTGGAACTATATTTAGCCCCAGTTTGTTAAAGGCTTTGAAGACTTCTGGACATTTCTGTCTATTACTACCTGCCAAGAGTGGCTATTATCCTTACTCTATCCAAATTCCAGCAGGACAATGAGCTCAGGGGAACCCTCAAATAAAGCCCTTCTTTATAATATTCTGTATTATCCCCTCCCAGAGCCTCTCAGGGAGAAGTAACCTTTCAGTGTAATTACCCTCCATCTCAACTCAAGATCAAAGATTTTAAAAAATTTTGTAAAATCCTCCCAGCTAAGTCTGGAACTATGTGTTCTTCAGCAATAGACTTGTAGATTAATTTGAGTGCTTTACACTATCAACTGCAAATTGAATGTTATTATTTTTGTACCAGGCATTGTTCTAGGTGTGGAGGATACAAGGGCAGTCCCCATCTTCAACTTTTTTAATGGAGGAATGCAACATTTCCATGGATAAGTAAATACAAGGTAATTAGGAAGAGAGAGGATTAAGAAAAAAAAAGGAATCAGAGAAGACTCCATAGAGGCAGAAATGGAAATAATATTGGCACAGGAGTATACCATAGATCTTGTAGAGAGAAAGAGGAATGAGATGAAGAATTCAAAAGCAGATTCCAAGCCAAGGAAAGAGGTCTGATATTTTATTAATAGGCGTCTTCTTTCTTTGCCAGTCAGTCAACAAGAATTCACTAAGTGCCTTCAGGCACTCATGGATACAAAGAAAAACAAAAAGATGTTTCCTGCCCTCAAGGTTCTCACATTCTCCTGGGGAAGACAAACCACAAACCACTATGTACATACAAGATCTATACAGGGTAAATTGGAGGTAAAGTCAGAGGGAAAGCACAAGCAGTAGGGTAAAATAAGACAAATATCTTGCAGGAGGTGAGGGTTGAGATGAATCTTGAGGGAAGTCACCAAAGCCAGGAAGTGGAGATAAGGGAGAGCACTCCAGTCATGGAGAACAGCTGGAGAAAAGGTTCAGAGTTGGGAGATGGGGTGTCATGTGTGAAGAGTAGTAAGAAGGTCTGTGTTGCTGAATTGTAGACTAATGGGTAAGAAAACTGGCAAGGTAGAAGGGGGCTGGGTTATGAAGGACTTCAAAAGCCAGGCAGATGATTTTGCATCGAACCTAAAGATAATAAGGAACCATTGACGTTTGTTGAGGAGGAGAGTGACATAGTCAGATCTGTACTTTAGGAAGATCACTTTGGCATTTGAACAGAAGATGGACTGAAGTAGGTAGAGTTGTAAGGCAGGTAGAACACACAGAAAGATATTACAATAGCCGGGTTTGAGGTGATGAGAGGCTGCACCAGGATCGGCAAAGCAGAGCAGTGAATAATTTTTTGGCTTTATCTAATAGCAATTTCATCCTTGAAATGGTGGTTGAACTAACAAGTTCCAAATTCCAATAAACATTTATTAATAAATAATAAATACATAATAAAGTACCTATCAATGTGATAGGTACTGTGCTAAGCATTGGGGATATAATCAATAAAAAGAAAGACAATTCCTGCCCTCAAGGAGCTTTCAATCTAAAGGGGGAGACCACAGACAAAAGGAGGCAGGGGAAGTACCCTGCACAGGAAAGCTAGATGGAGGTGAGGTGGGGAAGGGGAGGAGAGATGGGACACCAAGGGACAGCCAGCACAGGGGCATCTTGTTCCATGGAGCTGAAACCAGGTAGGGCAGCAGATGCAGAATGGAATGAGCTGAGTCCAATTTCTGCCTTCTGTAAAAGAAGGCATTTGGAGGAGTCTGGTACTCTGCCCTCCAGCCCCCTAATCAGAGGTGAGAGGAGGCTGAGGGAGGTGGTGTCAATCAAGGCTTGATGATATTGTGTTTAGAAGTGATGAGCTTATCTTGGGAAGGAATATCTTGCTCTGAGGAATTGAAAGCAGGCAGAGCAGAAAATGTAAAGTGAACTGAACAAGTGAAACTTTTAGTCTAGATCTCCTTATCAACATAGTGGAACTGGTATCTGGGTCAGCAATGATAGGAAACTTTGTGAGAAGGGACCAATTCAACTTAGATTTGGACATGGAGGAGAGAAAACCCCAGTATAGTCAGACACGTGCCCCAGAATTGAGTAGAACAGATTTCAAAGGTTCAGGAAAAATCTCTTTTTCATTTCTTGATGCTTTGCATTCTGGCTTCAGACTCCACCATAGAACTGAAATTCTATTCTTTAAAGTCACCAATGATCTTGGTTGTTGAATTCAGTGGCCTTTTCTCAGTCCTCAGCATTCTTTACCTTTCCAAAACGTTTGATGCTGCTGACCACCCTCTTCTTTGGAATATCTTCTTTCTGAATTTTTATGACACCAACTGTCTCTCACAATTTTTTTTTGAAAATTATTCATTTTTGCACTGTTGTTATAGTATAAATTGTTCTGGTTCTGCTCACTTTACTCTGCATCAGTTCAAAGTGAGATTCAGGTGGCTCCCATCAGTACTGTACTTCCTCATTCATACAGTCACTGATACTCATTAAATCATAATGATCTGAGTAAATACTGATTACTTAGTTGAAGTCAACGTCTACCTCTTGATATTCAGCTGCTTCTTCTGAGCTTTGCTCTACAAAGAGGGGATGTCTACCCTTGGGAGAGACTCATAGTATGACTACAAGTCACCCCAAGGAGTGTGTGATCAACTAACCTGATTAGGAAGATAGATCCTATCCCACAATACAGAGTGGAACTTATCTCCAAGGGCATCCCTATCCTTTAACATTCCCTCAAGATGCTCCTATTTTCTTCCCTGTGAGCACTCAACTTCTTCCCTTTTGAGCCAGATGTTGACCTCTTATGGCAGTTATAACTTCAGCCAGATCCAGACTCAGGTCCTTCTGACTCCAAGGCTGACACTCTACTCACTGCACTCACTGGCCTCAGACACTTAACGCACACACAAATAAAAACCTAACCGTGTGACCTTGGGCAAATTACTTAACCCTAATTGCCCTCCAAAAGCCAATATATATATATATATGTATGTATGTATATATATACATATATATGTATATATATATATTTTTTTTAATTTGGAAAAATCTTGGTGATCATAAATGAAAGGAGCACAAAGTTACCAAAAAAAAAAAGGAAATGAAACCATTATGTGGTTTTATAACATTACATGTTTTCATTACATTACATGGGGGAATGGAAGATGATAGTGAGAAGACCTAGATTCAGATCCTATCTCCTGATAATTTCTACCTTGTGTGATCTTAACCTGCTTGAGCCTCAGTTCCTCATCTGTAAAAAGAGGGGGCTGGACTTAATGGTCCACTGTACCACCTAGCCGCCCCCCCCCCCCAGATAAAATATTTGCATTGTAAGGATATATGTTCCTCACATACAAGCTTTGAATCATAGTCTTACTCCTGGTTCCCAGTCTCCTTAAGTCCATTTAATTATCCAGGAGGATTCCATCCCACCTACCCCTACTCCCCTTTGTGGTGCAAACCTATAATTTTCTATGTGTTGGAAAATTCTGCTACAGAAACCTCTGATCCCTAGTGTCTTCTCAATGATACAGATTAGCCACTAGGTTGTAATTTATCATATTAAAAGTTTGCCTAGTACGCTGACAGATTAAGTAAATCACTCAGTCACCCACCTGATATGTTTCAGTGACCGGACTTTAATCCAGGCCTTCCTCACCCCAAGGTCATCATCGTATTTACTATGCACACTATCCCTTAGGCAGACAATTTAGCATTAAGAAATGGGAGGGAGGTGGTATCGTTCTGTATGAAGGAGCAGTAGCGCTGGGGTAAGAGGAAGCAATATTGGTTTAGAATCTTACTACCTGTGTGACATTGGGCAAATCACTTAATCTCTCTGGGCCTCAGTTTCCACATCTGTAAAATTAGGGTGTTGGACAAAATGACCTCTACAAAAGTCTCCTCAAGATCCAGGACTGTGGGCTATAATTTATAGTTAGAACATCAATCAATCAATCAGTATTTATTAAGCACCTACTATATGTCTGGTGCTATACTAAGCACTGGTAATACAAAGACAAAAGCAAAATACTATCTGCCTTAAAAAAATTTTATTCTAGGTATGTGTATATATGTGTTTGTGTGTTTGTGTTTTTGTATATAGAAAATATTATACAAAATGAATTAAAGGTAGTTCGAGGAGGGAAGACACCAGCAACAGTGGGGATCAAGAAAGACTGTATAAAGCAGAAATCATTAAAATAATCCGGTACTGTTTAAGAAATAGAGTGGTGGATCAGTAGAATAGATTAGGTACACATTATATAGTAGCAAGTGACCACAGTAATCTAGCATTTGATTAACCCAAAGATCCAAACTTTGGGGACAACTTCCTATTTGACAAAAACTGCTAGAAAACAGTTCTGCAAAAACTAGGTACAGACCAACATCTCACACCATATACCAAGATAAGGTCAAAAGGGGTATGTGATTTAGACATATGGGCAAACTAAGGGAGCCTGCAATAGTTTACTTGTCAGATGTATAGATAAGGGAAGAATTTGTGACCAAACAAGAAATACAGAGCATTACAAGATGTAAAATGGAAATTTTTATTATATTAAATTAAAAAGGCTTTGCACAAACAAAACCAGTATGACCAAGATTAGAAAGAAAACAAAAAACTGGGCAGCAGGGAGGGAATTTTACATGTCTCTGATAAAGACCTCATTTCTCAAATACATAGAAAATTGAACCAAATTTATATGAATACAAATCATTCTCTAGTTGACAAATGATCAAAGGATATGAACAGCCAGTTTTCAGACAAAGAAACCAAAGCTATCTATCTATCTATCTATCTATCTATCTATCTATCTATCTGTCTGTCTGTCTGTCTGTCTGTCTGCCTCTCTATCGATCTAAAGTGCTCTAAATCACTCTTGATTAGAAAAATGAAAATTAAAACAATTTTGAGTTACCACTTCCTACCTATCAGATAGGCTAATATCTGGTATTGTATTCTGTATTACCAGAAATGCAAAATGACAAATTTTGAAGGGGATATGGGAAAATTGGGATACATAATACATATGGAGTTGTAAAGTGATCCAACCATTCTGAAGAGTAATTTGAAACTGTGCTCAAAAGGGCTATCAAAATGCACATACTTGGGGTGGTGAGGTGGTGCAGTGAATACGGCACCAGCCCTGGAATCAGGAGGACCTGAGTTCAAATCCAGCCTCAGACACTTAACACTACTAGCTGTGTGACCTTGGGCAAGTCACTTAACCCCAATTGCCCTGCCTTTCCCTCTCAAAAAATAAAAGATTTCTATACCCCATTTCTTGTATATCTTATTTCCCAGTTGCATGTAAAAAACAATTTTTAACATTCATTTTTTAAAACACTGATTTCCACATTCTCTCCCTTCCTCCCTCCCAATCCACGCTCATTGAGAAGGCAAGCAATTTGATGTGGGTTATATGTGTGTAGTCATGTAAAACACTTCCATAATGTCATGTTGTGAAAGACTAGCTATATTTCCATCCATCCTATCCTGCCCCTTGTTTATTTTATTCTCTATTTTGATCCTGTCCCACCTCAAAAGTGTTTGCTTCTGATTATCCCTCCCCCCATTTACCTTCTTTTCTATCATTTACTCTTCTCTTATTCCCTTACTCCCTACTTTCCTGTAGGGTAAGATAGATTTCCATACCCAATTGAGTGTATATGTTATTCGTTCCTTCAGCCAAATCTGATGGGAGTAAGGATAATTCATTCCTTCTCACCTTCCCCTTCTTCCCCTCACTGTAAAAGAAAAGCAATATTGTTTGAAGAATGACTTTGAGCAAATAAGTCATTATGACCATTATAAATATCCAAATTAACTACAAAGGACATAGGAAGATACTATCTGCATCCAGAGAAAGAACTGAAGTATGTATAGAATGATTTTATGTAAATATGCATATTTATATATGTGCACATATATATAAATACACACACATGTATTATATATATGTACATATACATACTTGTGTCTAATGGCAGTTATATCTAGGGCATGAGGAGAAGGATGAAAAAAATTACATGATAACTTTATTGTGTATTTAAAAGGAATAGCAAGTTGTGTATAAGAGATTTGCAGTTTCATGTGCAACCATCTTTTTTAATTCTACTTTGTTATGGAAATGCTTGTTTTATTCCACAAATTAAAAATAAAATACATTAACATTTTTTTAAAAAACCTGAGTGAACTGTAAGTATTATCTGTAATCTGATAAAGGCTCTGGACCTCCCTTCATACTGGGCCAGGTGACCAGAAGTCTAGCTATAATCACCTCTTTAGGATTCTAGGGATGTCCCTAAGAGGTTGGAGGCATTTTTCTAATGCTTTAAACTCAAGTCAGCATTCTGGTGTACTCTCCCCAATATCAATCATCTGGATAGCTTTCAGCATCAGGCTTCAGATTGTGTTGTTTCATTTGAGCTTTTCAGTTCTAGGTGCATGGAATAGAATTCCTGGACCCAGGTGCTTGAGTCATGGTGACCTTGGAAGCAATATTCCAAGCCTGAAGTTGCTGCCATCCCAGTGGACAATCTCTGAAAATCCATAGGGCCAGAATAAAAGTCCTGGGCAGGGTGAACTTTGGACTTGAGACTTAGTGGGACCATGCTATATAAGAACTGAGTTAAACTGTGAACTTAATCCCTCTCCCCTCCTGGAAGAGTGAGATAGTATGGGGGTGGTTATGGCATGGATTATGTCCCCATGTGTTGGGGAAGAGGTTTATATAGTTATTCTTTGAGGTAGATCATCCTTTGTAGTGGCTAATCCCACTGTTTAGTGGTTAAATGGAACTAATTGGGGAAACACAATTGGTGGTGGTTTGAGCTAATGGAAGAGATATTATAAACCTCCAACCCCAAGTAGTAAAGCACCGTGGGAGAGGGGTGAAATGTAACATAGCTGGCCTTCAGGCAGTGGAGGCCAGGGTAGTCACTGTTACACTTAATAGAGGTCTACTTGGTAGAAAATACTCAGGGTCATGAGAGCATCCTTTCCAGTGATACACGCAATTTTCTTTTGCAGAAATACCTTGGTTTTCCCTCTATCCTGTAAGGGGAAAACACTTGGTGTTAAGCCAAGTCAAGTCAACAAGCATTTATTAAATGCCTGGTTTTTGCCTGGCTTTGTGCTAAAACACAAGAGATAAAGAGAAGAGGGAAAAAAAATCTCTGCCCTCAAGGAGATGACAATCTAATAGGAGAGATAACATACAAATAACTCTATACAAACAAGATAAAGTGGAGATAATCTAGGGGCAAAACACTGGAATTAAAGGGCTTGAGAAAGGCTTTTGGGGGGAAGGTGAGATTTTTGGTTGGAACTTGAAGGAAGCCAAGGAATCCAGGAGGCAGAGATGAGGAGGGAGAGAATTTGAGACATGGAAGACCACCAGTGAAAATACCCAGAGTTGGACAATGAAGTTTCTTGTTCAAAGAACAGTAAAGTAAGTGTTAATGGATCATGGAATAAGTGAAGAAAAATGAAGTTTAAAAAGACTGGAAAGGTAAGAGGGGGCCAGGTTATGAAGTGCTTCAAACAAAAAAATGACAGATTTTACATTTTATCCTGAAACTGATAAGGAGCCATTTGAACTTGAATAAAGGGGTGACATGGTCAGAGCTACACTTTAGAAAGATTAATTTGACAATTGAGTGGAAGATAGAGTGGAATGGAAAAAGTATTGAGTTAAGTAGACCAACCAACAGGTACTTTCAATAGTATAGGAATGAGATGATGAGGGACCACCAGGCTGGTGGCAGTGTGAGAGGAGAGAAGGGAGTATAAATGAGAAATGATATAAAGTAGAATCAATAGGACTAAGTAACAGATTAGATGTGGGGTGCCGAGAGAGAAAGATTAAGGAGGTAAGGATTTCACCTAAGTTAGGAACCTGGATCACTGGAGAATGGAAGTACCCTTACCAGTGATAGAGAAGTTTAGGAGTGTAGTTGGGTTGGTTAATTGAGATGTGGAATTTAAGATGTCTGCAGGACAGAGATCCTATATAAACAGAAATGAGAATCATCTGCATAGAGCTAATAATTGAATCCATGGGGGATGATGATGTTGCCAAGTGAAATAGAATAGAGGGAGGAAAGAAGAAGGTCCAGGACAGAGTCCTGTGGGTCACCCACAAGTAGTATCACCAGGGCATTTTTGCTATGAAGAAAAGATATGCTGATCATGTGGCAAGAACCAAAGAACCAAAGATGAAGATCCCCAGATTGTGTGCCACTGGGACTTGTGCAAGGTCAGGAGAAAGTGAGGAAGCCATCCAGTATGGGCAGATCCCCAGTAATGGGAAGACAAGAGTGTGGATAAGTAGGCACAGATCGTTCAATGAGGTCACAGATGCACTTCAGTATTGTGTAATTCGAATCATAAACTTCCAGAGAATAACAATTGTGTATCTCTTCAACAGATTTCATAAAGTACTTGGAACAGCACCAAGGACGATGTGTGCCTTACTTTTGATTTTCAGTTGTTTCAGTCATGTACTCTTCCTGACCCTGTTTGGGGTTTTCTTGGCAAAGGTACTGAAGTACCTGCCAGCTCATTTTACAGATGAGGAACTGAGGCAAACTGGGTTAAGTGACTTGGGCTATTAAGTGTCTGAAGCTGGATTGGAATTTAAGAAAATGAGTACTCCAGGCTACTTTTGATACTGATAACAAACAAAATAGATAATATTTGTTACCTCAGATAATGACCACAGGATAATAATGACTATATTCAAGAGAACCAGGAACCTGCTTTTCCTTTTTCTTTTTTTCCTGTTCTAAGTTAAATTTTATTTTATTTTCAATTCCAAATTCTTTCCCTCCCTTTGAGCTCCCCTCCCATTGAGAAGGCAAGATAAACAAAACTTGTTACAGATATGTATAGTCATGCAAAACAAATTGAACCTTCTTCCTCTTCACCTTTGACACCTTTGACCATCTATTCTCTCTATGTAAAGAAACAGAAAATTCAGACCTGTCAGAAATCCAATTACATCCCCACATAACATTCAAAAAGATACATTACCAATTGTTTTGTGGAACCACCCTAAATACCATGGAACTTTTCCATCTGGCTTACAGCTAAAACTGCTTGTATGTACTACCCTTTAGAATGTGAGTTTTTTGTGGGCAGAAGCTATCCCCAGTTTTCTATTTGTATACCCACTTGGCTGTCAATTTTTCCAAAGCACCATGTCATTTGACCATGTCATTTCCCTCCTCAATAAGCTTCCTCATTGCCTTTAGTATTAAAGCTAGACCCTTCTACTTGTCATTTAAAGTCTTTCACAATCTGGCTTTAGCTTCTCTTCCCTTAAAATTTTTTTTCTTTATAAAATTATACATTACATTCATCAACACAAATGAACATTACAAGTAAAAAATCAGTCTGCTAATATTTAACCATCAATAGCCCAAACCATTCATGTATTTTCCTGGTGTCTCAAGTACAAATCCAGGGTATGAAGAGAAAGCTGGGCTCTTCAGGTTAGACAAAAACTTCTTACCAGTAAGTCAACATGGCAAACCCGGAGTCAGAGAAGCTGTGCCCACTCAAGCAATTTTATGTTCTTGTTGAATGTCCTTTCCATGCTGTGGTTAGTAACCCTCCTTTTGTTAACTGTTGAATGGTTTGGACATGCTTATTTTATTTCAATTCTAAACCTGAATTACTAAAGTGCCTTCAGTCAGAATAGATCTAGGTATTAGTCACCAGGATTAGATCAGAATGATTGAAGGGGGAAGGGCCACAGAGGAAGAAGAGCCTCAGGTGATCAGATGCCATGATATGGGGGCCTTGTGTCCTTTGACCACCATACTTCCTGTGGTGTTTCTGCCTTTGATTGAGTACTTCAAGGCAGTCCCCACTGCCCCGGGCAGGTTAGCAAACTGTGGGCACAGCTAGAGACTGAGGTGAATGTGTTCTGTGCATTTAAAACCCTTGACTAAAAATGATACATGTAAACTTTTGTTGACTGAATTTGCAAAAAGTTTTTGGATTTGGTGTGGAATAGTGATCTCCAAGCCCATCAGGGTAGGCCTGGCTCTCCATAATGACTCTTAATATGAGGATTGTCTAAGTGATTTCCTGGGGACATTATATTTAGTATTTTGGAAGCCACTGAAGCTCTTTGGTTCTAGGGACTAGGTAGACTCTTAAAAGGACCATTCTTGGGTTTTTCCAGAACCCTAAAGATCTTTCAGAAATTGAAGATGTGAATAAATGCACTAAATGCATTTCCAGTTGATTCGTTGAGGCCATTTTGAAAGGAGAGACAGTTACAGCTTTCACCTTTTCTCCAGAATGGTTAGCTATAATAATTCTCTTTCTCACTGGGACCTTAAGTAAGAACTGGGTGAGGCATCCCTGTGAGATGGGTCTTGGTGAAGGTCCTGGCTACCCTCTTCAACCCTAGCTAAAATGGTGCCTATTTGCACATGGCAACTTGGGCACCTAAATGAGTCTGCTTTGTGTATCTTACTCACCAATGGAGTAACGAACAGGCCTGAGAGGGACATTCCTATGGGTTTGAGTGCTTGGCCTCCCAGGAAAGCCTGGAGGCATTCAGGTCCTCGCACAGAGGGTGAGGGTCATGGCTAGACCCTGGAAGAGTGGGTCAGTGTTCACCCCAGTATAGAGGAGCAGTGGAAGTACCTGTGGTCCCTGGCAAGGGGAACAGAAGCATAAGTTCAGGAGTGTACAGCAACATGGACCCTGTAGTGAGCACTGGCACAAGACACACACACACAGGCAGGTCCAGTACAGCCTTTTGCTCATTATAATCTGGAATTGGTAAAACCTTTCCACACTTTTGCTATGAGAGAACCTAGCTGCCAATGACTAGTTCCTTCCCAGGAAGGGCTTAAAAGACTAAAGGTTGAATTTGTTCTGTGAAGTTTGGATTTGGTCAAAAGGTCGCACTTAAGGACCTAGAGGGCCACATGTGGCCTTGAGGCTATGGGTTCCCCACCCCTGCAAAGACTTTGCCACAAAAGCTGGTACTTCATGGAAGCAGCATTTATTTATTAAGCACTTAAAAATCATCAGCAAACAGAAATATTCCATTATACAAAGAAAAATAAAGAAGGCTTCATGTGAAACCATGAACTGTTATATATGGATTGTTTTAAAAAGGTGTTGTTCAGTCATGTCTTCATGACCCAGTTTGGGGTTTTCTTGACAAAGACACTGCTATTTCCTTCTCCAGCTCATTTTTTTTTTTTTATAGATGAGGAACTGGGGTAAATAGGGTTAGGCGACTTGCCCATGGTCACACACATTAAGTGTCTGAGGCCAGAGTTGAACTCACAAATATGAGTCTTTTTAAATCTAGGCCCAGTGAACTGTCTACTGTATCACCTAGCTATGTATATTGTATTTACATAACTTTGAATGTTACATTTACATAATTATGTGTATTACATAGCTATGTGTGTTAGATTTAACCAGTAGTTACAGAATTGTCCTATTTCCCTTTCTGCATTTTTTGTTTTAGTTTTGTCCAAATATTTTTTTCAGTTTGCTGATGTTCTTTTCTGGGCAGCTCTGTCATGTCTCACTGTTTCCTGCCCACCCTGACATCCTCCCTTATAGCAAATAAGTTCAATGAGGCAAAATGTATTGACCAATGTGGGGAAATATGTATCTTGTTCTTCATTTTCAGTCTATCACCTCTCTGCCAAGAGACAAGCATGTCTGCTCTCTCCATCATTGGATTTCTTCTGCTGTCATCGTTGGACACAGCATTCAGCAGCATTCTGTTGTCTTCCAAAACTGTTTTTCATAGATATCACTGTGTCATCCTCCTCGAGGTGTTCTGAGTCTAGTAAAATGCTTCATCCATAAGACAGGAGCAATTCCTGCCCTGCTTTATTTACATACGATGATGGCTGGGAAAGTAGTGAGAAACACTCAAGTTTGAAACAACAGAAATAGCAGTCTGAGAAAGGGGTTTATTTGCAAAACAAATAAACCAATTTGAGGAAGAAGGCAGATGTTGGGATGTGTTTGGGGGCAGAAAGGTGATAAGCCAAATGTGTGTGTGTTAAAGTCAGAGAGCAAAGTCTTTTCTTTCTGTTTAGGACATTCTCACTTGCCTCTATCAACAAGCTGCTTAATGACATCATTCTTCTCCATCTGTCTTTCCAGTAATCAGTTGTTCCATCCTTATTGTGTTGGCCTTCTGTTCACACATTAAGTAATGTGTAACCTCACAGAGTGAAGTATAAATTTTTCCCTTATGAAAGTAGGTACAATGTTGATCTTCTCCATTTCCTAAAAGCTTAAACCTGTGGAAGGAAAAGGTAGGTAAAAATTAACAAAACTTCAGTTTAATTAAAAAACAAAGAGTAAATGCTAATCTGATCACCAATCATATGACCATGTATTAGATTTGAGACACAGACCTTTTCCTCAAAGAGCTTAGTCCCATTGAAGAACAATTAGGTGTTTTGAAGGTTCAAGGGAGAGAGACATCACTATGGATTGGACTGGGTAATCAAGGAAGACTCCATAAAGGAGTGTGTGTGTGTGTGTGTGTGTGTGTGTGTGTGTGTGTGTGTGTGTTTGTGTACATAGAAGATGACATGGTCAGATTTACACTTTAGGAAAACCACTTTGGCAGATGGATTGGATGGGTGCAAGGCTATAGGCAGGGAGATTCATTAACAGAGTGTCATAACAGTCTTATTCAAGAAGTGAAGAGGTCCTGACTTGGAGGCATGACTCTGTGGGTAGAGAGAAGGGGATAGATCTGACACATGCTGTGGAAGTAGAAACCACAAGATCTGACCAATGATCAGACCACATATGTGGTCAGTGAGAGGGAGAAGTCAAGGATGACAAGAAAGTTGTGAGCCTAAGTGACTAAAAGGACAGTGTTGTCCTTGATAGTAACAGTGAAGTTTGGTAAAAGAATGGATTTTTTTTTTTTGGGGGGGGAATGATGAATTCTCTTTGGAACATGTTGAATTGAGATGCCTACAAGATACTGAATTCAAATGTCCCAAAGGCATTTGGTGACATGGGACTGAAATTCAAGAAAGTCTAGGGATAGATCTAGCACTCATCTGAATAAAGATGGTAATTTAACCCATGGTAGCTGATGATATCACTAAGAGGGAAAATATAGAGAGAAAAGAGGGCCAAAGAGGGATCTGTAGGATATCCTCATCATTAAGAAGTTCTGTCCTGGGCCCACTTATTTTCTCCCTCTACATTACTTCATTTGGTGACCTCATCAGCTCCCTTGGACTTACTGACCATCTCTATGCTGATGATTTCCTATCCCATACTCTCTGTTGACCTCCAGTTCCATAGCTCCAACTGCCTATTGGACACCTCAGACTAGTTGCCCATTAGACATCTTAAACTCAGCATGACCAAAATGGAACTCATTATCTTTCCCTCTAAACTCTCCCTCCCTCCTATTTTCCCTGTTACTGTAGAAGGCAACACCATCCTTCCATTCCCCAAGGTCCACAGCCTAGTAGTCATTCAGGATCATCTCTGTCTCTTGCTCCCTATATCCAATCTATTGTCGAAGCCTGGCTATTTCATCTTTGTAGCACCTCCTAAAAACCCTCCTTCCTTTCCTCTGACCCTGCCACCACTCTGGTACAGGCCCTTATCACCTTATGTTTGGACTATCAAAATAACCTGCTAATAGGTCTGTCTGTCTCAAGTTCCTTCCAGTCCAATCCACCCTTCATTCAACCACTGAAATGATTTTGTTAAAGTGCATGTCTGACCATGGCACCCCTCCTACCCAATAAATTCCAATGGCTCCCTGTTATCTCCAGGATCAAATATAAAACCCTCTACATAGCATTCACAGTCCTTCATAACATAGCTCCCTATCTCTCTAGTCTTCTTACACCTTACTCCCCTACATGTGCTCTTGCTCCAATGACACTGCCCTCTTTTCTAGTCCATGAATAAGACATTCCTACTCTCAGCTCCAGGCATTTGCTTTGGCTGTCCTCTAGGCCTGGAATGCTCTCTCTCTTCAACTCCACACACTGCCTTCCCTTTCTTTAAGTCTCAACAAAGATCCCATCTTCTATAAGAAAGCCTTATTCTAGTGCCTTCCCTCTCTTTTATTTCCTACTTATTCTTTATATAGTTTGTTTGTATATATTTGCTTGCTGTTCATTCATTTGATTGATTCATTCATTTCATCTCCCATTAGACTGTGAGATCTCTGAGAATAAGGGCTACCTTTTTGTCTCTTTTTGTATCCCCAGTGCTTAGCATAGTATCTGGTGTATAGTAGGCACTTAATAAATGTTTATTGGTTGTTTTATTGACATAGATAATAATCTACCACAGGAGAGTGAGAAAGAATGATCTGACAGGTCAAATAGTTTAAAACAGAGATGGGGAACCTGCTCCCTTGAGGCCACATATGACCCTCTAGGTCCTCAAGTATGGTCCTTTGACTGAAACTTCACAGAACAAATTCCCTTAATGAAAGAAATTGTTCTGTAAAACTTGTACTAAGTCAAAAGGCCACACTTGAGGACCTAGAGGGCCACATGTGGCCTCAAAGTCGTAGGTTCCCCACCCCTGGCTAAAGCAAAAAGTTTATGCTGGGGAGCAAGGGTCCATAACATAGGTTGGAGACAGCTTGTTAAGGATCTTGAATGTTAGGCAACCTTTCAGACCCTATGATCTAATCATAAGATATTTCTACTAGAAATAGCTTTCTGGTGCTATCATTGCCTTGCCTTGCCAGTTTTATCCACGTCTAACAGGCAGTGGAGGGAAAACAGTAAAAAAGTAAGAGAAGTTAGGAGGAGTGTAATTCTTGAAGCATGCCAAAGTAACAAAACATCCTAGCTGTATTTTAATTATGAATGTCTAGTGACTTACACACTCTTAGAGAAGGGCGAACCATCTTCCCAAATCCAGATCCCATCAGACTTTCTACGGGACAGTCCAATCCATCGAATAAAAGAAGTCCTTCCTTTGAGGAAATCCTAAAGAGGACATATGAAGTCCTGCTAGTCAGAGTAAATCATGGTGGTGATAGTTACACAAGATTCCACTATAGCAAAGACAGGAAAATGAGCTGGTGGACTGAATGAAGTACACTATGGAAGGCTCTTAGGGTTCCAAGTTTTGTGGTTTTAGAATGAGAAAGACCCCATGATCTGAGAACTCTAAACAAGTGATCTATTATTATAACTCTCTGAGTCTATTGGTAAGAAGATCTCTCACAATTTATACACCAAAGGTAGAGTACAAGCACAGAATGGAATTAAGATAGCAAGATAGATGCTATTAGGATGAAAGTAAAGGCATGTGGTTGAGTCTTGAATATTTTTTGAATTGGGTGATAGGATACAATGGTTTCACCCGGCTTCAGAAAAATCACCTTGTCAGTTAAGTACAGAATGGATTGGAATGGAGAGTGACTTGAATTAGGGAGACTATTATAATGATCCAGTAAAGAGGTGATGAGGGCCTGATGAGGGTAGCAACTCTGTGGCTACAAAGGGCCAGAAGGGCAAAGGAAAATCTCATAGCAATGAAATATGGGGCAGCTTATTTGGCAGGTATCTGACATCCAGGTTACTGTCCTACCCCCTGCACAGTCATGTACAAGAACTGAGGTATAAGTGACAATGGGCTGCCCTTCACAACCTGCTGAGGGTCTTTTTTTCTGACACAAAAGTCTTTCTCTTTACAAACCAAACCAAACCCAACCAAACCCTAAAAAAAATATGACTCTAGCTCACCATTCACTATAGAACTATTAATACACCACTTTTTGTTTATTTTTGGTTTTGGGGGGAGGCAATTGGGATTAAGTGATTTGCCCAGGGTCACACAGCTAGTAAGTATCTGAGGCTGGATTTGAACTCAGGTGCTCCTATCCCCAGGGCTGGTACTTTATCTGCTTTGCTACCTGGCTTCTACTAATCTATTGGTAGTGTCCTTATTGTCATCGAATCAATCCCAGAGGTGAAAGAGAGCTCAGAAGTCACTGAGTCCAATCCTTAACTGAAGTAGAAAGCATGTCTTTAACAAATCATCCCCAATAAGTACTCATTTTTTGCCCTTTCTTTGTATACTTATTTTTCTACCAAGATGACCTCATTTCATTTTCAGACTGCTTTGTCTTAGGATCCTCCTTCCTCATATTTGATTGAATTCTTCTTCCCTATAACTTCTTTATTCCTCAGATATATACGTATATACATACATACACATACACATATTGGGGATGCCTTAAAGGTTTTTACAGAAACTCAAAGAGTTTTTAGAAACACAGGTGATAAAAGTCCACTGTTAACTGATTTGGGAGTTTCAAAACAGCTTCTGTGTTGCCTGACTGGAGAGAAAGAACAATCCCTAAAAGCCAAGAAAGACTTCCCCATAGAGACGTAAGCAGTCCCAGGCGAATTGAGAGGATAGTTTTTACCAGTTTCTCAAAAACATCCTACACTTTTTAGGGAGGTCACATTTTGAGGAATCAAGGGGAGTTAGCATGCTAGCCTAACTATTTGGAGTCTTTTCTCAGTCTTCCCAGAGTATTCATTATGGGAAGCCCTCTGAAGTGGGATGAGAGTTCAATCTCCTTACCAAAGTATCCTGGTTGGTTATCTTCAGAAGGGTGGCATTCCTTTCAGTGCAATATTGTTTGCTCTCTGCCCATGTCAGATTCTGTCTGAAGAAACCATAGCACCTGTCTCCATGATGTCTCCAATTGGTGTCACATGGGTTACCTATAGTAGAAGCCAGAGCAAAGGTACCTCTTCAGTCCAGCTATGGTTTCTAGCTCTGTCAATACTGGAGTCTCTCCTCTCAGATCCCAAGACTCCAAAGAAGCAATATGGCAGAGCAGGAGGGGATGGACCAAGAAAAGGGCAATGGGTCCACAGATACACTTACCCACAGACTTTTGAATAAACTCTTGACAGAAGTTTTTTGATACTTTCTGGAGAATCTCTGAGAGATTTCCATTCTGGGTATGAAGGTTATCTTGTTGTTTGAAGACTGGGGAAGAAATTCAGTAATGTTATTTTATAATGAATTAAAGGTCTTCCTATGAATCCAATAGTTGTTGATCTCTGGATAATTTATAACACATATATAGGGTAGGGAGTTTTGTAGAGGGATCAGGGGATGAAGAGAGTAAGTCTGGAACATAACACAACTGTTACTCAAATGATCAAATGATCTAGTTAACAAGTGTTAACAAAATATCTGATAATTCCATTGTTCACTGACCTGATCAGAACATATCTGGAATGTTTTGTTCAATTTTGGGTACCACTTTTTAAGGACCTTGATAAATATTAGACTGTCTAGATGAGAGGGCCACGATGGTGAAGGGCCTTGAAATTGTGATAACTGCTTTCAGGTATGTGAAGGAGATTAGCCTGCTTTGCCTACTCCAATTAAGAGAAATGAGTGGAAATTTCAAGAAGGAAAATTTAGTCATGAAGTAAGGAAAAACTGTATTAACTGTTGTTCAGTCCTTTCAGTTGTGTCCAACTCTTTGTGACCTCATTTGGGGTTTAGTTTGCCATTTCCTTCTCCAGGTCATTTTACAGATGAGGAAAGTGAGGCAAATAGGGTTGAGCCAAGGGTTACATAGCTAGTGAATGTCTGAGGCCAGATTTGAACTCAGGAAGATGAATGTTCCTGACTCCAGGCCTGGTGTTCTATCCACTGCACTACCTAGCTGCTTCTCTTATTATTTAGACTTGCACAAAAGTAGAATGGGCTGCCTGGGAAGTGATTAGGCAAAGGGAGATGAATTTGTAGGGGGATTCTCAATCAAGCTTAGGTTAAAACAATAACTACAGCTCAGTTTGCCAAGTGCTCTATGAATATTATCGCATTTGATCCTCCATAATCCTGGGAGGTGGGTGCTATTATTATCCCCATTTTTACAGACGAAGAAATGAAGACAAACAGAGGTTACATGCCTTGATCAGTTTCTGAGGTCAAATTGGGATTTCTGAGGCTCGAGGCCCAGTGCACCCCTTAGCTTACTTAGATGTCTTCTGAAGTTCCTTCCACTTGTGAGATTCTATGAAAGAGACCCAGAATGAAATGGGAAGAATCAAATGACCTCTACAAAACAGATAAATCAATCAACAAACATTTGTATGGCCCTTAGCCTGTGTGGCACCTTGGTGCCGAGGACAAAGATGAAAATAAAGCTGCATCTGCTGTCAAAGAAGAATTTATAACACATTAAAGGAGATGCTCTGTCTTTCCATGTGGCAGGCCACTAACCAGAGTAAGGGAGGTAGGTGAGTCCTGTTGCTCCCCATGGCAGGTATAATTCCAGAAAATCAATCTAACTAACTAACTAAATTATCCCAAGAGGATTTACTCAATAGATCGGAATTTTGACAAATGCTTTCTGGAGGTAAAATAATGAAATCTCTGAGTTAAAAAGCAACGCAAAGGTTGTCCAGTCTAATCCATTCTTCTAGAAACCCCCTGCCTAAATCCGCTGAGGAACGGCCATCCGGGTCCCACCTGAAGACCTTCAGAAATAGGTAACTCACTAGCACTTTAACTAATATATTCTGACACTGGAAAATTAATGAATAAGTAAAAGAAAGCCTCAACAACGGGTGGCCAGACGGTACAGTAGGTAGAGCATTGGGCTTGGAACCAGGAAGACTCATCTCCCTGAGTTTGAATATGGCCTCAGACGCTTACTAGCTATGGGACCCTGGGCAAGTCACTGTCTGATTCAGGAGGTTCAGGATTTGTGTGAACGGAACACTGGGCGCTTCAAAAGATCCGATACTGGAGCTAACAGAGTAAAAGGCTTAGGAATAGTAAGATAAGAGCAACTATGATATAGGTATATATATATATATATATATATATATATATATATATATATATATATATATATATATATATATATATTTTATTTTATTTATTTTTTTTTTTTACAGTCATCACTGATGCAGGGAAGCATGTTCAGGAAGAATACTTGACCACACAAACTGGGGAATTTACAATTTGGGGCCTGAATCTTACAGTTTAAGAAGTGCTGAGAGCAAAGAAGGCATGCTGCCAGGTGCATTTAGCAAGCATCGTATCTTGTGTGAGGCCTGGGACAGAGGCCAATCCCTCCACGGCCCCCCCAAGAGCGATGTCTCCTTGGAGTGGCTAGTTCCAGGAGTTGGGCAGCTATCATATCTCTTCTCAAGGACGTGGCCGGGGTCCCAGAAGAAGAGTAGCCCTCGTGTTCTCAGGATCCTCTGTTCCCAAACACCCTGGTATAATAGAAAAGTCATATTGAGTTGGGGCCTTGGTTTGTATAATCTTATTCCTTACAGAGGGGCTTACCTTGCCGCTTCAGCCACTTAACCCTGTTTGCCTCTTTTGTCCCTCATTTATAAACTTAGTTGGAGAAGGAAACGGCAAACGAATCCAATATCTGCTGAGAAAACCCCAAAATGGCATCACAGAGAGTTGGATGTGACTTAACAGCCACAACAAAAAGTTAAACCAGAATAAGGAGTGACGCTTTCCTCACTAGATCTCTGGAATCACACTACTACATGTAAGTTATGGCTGAAAAACCCTCTGTTTCCATTTTCTTGGTTTTGGGAATCTCGATTCTCTAAAAGGACCTGAGTGTGGTGAGAAGTTCTTCAGAGGTAAGGTCCCTATGACAAGGTATAAATAGATGTTATAAGGATATATGAGCAGGTGAATTGGAAGTTGGGGTTTTTTCCCATCCAAATCTTGGGGGCCGATTGACACTTACACATTATTCCTAGAGTCACCAGACCAGCTGCCAACCCTATGCACAGGAACAGCAGTGTTAGAGCCATTGGACGCCACACAGGAGAAACACTGGGTTCAACTATGGGCAACCAGCAGGAGAGGAGAGTCAGAGAACAGCATGCACCTCCTGGAAACACAGGCTAGGGGCTCCTCCTTACTTTCCCAGGGGCTGACCAGAAATAGAGGCAGCTCCACAGACCAAGCTTGCTGCTTGCCTCTTGCCTCTCTTACTTATCAGCATTTCCACACCCGTCTCCAGCATATGCTGTTCCCCTGTTGTCTGTCTATACCTTTCTTCTTGACCTTGAATCTATGACAGGGGCTGAGACTGCTGATTATTGGGTTAACAGAAAGAAGGGGGAGCTATCCTACATTTTTAGCTTCCTAGAGCTTTCTTTCATTTTCTCCTGCCCCGGGTCTCATCAATAGGGATGTCACTAAACCTAAGATGAGTGTGAAGGGAATTGCTCCCCAGTTTGAATCTTTGATTGTTCCCACACATTCCTCTCACTGGTAAATAGGCTTCATTTTCCCTTAATAATAAGATGTCTTCATAGATTGGGTAGAAGGTGGAATTTATTAGGCAATCACAAGGGAATCATTGATATTTTCTGGGTGTATAGATAGAGGAGGCAGCTACTGATGTTGTGAGGTTCAACTTGGAACCAAACATGGGTTTAGATTTTGACTCTGTGATTTACTACCAATGAGACCATGGGCAATCATTTAATCTCTTGGTATGCCAATTTCATCTATCAAAGGAGGGGTTAGAGACAAAATCATCCCTGCTCTCAAATACTTTGCATTCTTCACTAAATAATATGCTTCTGAGACAAATAATATACACATGATCACATGACCTCAAAGATACCTTCGAGCTCTGACTCTATCAATGGTCTCACTGTCTTCCCTTATTTTCTCAGCTATCTCTCTTCCAAATAAGTCTGTCTGCCCTGTCTGGACACTACACAACCTCTGCACTCGGGCACATTATTTGACTGGGGAAAAATAGATCACAATTACATAATACCTTAAATTTTACAAAGCAGTTTATATAATGTGTGTATCACTACATATATATGTACACACGTGTATGTATACATGCACAGACATGCCTATACACATACATACATATATGGATATAGATGTAGATAGACATATAAAATCTGACTTGATTCTCACAATATCCTTTAAGGTAGTTGCTATTGTTATTCCCATTTTATAGATGAGGAAATTAAGGTTTAGAAGGGTTAAGTGATTTGTACTGCATCACACAGCTTAGTCTAATGTCTGAGACAGGATCTCAGTCTTCCTCATTCCAAGTCCAGCCCTTTATCCACTATACTACACTATTTCTCCTACACACACACACACACACACACACACACACACACACACACACACACACTATATTACACTATACCATACATACCTTATTGTAAATGTAGAGATGGGGCCTGTGATTTCATTGGGGTAGGGAACTCCTGAGTGATAAAACTCCTTCTACCAAAACAAGTGGGCACTTCCTTCATAATTTGTGAGAGATGCCTAGAATACTAAGAGGTTACCTCTTTAATTCTCATACAACCTGGACATGTTAAAAATGAGAATTGTCTCAGTTCCCAACTTCAAGGCCAGCTCTCTACACCATGCTGCCTATTTGGAAAATATAAAAATACTGGCATATCCATAAATGTATATGAATGACACTTTTTTTAAAGGGGAGGGGGAGCTTTCCTCAATAACTGCTGGAATTAGAATGATCTCAGCCTCCTGGCTCTTAGAACAACCAAGGATATTTGAATCCTTACCTGCAAGTCCTGAGGTCCCAGCTGATGTTCTTGATTTAAAATTTAACGTGATATATCCATCTTCATCCTGCATGTCTTTTTCTTTGTTGGATTATAGTGCTTGTCGAAGATTGCCACACCAAAGAGCACAGATTGCCTCCACGGTTCCAAGATCAATGTCTCTCTTTATTCTTCTTTACTTTTGCTCCTCATCAGTACAGATGAGCCATTTACAATCCTCCCATGGACACTCAGAGATATACTGGCCTTGGACACAGAGGAAAAGGAACTTTTGGTAAGGAAACAGATGGAATGAATTCTTCCTTTTTTCTTATCTCTAGTGAGTGACAGAGGCATTCCATTACATGTATCTTTCCAAAGAACTAATTCTCTCTCTTTTTCTCTGTCATTTCTTTCTCTCTCCTTTTATTCTTCTTTCTTTCTTTCTATCTCTCTTCCTTTCTTTCCTTCTTAATTATTATTATTGTTGTTGTTGTTGTTATTCCCTGTTTGCTATGGTTTTTTTGGTGACATTGTCCTTTCCTGCTTCTCATTTTATCTCTCTGAATGTTCCTTATTGGTTTCCTTTAGTGGTTCTTTATCTATGTTATGCCTACTAACTAGGAGCATCTCTCAAAGCTTTGTCTTGGACCTTCTCTTCTCCCTCTGTAATTAGATCTCACCAGCTGCCATGGGTTCAAGTATCATTTCAATAAAGATGATTCCCAGCTCTATATATCCATTCTTAGTCTCCTTGCTGAGTCAAAGTCACACATCTCCAATTGCTTCTTGGACATCTTGACATAGATGTTCTGTACACATTTCAAACTCACCAGGTCCAAAACCGAACTCATTATAGCCACAAACCCTTCCTCTTTCCAAGCTTCCCACCCTCCTCCCAGTCACTTCAGCTCATAATCTCAGTATTGTCCTCCACTTTCTACTCCCAGCCTACCAGTCTACTCTCAGTCCTCATATCTAACCCATTGTGAAATCTTGTCATTTCTATCTTTACAATATCTGTCATCCCCTTTTCTCTATTCATATAGTGACTACCCTAGTTCAGGTCCTCATCACTTCTCATCTGTACTATTACGGAGAGTTCATCTTCCACTTAGCTTCCAGCTGATTATTTTAAATGTACTTATGACTACATCATCCCTCTAACCACCATTCAGGCCAAAGTCTTTCTTCAGTCCATCTCTCACATATGACCCCTTCTCTTCTCTGACACTGTCACCTCCCTGGTAGAAGGTTTCAGGTCCAGACTATTGCAATCAACTCATGGTTGGTCATCCTGCCTCAATTCTCTCCCCACTCCAGTCCATCTTCCACTCAGCTGTCAAAGACATTTTCCTAAAGTGTAAGACTGATCATGTTATACCACGTTCCCTTTTAATAAACTCCAGTGTCTCCCCATTACCTCTAGGATCAAATATAAAATCTTCTGTTTAGCTTCTAAAGACCTCCGTGACCTGGCCCTTTCCTACTTTTCAAGTCTTCTTAAACCTCACTCCTCTCCATATACTCTGGGATCCAGGGACACTGGCTTCCTTGCTTATTCTCATACAAGACACTCTATCTCCTGCCCCTGACATTTTCACTGACTTTATTCAATGCTGGGAATTCTCCCCCTTCTCATTTTGACCTCCTAACTCCCCTGGCTTTCATCAAATGAAATCTCATCTTGTAAAAATGCCCTTCTTAAGCCCCTTTAAATACTTGCCCCCGTCACTGAGATTATCTTTAATTTATCTTGTATATATTATTTGTATATAGTTGCATGTTGCCTCTCCTAGTAGACTGCAAACTACTTGAGGCATAGATTGTTTTTGCTTTTATTTGTATCCCCAGTGCTTAGCGCAGTTACTGGCTCATAGTAAGCCCTTAATAAGTGCTTATTGACTATGTATCTTGCATATTGTATAGACCTGATTATTTACATGCTGAATTCCTCCTTAGTATGCACGCTACTTACAGGCAAGGATTACTTTTGTTTGTTTTTTTGCCTATCTTTGTATTCCCAGCAGTTTACTCAAGTTTGGCATACACTAGGTGCTTAATAAATACTCCCTTACTATTATACCTCCTGTTTCTGTGTTTTGTTTCAACAGAATAAGCTGGTGTCTTGCATAAATGTAAGTAAATATAATTACTAAAAAGATGAATGAAACGTTGTAGAAAATGACAAACATCATAAATTTTGCAATTCCATATCTCTCTTCCAGATTGACATTGCTTTTCATAGTGGATCAGTTTTTCCATTAATACACATTTTTCTCATCGTGCCTTCAAGGTTCTTGCTACTGTCTTTCTGTACATTTCCAAGAGAACATCAAAAGAATCACAGCATCTCAGGATTGAAAGAAAACTCAGTGGATAAGCCCTAGCATGAGCAAGAATCCTTCCTGCAATCTTCCCTGTATGAAGGCCTCCAGAGAGGGGGAACCCACAACATCCTGAAGTAGCACCTTGTAAAGTCCTTAACAATAGGAAGTTGCCCTTACAATGACTCCTAAGTGCCTCTGGGATGCTATGTAAACTCTTCAGTTCAGTTTAGTTTGGTTTGAAAGCCCTTCACAATCTGGATCCAACCTACCTTTTCAGACTTGTTTCATATTTTCCTTTCTCCAGATTCTGGTTAAGCTGCCATACTTGCTGTACCTGAGTCTAACGTTCCATTTTTCACTTCTGTGGTTTGGAGTGAGCCATCCTATAAGCCTTATATACACTTCCTTCTCACATCCACACATTAGAACCCTTCCATTTCTTCGAGGCTTAACTTGGATGCCACATCCTATAGAAAGTCTTATCTGATCTCCATCTGAATTAGCGATTTCTCCTTCCTGAGATTATCTGATATTAACATATCTATGAAAATGTTATCTTTCCCTCAATAGGATGTAACTGTACACTTTTTTCTTTAGTCTTTTTATCCCAAGGGTCTAGCATGGTGGCTCATCTATAAACTGTTGAATTAAATTTAATCACTAAGTTCTAGCTTGTCAAAATCTATTTGGACACTGACTCTGCTATGTAATGTTTTATCTAGTCCTCTTTGCTTGGTAGCATCCTTTCCCTTGCATTGTCAGATTTAATAAGCATTTCATTTAGACTTTTATCGATATCAAAAAACAAAAACAAAAACAACAACTCTAAATGGGACACATCAAGAAGAAATTGGGGTGCACTCTATTGGGGACAGTATTCCAAGTTCAAATTAAACCACTTATAAGTACTCTTTATAGTCAATAATGAGCTCAGTTCCAAATCCACCTGCCTCTACATTGGCATATGAGACTGCAAGTACTTTGTAAAATTTAGGTAAATTGTCTCTATAGTATTCTCCTGATTTATCACTCTAATTACTCTGTCAGAAAAGGAAATGAGGTTAGGCTACATTTCCTGATAATGCTGGGAAAGAGATGGGTTACTCTGATTATACACACACACACACACACACACACACACACACACACACACACACACATATACATAATATACATTTAATTTGTGGAATAAAACAAACATTTCCATAACATAGTATCATTAAAAAGATAATCGTACATGAAACTGCAGATCTACTATGCACAACTTGTTATTCCTTTCAAACATGCAACACAATTATCATGTAAATTTCTTTTTTTTTCTTCCCTTCCCCCCACCCTGCCCTAGATGGCTACCTTTAGACACATACTTCTACTTTTCAGTTCTTTTTCTGGATTCAGATAGCCTCTTTCTTCATATGTCCTTTATAATTAATTTGAGTATTTATAATAGACAAAAATAACTTATTTGTTTAAAGTTATTCTTCAAACAATATTGTTGCTACTGTATATAATGTCTTTTTGGTTCTGCTCATTTTACAAGTCTTTCCACGTTTTTCTAAAATCGTTTTGCTCATCATTTCTTAAAGCACAGTATTATTCCATCATGATCATATACCACAGTGTAGCCATTCCCCAATTGATGGGCATCCCTGTAGTTTCCAGTTCTTTGCCACCACAAAAATTGCTGTTGTAAACATTTTTGAATATATATATTCTTCTCCTTTTCCCCTAATCATCTTGGGAAATAGATGAAGTAGTGTTATTGCTGGGTCAAAGGGTATAAGCAGTGTAATAACTCTTTGGGCATAATTACAGATTGCTTTCCAAAATGGTTGAATCAATTCACAATTACAACAATAATGAATTAGTGTCCCAATTTTTCCACACTCCAGCATTTGTCACTTTCCCGTTCTCTCAGTTTAGCCAATCTGGTAGGTATAAAATGATATCTCAAAGTTTTTTTAAATCAGCATTTCTCTAATTGATAATAATTTAAAGCATTTTTATATGATCATAAATTGTTTTAATTTCTCCATTGAAAAACTGTCTGTTCATATCCTTTGACCATTTATCAATTGGAAAATGACTCATTCTAATAGATTTGACAAATGTGTATTTTATATTTTAGATATAAGACCTTTATCTGATAAACTGTCTATAAATCCCCCCCCCCAATTTTTTGCTTTCTTTCTGATCTTGGTTATAGTTGTTTTATTTGTACAAATCCTTTTAAATTTAATATAATTGAGATTATCTAAACTGATTTATATATTCAATACTATCCTAATTAAATTACTAAAAATTATTTTACTGAATTAAAAAAAATTCATTTGGAAAAACAAAAAATCAAGAATGTAAAAGAAAATAATGAAAAATACAAAGGAAAGAGGTTTAGCAGTAGCAGATCTTAAAGTATATTATAAGGCAGTAGTTATCAAAACTATTTGGTACTGGCTTAGAAATAGAAATATAGACCAATGGAAGAGAGTAAACACACAATTTATAGCAGCAAATAAACATGACAACTTTGTATTTGACAGGTTTAAAGGCTTAAGATTTTGGGAAAAGAATTCATTATTTGGTAAAATGTATCATTGGGAAAACTGGAAAGCAATATGACAGAAACTGATCATGCACACATACACGTATATGTATGTATACATATATGTGTGTATACATATGTATATATGTGCATACATGTGTGTGCATATATCTGTATGCATATATACATATAAATACACATACACATATATGCATACATATGTGTATATATCTGTATGTATATATACATACAAATACATATATACATACACACATATAAAAACTTGTGAATTGCTTTGGAAATTTAAGGATGTATTATGAAAACCTGAAGGGACTATTGCAAAGTTTGCTAGATATTTATGTTCTGCAGGTGGCAGCTATAGGTTGGACGTAGGTGGAAAAATGATTGTAGCCATGAAAAGTCAGGGAAAGAAGAGAGGAAGGACATGAAGGAGCCATGATGGCAAGTCTAGAGCTCAACAGTGATATTCAGATATCACAAGAAATAAAAGAAGACAAATAAAAAACATTGTAGTCTAGTAGAAAGAACACCAGGTCTTGGAATTGGAAGATTTGAGTTGGAGCTTAGACTCCTACATTTTATCTAGTTATGTGACCCTGGGGAAATTATAAATTGTAACAGCTTTTAGCTAGAAGAGACCTTCATGATAATCTAGCACCACCATTAATCTCTTTTTGCCTCAATTTCTTTATCCCTACAGAGTAGTTATGAGAAAAGTACCTTGTGATTCAAGATAAAAACCAGATAATGGTAAGGTATTAATAATAATAAAACATTTATATAGTAACTTAAAAGTTTGCAAATTGCTTTACATTTGATCATCTCAATGACCATGTGAAACCATTATTATCCCCATGTCATGAATGACAAAACTAAGGCTAAGAGAACTTAAGTTCATCAATCACTTAATACACATTTATTACATATTTAGTATGTGTCTCATATTTTAGTAAGAGACTGGATCCAAGAGGAAGAGATTTTCAACAGTTTCCAAAATTCAGTGAAATCAAGGATGAGGATCAAGAAAAAAACATTGTACTTGCCAATTAAGAGACTATATATAATTTTTGTGAAGTCAGTTTCAGTTGAACAATGAAGTAAGAAACCATACTGTAGAGGGTTTAAAAGAGAGTGAGAAATTATAGACATATTTTTTCAAGAAGTTTAGATGATGATTGTTGGAGATGGTATGATCCAGTGAGGTTTTTTGGTTTGTTTATTTGTTTGTTTGTTTTTTAAGGATGGGGAGACTTGTACTTATTTGTAGGCAGAAGAGAAACAACTGGTAGATAGAGATTAAAGATTAAAAAGTTGGGATGATGGTGGGGTCAATTTGCAAGAAAAGATGGAAGGGAATGGGATCAAGAGTACATATAGTTGGTCTTAGGAAGCAGAAGGGCCACCTCATCATCAGAGACTGAAGGGAAGAAGGAGATGGTGGGGAATGATGTTACAGATATGAGTTTAGGAGGATTGGAGAAGAAGGTCCCAGCAAAGGTCTCACTTCAGTTTTTATCAGTGAAATCCAAATCTTCATCTGAGATGGTTGAAGAAAGAGGTGCCATAAGAGGTTTGAGAAGAAAAGAAAAGTTTCAGAAGAGCTTTTGTGGTGAAAGGGATAGAGAATCAATTAGGGAAGAGTCGTAGAATTGGCTTGCTAAAAGAGAGGGCCCTGTTGAGAGGACTCAGATGCTCTATCCACTGTTTCACCTACCTGTCTCTAGGTATAGAAAACAAAGAGGAAGATCCAGGGCTAGAGTTTAGTGAGGTGTGATCTGTGGACAAGGGGAAATGGGATTCAAGAGTAGAGGATGATGCAAAGTTGGACTGACTCAGCAAGGGGTAGAGATTGGGAAGGGAGGAGAACGTAGCAGAGCCAGGGATAGTGATATTGGAGGTCACTATGAGGATGAAATCTAGGCTGAATAGGAGCAAGTCTGAAGGTAGGGGAGTCCAGAAGTCAAGTGAGTTCCCAGAAAATGGTTTGCCCTGGGGCTTTTTCCAGGAGGACTAATAAGATTCAGAGTCAGGGACCAGAATAGAATTCAATTTCCTGACTCTAAAGTCAGTGCTCTATCCACTGCAAAAACTAGGAGAAAATGGGAAGATAAATCCCAGCTCTGTCACTGGCTATGTCTATGACCTTTGGACAAGTCATTTAATCTCTCTTGGTCTTAGTTTCATCTGACCTTTGATGCCTTTACAATTCTGTGATTCCAAGATGCTCTAATCCTGGGATCTGTTCTTAATGAAGCCACAAAAGCTTTAGGCAATCACTCTTCTCCTTTCTACATCTTACTTAATTCTTTCATAATTTTAAGAATTTTTTTCCAGGGATTAAAGTCAAGCTCATTGACCTATAAGTGGCTAGGTGATGTGATTGCTAGAACTGCTGGACCTGGAGTCAAGAAGTCAATAAGATCCAAGTTAAAATTTAGTTTCTGATACCTACTAGCTGCATCATCTTGTACTAGTCACTTAACCTCTGCTTGCCTCAGTTTCCTCAGCTGTAAAATGAGGATAATAACAGCATGTACCTCAAAAAGTCGTTGAGATGGTTGAGGAGATTATATCTAGGAAGTGCTTCTCATAGTGCCTGGCATGTAATAAGTGATAAATAAATGTTTATTCCCTTCTCCCCTATAGCTTAGATCTTTATTAATAATTCTTTACTATTTATCTTTTTTTCCTTTTTTTTTTTGCTTTTTGGAGGGCAATTGGGGTTAAGTAACTTGCCCAAGGTCACATGGCTAGGATTTTGTTTGTGTGTGCAATTGTCTGAGGCCGGATCCGAACTCAGTTCCTTCTGACTCCAGGGCCAGCGCTCTACTCACTGCGCCACCTAGCCGCCCCACTTATTTATCTTATATCTTTATTTTACACCTGAGAAAATTGTCAGGTATTCCTGACTCTAGGTACAGTACAACCTAGCTGCCCTAGATGTCAGTTGTTATTATTGTGTACAGTTATAGACAATTACTTTTTGTATTGCTTAGCACTTTGGGGGGAGATTTATTTTGCTCTTTTGCCTTGTTTTGTTTGTGATATCTTTCTAGAGGCAGCATGGTGCAGTTTTGTGAAGTGCGCTGTATTTGAAGTGTGGGAACCTAAAACTGAATCCTCAATTGGCTGTTTACTTACCGGCATGATTTTGGGTAAATTATTTATCCTTTCTTGTCTTTAGTTTCTTCATCTGTAAAGAGAACAGGTTAAAACAGATGACTATTAATATTGCTTCTTGTTCTATGATCCTTGTTCATCTGTTTGAGTGCTTTGATGGGCCATTGAAAGCTTAAAAAATATTTATGACCCTTTGACCCAGCAATACCACTTCTAGGGTTATATCCCAAAGAGATCGTAGAAGAGGGAGGAAGACCCCTATGTACAAAAATATTTATAGCAGCTCTTTTCGTGGTTGAAAAGAATTGGAAGTTAAAAGGGTGCCCATCAATTGGGGAATGGCTAAACAAGTTGTGGTATATGAATGTAATGGAATATTATTGTACTATAAGAAATGAGGAGGAGATGGTTTTCATATTTACCTGGAGAGGCTTATACAAACTGATGCTGAGTGAGAAGAGTAGAACCAGGAGAAATTTGTATACAATCACAGACATAACATATCTGTGATGACCAACTATGACAGACTGGACTCTTCTCAGCAATGCAGTGATATAAGTCAATCCTGAAAGACTCATGAAGGAGAGAGATACCTACATCCAGAGAAATAACTAGAAAGAACTGAGCTTGAATCCTGATGGAAGAAAACTAATTGATCTTTTTCTTTTCATTGTTTGGTTTTATTTCTTCTTTACCATTTTTCATCCCATCTAGTACAATACGCCTTTGTAACTTGAACTAATGTCTATTTGTGAAAGTATTTGCAGATCCTATACTGGACTATATGCCTTTGTGGGGGGTGGGGAGAGGGAGGGAAGAGAAATTTGAAACTCAAGGAACTATGGAATTGAATCTTATAAACTAAAAATAAACAAAAAAATTTTTAAAATATTTACCAATTTTTAAAAAGTTGTCAATATCTGATGCTTCCTTCTTACTCACTCTCTGGCCAATCCTAACTAGATTTTTTTTTTTTGCCACCACACACCACTCTTCTGAAACTTTCCTCTCCAAATTCGCTAGTGACACTCTAATAAACACATCCAGTGATTTTGCAATCCTCATTATCTTTGACTTACCTTCAATTTTTGACTATACTGGTCACCTGCTGGATACTCTGTACTCCCTTGAGTACAGAGATACCATATCCTTTTTTCCCTCCCTCTCTAACTGCTCCTTCTCTGTTTATTTTATTGCTTCTTCATTCTTTTTCCAACCCATTAATGTGAGATTTCCCCAAGCAACTGATCTTGGTCCTCTTCTAAGCCCTATCCTCTTACCCTTTGCAATCAAATTCATTTCCATGGTTTTAAATAGCATTTCTATTTATATGATTTCCAGATCTATATCTCCAGTCCTGACTGATCTTCTGAATTATAGACTCAAATCCCTAATCATCTCTAGAATATCTATGCTTGGATGTTCCTCTTCCACCTCAAATTCAACAAGTCCAAAATTAAACTCCTTCCATCTTCTGAACTCACTACTTCTTTCTATCTTTTCTTACTTCTACCACCTGGTTTTGCATTTTTCTTGCAATTCTCTTTCTCCCTTTTCTTCCCTCCCTCCCTGTCTTTATTCTTCTCTCTCATTCTCCATCTTCACGTGTGATCAGTTACCAAAACTTGGCAGCTCCTTATCCCAATATCTCTAGAACATGTACTCCTTTTCCCACTTCCACTATTCTAGAATAGACCTTCATATTATTCCTCTGTTTGTCATTTAAGGGTGTTTGCAATCTGATCACTTTCTGGTTTTCTTACATATTACTCCCTTCTCTTCACTCAGCCATTCAGCCATACTGGCCTGATGTTCAGCACCTATGGTACTCCATTTCATACCTTTGCACAGGCTCTTTCAAATGTTTGGAATGCATTCCCTCCTCTCAGTCTTTTGGAATCCTGGATCTTCTTCAAGACTCACCTTCAGTGCTACCTTCTATATGAAGCCCTTCTTGGTCCCCTGTATGCTAGTACCCTTTCTCCCATAAATAACCTGTATTCATTTTATATGTATTATTTATATACTTTAATATAAAGGCTCTCCATTAGGATAGAAGGTTTCCAGGGTCAAGGATCCCTAGTCTTCCTGGCCCATAGTGAGTACTTAATAAATGATTGTTGATTGACTAGACTTCCCTAGTGATATACCCTCCAAACTATTAGGATCTAATAAGTCTCTAGCCTCCATCCTTTCAGCCTACAATCTATTTTTATAACACTGCCAAAAATAATCTTTAATACACACAAGTAATGTCTGCTATGTTTAAAAATCTTCAATGGCTTCTTACTCTGCTAAGTAAAGTTCAATAGCCTCTTCCTGGCATTCAAGAAGATATATGATCCTGCACTGCTCATCTCCCCTTACTCCTCTCTTTACACATTCTATAACACAACCAACCTTGGTTATCCTTTGCACCCTATATACTGACTGTATTCTCAGCCCTACATGCCTTTGTCCACACTATTCCCTAGTCATGCATGGCTTTTCCACTTTATTCATTCATTCATTCATTCATTCATTCACCTACAATTTCATTAAGGACCTAACATATGCTGGGCTGGGGATACAAAGACTGAAACACAAAGAATCCCTTCGCTTAAGGAGTTTACACTCTGTTACTCCTTGAAGCCCAGTTCAAATGCTACCTCCTCCAGGAAGCTTTCTTGCTCACCTAGGTTAGCAACCATTATCCTCTCAAACAACATTTGGTTTTGTAACTTTTCTTATCGTGTATCATAGCTGTCTGTGTCCCACTCATTCTCCTCAATGGCAGGGTCCTTGACGTCTAAATATTTTCTCTCCTTCACAGCCTAGTACAATATACAAACAGTGAACGTTTATTTATATATTTATTCATCTATTTATTCGTTTATTTATTTATTTATTCATTCATTTTAGTATGTTCTTCTTTCCTGTGCCTTAGATACTTAGTGGGCTAGAATTGTCTCAAGGGTTTGGAAAGCTTTCGAAAATAGAAGAGCTATAGCTAAAAAAAATGCCGTGTGACTTTATTTTTACTTCCTTAGGCTGGTAGTTCTGGCGTTTTACTCTTCTGTATTTAGGTCTTGGTACATCCGCTGTCCTTGGTATCAGGGTGGGCACCAGATTGAGCAGAGTGAGGGCAACACAGCCTTGCCCTCCAACAAATCAAAACTCCAGAATAGCCCTGAAGCCAGAGCAGCACCTTGGGATTGAACAAGGTGCTTCATGGAAATCAGTGGGCGTTAAGGTGAAGGTTGTTTGCTCAGTGGAACCTGAAATTTTGTCCACATTGGATGACTTAAGTAGTTTCTCCTATGCACTTGGGAGTATTCTCTGGCCAGGTGAAAAGAAAGTCTGAGATAAACCACCTTTCCACTACCAGAACTGACATCCCCCGAGAAAACAGGGCTTGGAGGTTGGACATGAGGGGAGAATAGGGCTTGGAGTTGGTCATAAGGCGAGAATAGGGCTGGGAGGGCAGTCATGAGGCAAGAATGAGACTGGGGGTGAAAGAAGATGCACTGTGGGGAGCTGGGGAAGCAGGTTCCGAGAGCGGGCTGCTTTTGCTACCTGCGTGCGGTCTCCTCAAATCAGGCAGGCCAGTGACTGGAGTCTTAGTCACGCGAGTTACTGGGTAGAGTTCTCCGCCTGCCGTTGCTATCATGGACATTTAAAAGGCCAGGAGAACGAGGCACTTAGAGACAGCCATCGAGGCGGGGGCTGGGGGAATTGGACAAGGTCAGACAAGCTGGAGATGCTAATCTAAGTCCGCCACTCCCTCGGGGCCCACCAGCCGTCAGTGACCTCTCCTAGCTTTTCCGCTCTTCCTTTCTCTTCCTGCTTCTCTCCGGGCATACTCCTTTGGTACCTGGGCTCTCCCTTAGACAATTGTAACCTTTGGCTAAGCCCCAAGATTGCCTCCATTCCCACGCCCGCAGTGCCCAGATCGCAGCAGGTGAGGGAGGGGAATGGAAATAAAAAAAGTAGAGAAAGGTACGAACACCAGGGATTACGATGAGGAGGAGGAAGTCTGCGAGAAGGAGGAGACCGGGAAGCAGGAGGGGTTGCCGCAGACCATAGGCAGGATAGGTAAGGAGGACCGTAACTGGGGCCGTAACTGTCCCCTTTCCTGCCCCCTGTCCCCCGGCCCCTGGACTGTAATCGTGCTGCCTCCGGTGGAGGCAAAGAAGCGAGAACCTATATAACTTCGGGAACAATCTCGGCAGAAGGGGGTGAGGGGTGTGGGAAAGAGGAAAGTGCCCCTAGAGAAATCAGGTCTGAGAAAATTAAGCCTGCGCTCGGAGGAATTTCCGGGAGTGTCCATTTAACATGCTTTCTCCTAGTTTGGATACACAAGAGAGTGATTGGTTCAATCGTGGCTGGAGGCTGCTTCATTCTAGTCTTAGTGATAGCAATCAGCATTAGTAAGCACGGTAAGTGATACTTTCTCCTAAACTTTTATTCTCCACTGAGTCCCAGGCTATGAGATTTTAGCTTCCGCCGTCTCAGTCTTTGGACACTGTAAGCACAGGATTAGGAAGGGCTCTCCCAAAAGATCTCCAAACAGAAGAAGAAAGGACTTTGAACTGAATTTTCTTGTAAATTACACCTATGACCACCACTGGAAGGGAAGAGAGAGTACATGTGATCAGCTATGCAAAACTTACCTTCCAAAGGATTATTAACTTTCCCATCTTATCCTTTAGTAGTGATGCTTCCATTGCCTGTGAGAAATGGTGCCAGGGAATGCTTTGTGCTGTGATTTCAATATTCCTTGAACTATATGGAAAGACAGCATGGTATATATAATACAGGAATTCTCAAATATTTTTGGTCTCAGTACCCCTTTACACCATCAAAAATTTTTGAGGACCACTCAAAGAGCTTCGTTTACTTTATCTAAAATTTAAGTATTTTAGTATTATCATGAAAATAGTTTTGACCTTAGGGACTCCCTGAAAGGGTTTTGGAATCTCAATGTTCCCTGAACCACACTTAGAGAACTACCAGTGTAGTGAATAAAGGTGTGATAGAGAGCAGGCCTTGAAGTCATGAACACATGGGCTCACATCCCAGCTGTGACACAAATGGCTGTTTAGCTCTGAGTAAGTCTTTTAACTGCTTTGGTTATTTTTCACTTGGAAAATGAAATTAAAGGCTGAAATATCCTCACCTTCCCTCCCCATAAAAAAGTAAACAATATGCACTAGTTTAGGAGGCAATGTCATGCAGTTGGAAAGAGAGCTAGCCTCAAAGCCAGGAAGACCTATATTTCAGTTCCACCTCTAATATATACTGGCTAGCAAGTCACAGCCTCTCAGTCTTCTTGGCAGCTATCTAAGGCTACAAGTTGCAGGTGAGGTACCAGTCTTCACTGGAAGAGGGAGTTTTCTCACTTGGGAGTTCCCTCTCCTAATGAAATCACAGCTTTAGTCCCTTTCCTATGTGCCTCCTTTAGTGCTGATTTATTTCAGAGTCTGAGCTAACGTCTCTCAGATTCTGTTTTAATGTTTTAAGTTTAACCCAATGAAATGACAGGGGACTGGGGATGTAGATGCCTGAGGGGCAACCTAAACCCACATTGGCCTCATTATATCACTGTCTCAATTCTAGTGGGAAAAAATCCATATTTAAACTCTGAAGAAAAGCTATGCCCACCCGACTCACCTGTGTGTCCAAAAGGCTGGTTCAGAAGTTTTCATAAATGCTACCACCTATCAGCAGATCAAAAGACCTGGAATGAAAGTCAGGAAATATGTACGTCTCTTGGTGCAAATCTGACTATGTTTAGATCGCTGGAGGAAATGGTAAGGAATCTTTTCTAGAGTTATAGTTGAACATTCATTTTATCCTCTCATCTCCAGCCTCCCTATTATGATGATGAGCCATAGACTCAGAGCATTAGCACTTGAAAGACCAAAGAAATTGTGTAAGCTGGTAACTTTATTTTACAAACGGTGAACCAGGTCTCTGCACAGCCCTGGGAGTTGGGGTGGCCTCTTTAGATCAACTCCTTCTTTCCCCCATGTGAATCGCCATGACGAAGAGACCAAGGACACTCTGTGCCTATCAGTAATATACAGCACAATAAACAGCATAAACAAGTCCTGGCATAGGAATTCTAGGCCAAATTGGAAGTTACTGATCTGAGTGGGCAAACTGTGTTCGGAGAGAAGACAGGGTATAGAAGGAGAAATAAGCTTAGGTGGGAGGAATGGGGGCTGGAGAATTAGATGTCACAGTCAGCTATGCTTTGTGAAAGGAGTTCCTGATGAAACGTGTTGGCTCTTCTCAGTACTGGTTTGGACTAATTAATGACACGGGAACTTCATACTGGACATGGATAGATGGAACTTTACCCGACAGTTGGTGAGTCCTGAGATGTCTATTCATTTATTCAGAATTGATAAGAGAAATGCCCCATTTCTTTATCACCAACTCACTGGCTGCCAGTCTAGAAGGTCATGTTCTCTAAGACTATCAGAGATGGGTTACAATTCATATCAGTGGAAGGTATTCTACACTGGCAGTTCTCATGGTGACTAAAGTACAGGTCTATGACAGCATTACAAAACACATAAGACTGATGGCTACATTTACCTTTTCCTCATCAAATATTTTTAAAATTTGGTTTATTGGAGTATCTTTCCCCGGCCCTATTTGGAAAAAAAATCAATTTTATAGTGAGAATCAGAGAATGGGGAAAAAGAGAATTCCCTTAGTAAAAGCTTACATTTTTTTCCTCTATCAGGCTGTTTGGTTTCATTTCCTCATCTCCACTTACTGATCTATAAGTTTAAATTAAAAAAATATTTCCAAGGGAGCACATCAATCTTAATCAAATGAACCATTTTCCAAAATTTAACCTACCCTGACCCCATCTCTTACCATTTTTTTTTCCAAAGAAGGTTTAGTTTGTCAGGTTTCCATTTTGTTTGGTAATTTTAAACAGGAAGCCTTTCTTAATTTCCTATTATACTCAGAATACTATTTTAAGGCATTTAGGGTTTGAAGGTCAGCTGATAATAAAGGATGAATCCCTGATACCAAGGAATTCATGCTGTAGACTGGGGGCATGAAACAGATATAAAATTTGAGGAAACGACAGTTATAAAGTCACCATTGAGTAAACAAAAAGTAATGAATATTCCCAGTATGCTTTGTTTTAAAGTAAATTTGTGTTACAAAATTTTAATATAAAGAATGAGTAAAATGAAGTATTGATTCATTGAATCTAGAGCTCAACGAACTTCTGGCAAGTCTGTTATGATATAGACATCTATCACAAAGTTTTGTAGCCTAACTTAATTAAATTGAACAAGTAGACACAATTTGCCAAAAGAGAAAAATAAATAAATGAATTAGAATGAAAGGAGTGAATTGTCACCTACATGGAAAGAGTTTTCTAGGGCTAATCAGCAAGAACAGGGCACGTTTAAAAAGTGTTATATAAACACAACTCCGACAGATTCATTATTGTGTTTACTCTTCCTTGTTGAATTTTTCTCAATTCACTCAATTGTAGCCCTGAAAACAATATATGCAATTTTATAGCAGGAGTTGGGGAAATGGCAAAGCAGAGTTTCCTTGGCAAAGACTAACTTTGTAGATAACCCTTACTGGATAGAACATTTCAACTCGGGAAAGTAGAAAATAGTGGTGGTCTTGTAATATTAGAAGGTAGGGTATTCAGGGATGGGTCATGGAGTTATTGCTTATAGTGATCCAACCTGCATACTCTGGTTTTTGATGTCTTATAGAGAAAGCTCTGATCCAGTCCTGATCTTCCAGAACTTTAATATTCTGTGAGGTGTTCTCTGAATTTTTCTATCCAAGGTCACACTGGTTATATAATTTGTCCCCAAAGTAATTGATTTACGGTCCTTAGCAGTTTGGGACACTAGAACCCTTTCCTAAATACACTTAGCATATAATGCTTGATTTAACATTTTATAATCACAAAGTATTTTACACACATTTGCTTATTTTATCCTCACTTAAGCTCTGTAAAGGCAGATGGCACTACCAGTCTACTGGTGTAGATAACACCAGTTTACAGATGAAGAGAGATGTAGGAGAGATTAAGTGACTTGCTATACACAGTTCTATGACAAATGACAAAGCAGGGATTCTTTATGCTTTATCATGTCATAGATATGTTCTTTTTCCTTCTATGGAAATTTAAGGGACATGTAGGCTAAGGTGATCCTAGGGGTGGGATTTTGAAACCCAATCACTGAGCAGACTTCAAAGGCTGGGGGAAGAGAGAAATCTGCCCATCTCATTTTACCCACCCATACTGCCTGACCCATGGTTTTCTTCCTATCCCACATCCTTGCTGCTGGAGCCAAGCCATTGAAGGACTCACCTCTCCATTCCGTTACAGGCTACTGATTGAAGGAGTTGGTTGTGCTCGTTTATCCCAAAGAGGCATTTCTAGTGACAGTTGTAAGTCTTCCAGAAACTATATATGTAGCAAAGAAGACAAATGTGGCTAAAGAAAGAGTGGCATTCATACCAAAGAACTATGGCATTTAAAGAAAATGAAGGTTTTTCTTAGTGCACACAGGACATATACAATGGACACTTCCCTTCTTCTCAAACACTTTATGATATAAATATATATGTGAGAAATTTGGGGTTTTCTTTGTTTCATGCTATTTTTTTTATACAGTACCATGTATGGTGATGGGAAGGGACAAGGAGTGGAACTGTATCTCTTGCTTTCTCTTATGGCTTGTCTTATGGTGGAGAGACAAGAAAATGGGCCCAGGGAGGGGATTATGTATGGTTTTGGGAGAACACAGCCTGTCTAAGAAGGCCAAATCAAGTATCATTATGGACAGATTATGAAACACTTCATCATCTCTGCTGAGGCTAAAATTTATATCCTATAAGCCAGTCCTATGAGGACAAGGCCATTCATAAGCATAATGAATAATCAGGACAGGATTAGGCACTCACTTTTATTATACCCCAAACCTGAAGGATGGTCTAGATGTGACTAGCTAATACTATGTGGCAAAGCCCAGTGAAGAGCCTTAATTAGGCTAATAAGAAGACCAACGGACCGACTTCCTCTGGTTAAAGTTTAAATAGTCTTTGAAGTGGGAAAAGCCTTCAGATGTGATCTAGTTTAACCCCAATCTGATTCATGAATCTTCTCAACATTATTGTCCTGACCGAGCCTTAACTCCCTAAAGTAATTATGTTTCATTTTGCTTTTATTTCCATAGTCTTTAGAAAAAAATAATAAATGCCTTATTTTGTACCTTTCTTGAATTGTTGCTTTTTTTAAAATTGTCTTCATTGATGCATGAAGGAGGGAGTAGGCATGTGCCCCACCATCATTATAATTATAATAAAATGTTCACATTCTAGTAAGTCCTAAAATGTTGTTTTTTTTTAAAGCCTTCTCTTTGTACTTTAAACTATCTCCTAAAGAAATCTAGAAACTCGCTGGCATTGTTAAATCTATATCTAAGATCCAAAATACTTTTATAGGTAGACTATTCCATTCTTTTTTTTTTTATTTTGGAGGGCAATTTGGGGTTATTTGCCCAAGGTCACATGGCTAGGTTGACTATTCCATTCTTAAAGAACCTGAGAGCTGTGAACTTAAAATAAATCTTGCTAACTGTATTTTAATATAACTGATTTCTTTTGTAATTCCATGCATTTTATTTTATGTATCTGAAAACATGAGCCTGAGAAGTGATCCATAGGTTTCACCAGACTTCCAAAGAGTTCCATTACACAAAAAAGGTTAAGAAGCTTCATTCTAGAAGGCATAAAAAGGAATCTGTGAGCTGTGATTTATGGGGCTGTCAACACCAATCAAGTTTTATGCTTCCCATAAGTAACAGAATGCTCACCTTCTGATGGGAACAGTTGAAGCATAGTAGTATCACCCTAGCTAGGGAAAAAAAAATTCAGAGATAGAGGAAAGTACCTTACCTTCCTATGGACATCTCAGGAAGCCATCCCAAATAGTTAAATGCCTTTCTAGTTGGGAGAGAACAAAGCAAGAAGTCAGTGAAATAAGTAGTTCCAAAAAAAGTAAGCTGAGGCTGAGTATGTGACTGAATTTTTTTCTAAACATCTCAAAGTAACAAATGTTCAAGGAACAAAAGACTTATTTAACAAGAATGTATCTATGTGTGTATCAGAGACTTTATATTTTGTTTTATAAATATACTAATAAGGTTCTAGAGCTAGAAAATTTTGATATTAATTTGACTTAAATTCAATTATTTTAATGAAGAATTTATTTTTAGGAAACAGAATTTGTGATATTTCTTTCTTAGTCAATCAACAAACATTTAAAAAGTGCTTGCTTTATGCCCTGTATTAAGCCCTGGGGATACAAAGAAATTTTAAAAAATAATCTCTCTTCAAGGAGCTCACATTCTGATGAGGGAGGTAGTATATACAAGCTAAATGAAGAATAGACACAATACTAATTTACAATGTCAATGCAATATCCACAGTGCCCACGGAGGTTATGAATATGCTGGTGTAGTTGTGAATCACAAAATGTAACAGACTCTCCACATGGAAGACAGAACCAAAACATTTATTCAAATACCAGAAAGCCAAATCCATCATAGCAACAAAGAAGTTGGTACACATAACCAATGCAGCAAGCACCAATATTCCCAAGCCTTCCCTCCCTTCAAAACAAAACAGGTTCTCCCTTAAGCAATATTATACAACTCCCAGGAGATAGAAAGAGGCATAAAACATGGTATCCACTCTAAAGAGGCTTATAATCAAGTTGGCAGCTGGGTCAGGAAATGCTTGTGAAATATTATTAGCAATAATTTTTACTTATATAATGTTTTATACTTTACAAATAATTTCATACATTATCTTATGTGCTCTTCATCACAACCCTGTGATATAGAAAGGTTTGGCATTATTAGCCACATTTTATAGATTGGCATACTATGGTTCAGAGAAATGGAAATACTTGACAATAATAACTAAGAATGTTTTCACCTTCATAGAAACAACTAGGGGTTGGCAGTACTGGTCCGTTTGGGATACTTAATCCAGCAATTATAGAATAAGGGTGCTATGGGTTCAAAGTATTTTAAAATGAGACAATGAGTCCTACCAATTCTTACTATTGCTCATATAAACTCTGATGATCTTCATCCCAGCTCCCACTCTGATTGAGAGCTATGCTGCTATAACTCTCTCTCAGAGTTCAAGGAGCTCTCCTTGAGAAATAAGAGGTGATTCTC
>WOXC01005535.1:0-109420 GCA_011680675.1 Gymnobelideus leadbeateri
GAGAAGCCATCTAAGCTTTGGCTACCGGGGTCATAGCATCAGAACCTCAGAAAGAAAAGAGGCCTTAAAGATCATCTAATCCAATCCCCTTGCTTCACAGATGAGAAAACTGAGGCTCCCAAGGTCACAAAGGCAATAAAAGTCAGAGTCAAGATTTGAATCCAAACCTCTGACTCCAAATCCTGTTTTTTCTTTCTACTAAAACATCATGCCTTCCTGATCCAGAAGCTCTCCTTCCTGAAAAGACTGGGGCCAGGTCTTGGAATCAAGACTCAGATTCTAGTCATGTGTCCTTAAGGATTTGGAGGCAGCTGGTACAGTGGAAAGAGTAATATTTGAGTTCAAATTCTGCCTCTCACAATCACTGCCTGGCTGACTGTGGTCAAGTCATTTAATTCTTCTGGGTTGTTTCCTTATCTATAAAATGAGAGGGGATGGGCAAGGGATCTCTAATGTCTGTAAAAGGAGGGACTTGGGCTTAGGCATCTCTAAGGGTCCTTTCAGCTCTGAGAAGCCATGATTCTGAAACTTTTGCCCACCAGACAGATAGCTCCCTTTTCTCCTCAGGGCACCCTGGGAGCATTAATCTCCTCAGGGCATTTCAAACTGGATAGGAAATTTGTGAGCATTTTCCCAGAAGCAATGAGGCCCCAGGGGAGCAAATCAGAGAAGGCCTCTCTCCTAGCTGGCCAGGCCCCAGTGCTCAGCCTGCTCTGGAAGCCCAGCAGAAGCTTTCAAAGAGGCAGAGTGTCCAGAGCGAAGGAGGTAACAGTCCTGCTCTCCTCTGCCCTGGCCAGGCCACCTCTGAAGAGTAGTGTCTGGTTAATGCTGACTTCCCTCAGGGAAGATTTCCAACTCATCCGGCATATGTCTTGTTTGTCCTTCATTGTTTGCATGTTCTCTCCTCTATCAGAATATGCACTCTTAAGGACAGAGGCTGTTTTTGCCTTTTTTTTTTAATCTTCAAGGTTTAACACAGTGTGTAGCACATAGTGGGTGCTTGTTAATCTGAGTTGATTTCAGAAGTTGGGACATGTCAGGGGATGGGAGACCAGGTCACACAAGGGCCAGTTGGAAGTATTTAGCCCCCAAAAGAGCAGGACTTAAAGAGACATTACTTAAGGTATGAGAAGGGGCTATCGTGTAGAAGATGAAATTGTTTGGCCTTGCCTCAGAAGGCAGAATTAGGAGCAACAAGCAGAAGCTGCAGAGAGACAAATTTAGACTTGTTGGTGCAGAGATGAATTTGGAGTCAGAGGACCAAGGCTCAAATTCAGGCTTTGGTATTAATGTGTGCGTTTGAGTAAATCACAATCTCTCTTGTCCTCGGTTTCTGTATCTGCAAAATGAGGTTGGATTAGTTTCCTTCTAGATTTAAATCTATGGGTTTGGGGCTAGGTCTGTGAATTCAATGGTACATGGAACTTCCAGATAAGGAAACTCCTTCTGGCAATACAGGGCAGCACTCTCTCCATACATATCATTTTATTCTCTACTGCTCAAGTGGTTTTTGTTTAGTTATTTCAATTGTGTCCTATTCTTTGTGACCCTGTTTGTGGTTTTCTTGGCAAAGATACTGCAGTGGTTTACCATTCCTTTCTCCAGCTCATGTTACAGATGAGGAAACTGAGGCAAACAGGGTTAAGTGACTTGCCCAGGGTCACACAGTAGGAAGTGTCTGAGGCCAGATGTGAACGCAGGAAGATGAGTCTTCCTGACTCTAGGCCCAATGCTCTGTACACTGCACCACCTAGCTGCCCAGTTACTCCGAAGTGCTGCCCGGTTATTATTGTTAACTCTGCTTATGTTAGTTCCATATTTGATTATATAATCTCCATGATGGTAGAGACTTAAGATAAACTTTCTATTTCCCTAAGTTCAGGGCTCTGCCTCTATAGGCCCTTGAGAAATATTTCTTGTGTGGTATCATATTACTTACATAGTATGGCATAAAGGAGGTCCTAAGAAAAGATGTTGATTTCCTGACCCAGGCCCTGAGTAGCTATTTTCCCTCACAAGGACACTCCCCTTTAAGCAAATCCAGCATGAGAATATACAATTTTATCCAAGAGACAACTTTGGAGGATCTTGCAAAGAATTTTTCATTTTGCAAAATGATTCGGATCAAAACAAGAGACTTAAATGAAGGACTCCTTGGGGATCTTCAAATGATACAGGGAACACAACAACCCTATTTACAAACCTCTCAAATCGTCCTCATCATCCTTGACCTCTCTGTAGCTCTCAAACAATACTGACCATCCCCTCCCATATTCTTCTCTGGTTACTGGTTCTCCTAGTTCTCTTTCTTTGTCTTTAAATGATTCTTTACAGAAATGTTATCCACAACCCATCCCCTAAGTGTTCATGTCCCTCACATCTCTGCCCTGTGCCTCTTGTTTTCTCTTGGTGACCTCATTAGCTCCCGTGGATCCACTTACCACCTCTATGTAAATGGTGCCCGGATCTATCTATGCAACTCCCACTTTTCTCTCGAGCTCCAGTCTTTCTCTGCCAATCCCCACTAGACTGTCTCCATCTTGATGCCCTGTGAGCACCTCAAGCTCAACATGGCCAGATCTAGAAGAGTGCAATGCTTTGAATCAAGATCTGGGTTTGAATCCTGTCCTGACACTTACTAACTGCTGTGTGACTAGAGGCAATTTCCAAAAACCTCTCAGGACCTTTGTTTTCCTCATTGTGTAAAATGGAGATCTATTTTGGGATGAGAGGGCTGAGGGCTGAGGTAGCAGAGTGGGAAGAAAACTGGCTGTGCAGTCAGGAACACTTAGGTTCAAGTCTTCCCTGTGATACATACTGGCTCTGCCATCCTGGGCAAACCACTTGGTTTTTCAGTGTCCCAGTAAACTCCATAAGAATATTACATTTCAGAGCAAGTATGGACCTACATTGGCAAAGAGCATTTCTTCCTCAAGAGTTCTCTATACCAATGAAATTACAGGTCCATTCCCCCAAAATAGGGGTAACAATGCCTGCAGTAATTCGAGGCTCAAATGAGACAATTTAGAGAGAACACTCCGCAAACCTGAAAGCCTTATATGTTATTCATTATTTTGCTAGTATTGTGGATAGATGGAGAAGGAAATGGCAAACCACTCCAGTATCTTTGCCAAGAAAACCCCAAAAATGGGGTCACAAAGAGTTGGACAGGACTGAAAAATGACTCAACAACATAGCTTGTGTCTAGGTTTCCCAGATGTGGCTAACAGAGCTGCCAGCTCCCATATAGACACTAAAAATGGCAATGTCTATGAGTAGGACAGTCTTTATTTCAGCCCACCAAACCCTACCCCCCCAAACACACAAATGATCACAGGAGCATATAAACATAGAAACAGGTAAAGCACTCAATTAGTAACCCAATCTCCCTTTGGAAGGGAACTGAACTTTGGTGCCATTGAACAATCGCTTTGATATGTCCGTGGGTCACTTGCCCTCTCCCAGGGTCCCAGATTCAGTGTCACCTCAAGATGTGTATCTTCCCTCTGGCAGTTAAGCACCACCAAATAAGTAATGTCTCTCTCACCAGCTATGTGTAGTCCAAGTCACTTAGTCAATCCACAAGTATTTATTAACCACCTACTAATCTGACCTCAGACACTTACTAACTGTGTGACCCTGGGCAAGTCACTTAACCCTGTTTGCCTCAGTTTCTTCATCCATAAAATGAGCTGGAAAAGGAAATGGCAAACAAGTCCAGTATTTTTGCCAAGAAAACCCCAAGTGGGGTCATGAAGAGTCGGGCACAACTGAAATGACTGACCAAGTCCAGGCACTATTGGGATTCAAAGAAAAATGAAAAATAGTCCTTGGCTTAAAGAAACTTACATCCTAATGGAGGAGACAAGATGCCAACTTATAGGTGTATATATATACATATACACATACAGTTATAGATATAATAAATGGAAGGTCATCTTTGAGGGAAGGCATTGGCTGTTGGGATGGGATTTCCTTCAGCAGAAGATGAGACTGGGTCGGGGGAGGGAAGCATTCCAGGCATGGGGGTCAGCAAATGCCCCAAAGGCAGGGAGACCAGAGATGGTGTGTAAGGACCTTTAAGTGTGGTTGGACTGTAGAGTTTGTGGAGGGAATAAATCTAAGAAGAAGAATCCTGGAGAGGTAGAAAGGGGACAGGATGTGAAGAAGGGCTTTAAATACCAGAGGACTTTATTTTTGATCTTGAAGGTAATAAAGAACGGCTGGAGTTTATTGAGTAGAAGATGTCATGTTCAGACCTATGCTTTAAGAAAATCTCTTTGGCAGCTAAGTGGAAGGTGGATTGGAGCTGAGTGAGATGAGGTTTGGAAACCAAATAGGAAGCAGAAGTATGATGGGGGCCTGGGCTGGGGAGCTGGCTGTGTGAGTGGAGAGAAAAAACAGATGAAAGATGTGACGGTCCATGACAATGGGCTGGATCTGTGGGGTAAGTGTGAGAGGAGAGGAAATGATGACACCATGGTTTCTATTGAGCCTTGGAGACAGAGGCAGACTCACTGGCTTTGCTCTCCAAGTAGGATGGTGTGTAGGATCTAGGTGGATATTTTTTTTTTGGAGGGGAGAAGGTAGGGCAATTGGGGTTAAGTGACTTGCCCAAGGTCACACAGCTAGTTTTGTGTTAAGTGTCTGAGGCTGAATTTGAACTCAGGTCCTCCTGACTCCAGAGCTGGTGTCACCTAGCCACCCTATGGGTATTCTTTCTCCAAGGCACAGGCTACATCAGGAAATCCCTTCTCTCTCCAAATTGGGAGTTCTTAACCTTTTTTGTGTCAGAGATTCATTTGGCAGTCTGGTGAAGCCTACAGACTCCTTCTCAGGATATATATGTATGTATGCGTATGTGTATGTGTATGCATGTATATATATACACATACAGATAATACATTTAGTGTATAAAATATATACATATAAAAATGCACATACACAATTTTACATACATTATATGTTTTATATACATCCTAATGGAGGAGGATATGGTCTTATACATATTTAAGACATTCATATTTTATGGGAAATGCTAAATATCAATTAGAAGTTAGTAAAAATAAAGATGTATATTTTCTTCCCCCTGTAAGTCCATGAACCCCCTGAAATCTGTCCATGGAATCCTTGGAGCATCTGTGAACCCTAGGTTAAGAACCTCTGCTCTAGGGGGTCTAGTCCCTGAACTCTTGAACTTGGAATTGCCCACTCTGCAACCCCCAAGGCTGGGACTCTTCTCTTAGGCCTAACGGGCACACACGTCTGCTCCTGCAGGAAAGCTCTTCTTGCCCTGGCTACAACCACCTTTAGAGCTGGAGGAATCTACTTCTTGGGATCGCTTCCCTCAGGCCAAATAGAAGCACATGAAAGGTAGCCCCAGGGCTTCCATTTCCTGGAGGGAGGAGCCCGTGACTCCATGACAACCATAGGAGCCCCTAGGCTTCAGGCTGGTCCAAACTGCAGGAAGAGAAAAGGAAGTCCAAGAGAACCCCAGGTGGTCTGTCAGTTCCCTCTTATGAGCCACAGAGATAGCTGGTTCCTTTTACAGGAATGTACTGACCTGCGTGGGCTAGTCAATCAATCACCAGGTGTTCCCTGTATCTTCTCAGCAAGGAGCCAGTGGGCACATCTGCTCTCCAAGGAGACGGTTCCCTTAGATGCCTTTCAACAGAAGTTCGCACCCTGTAATGCCATCAGGTTGACTGGGGGAATCCATTTAACTGAGCAGGGGCTCTCTTGATCCTCCTTTACCCTCATACTCTATCCACAGGACCACCATCCAAGTTCAGGCTTCATCATAAGTAGCTGAATGGCTCTTCCCAACCTTGAGCCTCTCCTCTTCCCAATTCATTCTTCACACAGTTGCCAAAATAAACTTCCTTATTCATGGATCTGACTATTTTACTGCCCTGAGAAAAACTTCCAGGGGCTCCCTATTGTCTCTGGGATAAAATGAAAACTTCTCAGCCTGTGTTTGAGGGCCTGCCCAATCCAATGCCAACCTACTTTCCCAGCCTTATTTTACCTTGCTTCCTTTCCCACACTCTGTATTCCAGTCAAGCTGTTCCCCACATTCAACATGCTGTCTCCCACCTCGGGGCATTCATGCAAGCCTTCTCCCATGCCTGAGATGTGCTTCCTCCCCATCTCTGCCTTGCAGAATCTTTTTCTCCCTTTGAGGCTCAGCTTCCATCCTGCCTCCTAGATCACCCTCCCTCTTTCAGCCCAGCTGAAAATGCCAGTTTCTCATTACACTCTATTATATCCCTATACCCCCAGTGAGCTCCTCTTCAGCTTTGTGTCCCTGGTGTGGAGCACAAGGCTGCCTAGTTAGAGTGTAAATTCCTTAAAGGTAAGGCTTATTTGGTCTTTATCTTTGGGTCCCCACCACCAAACACCATACCTGGCATATAGCAAGTATTTAATACATGCTTGTCGACTAACTGATCGTTAAATTGAAACAAAGAATAATTTTGCATTCTTTCACTGGATCCTCACCAAAGCCGAGAGAAGGAGACAGGGCAAGGAAGTATTGCTCCCATTTTATAGATGAGGAAACTGAGGCTTAACATATCTGTCAGGTGAAGTGATGGGAATAAGTGGGCCAAGTCATTCACCCTCTGACTCAATCCCTTTTTCAGCATATGAAGGAGTTACAGAATGTTACAGCTAGAAGGAGCCTTAGAAACCATCTATGGTGTTTGTGCAGCAGAGTAAAGAGTTTTGAACTGGGAACTGAAAACTCTGGGTTCAAATTCTGATTCTGTTACTAGCTATGTAGCTTTGGAGAAAACATTCAACTTCTCTGAGACTCAGTTTCCCTATATGTAAAAATGAGCGTACACTGCCTGTTTCAAGGAGTTATTGTGAAGAATGTGCTTTGCAATCCTTGAAAGATTACTGAAATGGGAACTATTGTCATTATCTAGTCTAAATCCCTCATGGTTGGGGAGGATGTTGCAAGTTATTTTATTTTATTTTTAAATGAACAAATAATTATTTTTTTCTCCCTCCTACTCCTTCCTAAATTAAAGGGAAAAAAGAAAGAAAACCCTCATAACAAATATGCTGTCAAGCAAAACTAATTCATACATTGTCCATGTCCAAAAATGTATGTCTAATTCTGCATCCTGGGTCCATTTGCTCTCTGTCAGGAGCAGGGTAGCAGAGATCACTGGGAGTCCTTTGGCATCATGTCAACCCTCATTTTGCGGAGGGTGCCATGGTGGGCTCATGGAGTCCTGAGCAGGGCCTCAGGGTCACTGAGAAGGGATTCTAAGAACTGCAGAATGGCAAATTTGGGGGAGACCTCAGAAGTCATCCACCTCAGCTTCACCTAAACGGAAATCTCCTTCCACATACCACCCTAATAAGTGGTCTTCCCATCTGTATTTAATGACCTTTGATGATAGGGACCTCACAAGACCGAAGCAGCTGCCAAGGCTGGTTCCATTGGGACGCTGTTCTCAGACTGTCCCCTTCACTTATGGGTAACATGGCAGGTTTATTTCCATCCTTTTTGTGCTCATTTGGATCAGCAATTTCCCTTCCAGTGATCTGAGCACTGGTCTGAAACAGACACCATCTGTCCAGACAAAGGATCCCCGGGGCCTGGCAGGGAACAGGTCTCAGGGGGAGGATTTCCAACTCCAAGGAAGCCCCTGGGCTCTTTTCAGGTTTCTCCAGCTTACCATGTGGTAGGCTTGTTTCCTTGTAGAATGAAGATACCCCAAGTGACTCATTAAGAAGGGGCAGGGAGGTAGCCCACATCTAGCCATACTGAATTTCATTCACTGACAAGTAATCTTAACACTAGCTGCCATTTCCATTCCATCATTAGGTTTGCAAAGCTCTTTTCACAACCATTCAATGAACAGGGTCATAGCATCAAAGGATCTGAAGTTTGGAAATCATTCTAGTCCAACCTACAGATAAGGAAACTGAGGCCCAGGGAGATTGGTGACTTGTTCATGGTTATATAACTTCTAAGTGTCAGTGTCACTACCTGAAGCCAATTGTGTGATTCTAGGTCCAGTGCTCTTTCTGCCCTGCTCTGCTCCCTGTCCAGGCAGTGCAAGTGTTCTTGTCTCCATTTTTTTTAGCAGAAAACACAGAGGACGTGTGACCTGTCCAGGCTCACAGAGCAAATGTCAGCACTGGGAGCTGAAGTCATGTCTGCTGATTCCAAGCTCAGCACTCTTTCCACTGCACAATATTGTCTTTGCAAATTGGTTCAGAAGACAGTGACCAGGATTGTGAGGGGATATAAAACTATTTCATTTTGTTCAATTAAGGTAATATTTATTAAATTCTTACTATGCAAGAATGTGCTTCTTCTAGGCACTGGGGATAAAAGACCAAAATAAAACAGTCTTTGCCCCCAGGGAGCAAAAAAATTTACTAGGACAATGCTACATACACAAAGATAAGATTGAGGAAAAGTGAACTGAACAAGGGGAACGATAGTAAGGGGGTAGATCAGAAGGAGTTTCATGTCATAAGAAGTACACACTACATATAGGCTCACAAGCCCAACCCCCACTTATATTGGTGAGCTGGGCCCCCAGAGAGTGGCTGGCTACTTCTCCCCTTAGAGTTCAAGGGGGCTGGTTGAAGAAGGTAGCGGGCTGATTTTTAATACTGTTGTTTATGAGCCCCCACTACTGTGCTCCCATGGATGGTCATTTAACAAGCTAACATCTCACCAATATTATTTACTTGATCAATACCAATTAGCTTTTACAAAGGCAGATTTACTGAAAAGGTATAGCAAGAACCTAAGTACAGCAGCATCCCCGAAAAGGTTGAGTTGAACTCTCCCTAAGTATGAAGAAAGTGGGTTTAGACTCAGAGAGAGTACATGTGGCAAAGAGCTAATTCATGGTTCCTGGCTGGCTGGTTCCTGTGACCTGAGCTCTGGTGCATCAACTTTGTGGCATATGTTTTGGGTGCTCAGGGACCTCGTTCTCTCTCCTCCTAATTCCTGGCTGATTGAGATACTCAAGTTGGAGAGTCTTCAGAGAAGTGAGGGAGGCAATACTGTATAATTTTCCAATTCCTTCCTCCCCAGGTACTGATTCAATGGACCTCATGTTCCAGCTGTTCCTTCCTCTTCCCTACACTTTCTCTTTAGGGAGGTAGTGTGCTACAGAGAGGTGCAGAATCTTTCTGGAAATCAGGCTTTGCTTTTTACGTGCTGTGTGGGCTTGGGCAAGTCCCTCCCCTTTCTGGGGAGGCAAATGGATGGAAGTTCTAATGGCCCTTTACTATCCATCTCGCAGAGCCATTATTTGGAAAGCACTTTGTCAATTGTAAAAACAAAAAGCAAAACAAAACAAACTGTAATCATGATTACCTCTCCTTGGTTTGAATATGACTTGAACTCAGGTCCTGTCTGACTTCTGCTTTTCTCTCACCCACATATTTCCTATCAACTTCAGAAGCAATTAAAAAAAAAAGACCCAACATAACATTTTCTCCCAATACCTCAGTGTTTTTGCTTTTATCTCTCTGACAGCATCTCCTCACCCCAGGCTGTCCTACTTTCTATAGTGAGCCTCTCCTCAAGTCAGCCAATTTATCATCATAGTCCTTTGCCTGGGCAGCCTCTTCCTGCAGTCTGGTACCTGTTTCTACCTATTTCTTGTTCTGGGAGCACACATTTGCTTTTAATCTCTAAACTGATTCTGGTCCATTTAAGCTTTGTTAATGCTGAAACACAAACATTAATCTTAAAAACAATCCTGAACTGACTATAGGATTTAGAGCTGGAAGGAACTTAGAGCTCATTTAGTCCAAGCCCCTCTTTTTACAAATGAGTAAGCTGAGGCCCAGAGAGGGGGGAGAATTGGCTCAAGGTTGAGCAGGCAGTTAAGTGGCAGAACAGGGATTTGAAAACAGGTCCTGGGCCTGAAAGGTCAGGGGTCTCCTCCTAATTTCTTCTTCTTATTATTATTCTGAGCTCAAATTTGCTTCTCTCTAAATCTCCTGGATGCTCTTCCTTCTGAGACCAAACAGAATAATTCTAATTCTTTTTTGGCTAGACCCTTTGTCTTATTTTGCTTTCTATTATATGAATACTCCTAAATTGCCCCTCCCAGACCCCACTGCCTTTGCATCCATCCTCCCAGGAGTCATTCTAGGATTGAGGGGTGCAGTAAATTAGAACCATGGAATGTTAGAACAGGAAGGGACCTTACAGAGGGTCCAGTGCAGTCTCCCAGTGTTCCTGGTAAGCTGAGATGGGGCACTGAGGATCAAGAAGTAAGGATGGATGTAGAGAAATAGACTTGGAGGCCTCCTGCATAGAGGTGAAAGGTGAAGTCATGGGAGTAAGGAGTGAACTACTGGCTGACACATTGACGGGTTGATGGGAGAAAGAGGAACCACTGAAAGAGAAAGGAGCTGTCAGACAGGTAGGAAAAGAGCCCAGAGAGCATTGGGTCAAGGAAATTATGGGAGGAAAGACTATAAGAGGAAGAGTTGATCCCAGAAGAGAGGCAGCGTGGCTCCCTGTAAAAATTCATGGGATTGCATTCAAATCTTGGCCATGCTACTAACTATCTGGGAGACCCCAACATGGCGTCATGGACAGGGGAGCAGACTTGAGATAAGCTTCAAATACGACCTCAGACACCTACCTGTTAACTGGAGGCCTTCGAGTCCTTTCTAGTTCAAAATCTATGATTCTACAACGTCTTTGGGCTTCGCGGGGGCTAGACGAGACAATCTCTAATGTCCTTTCATAGGTCTATGACCAGAACCCAAGTCTTTGGGCTGACATACCAGTCATGGGATCTCAAAGTTGGACCTAGAGACCATTTATTCAAACCTAGCCCTGAGTAGCCATGACCTCATCAATGCTCCTGCTCAGGGGTCACCCAAGGGCTTCTTAAAGATGGGGAGCTCATTACCTTCCGAGACAGCTGCTTCCACTTTGTGACAGCTGTAATTATAAGGAAATTCTTACCAATATTAGGCCCCACTTCCACTTGTTGCTGCTCCCCAGTAACACGTGGGATTCTGCCTTTGGGGGTCAGCAGTAGTCTCAATGGTCCTTTCCAACAACAAGACTAAGAAGGGCCATGGTCATTGTTTTCAATTTCCTGAAGGGATGTCATGGGAAAGCAGCAGAATTCTTAGCCTTATTGTTATTTGGTCATTTCTGTCGTGTCTGACTTTTCATGACCCCATCTGGGGTTTTCTTGGCAGAGGTACTGGAGTAGTTTGCCATTTCCTTCTCCAGCTCATTTTACAGATGAGGAAACTGAGGCAAACAGGTTAAAGTACCTTGCCTAGGGACACACAGCTAGCAGGTATCTAAAGCTGGATTTGAACTCAGGTCTTCTTGCTTCCAGGCCCTGTGCTCCATCCACAGTGACACACAGTTGTCCCAGTTCATTCAAATGAGTCTCACAGTGATAAGATCACAGATTATGAGCTGGAAGGGACCACCGAGACTACTGAGGCATTGAGTCACAGATCTAGGGCTAGAAGGCAAGAAGGAAATAAGCATTTATTAAATGCTTACTGTGTGTCAGGCACTGTGAGAAGTGCTCCACTAATTACCAGAGAACATCAGAACCAGGATCTGAGCCCCTGTATCTCCTGAATTTAAGGCCCTGTTTTCATTCTGCCTCTTTAGACACCCTGGCCTCCTTTCAGATGGATACAATACTCTGATTTTTCAAGAACCATTTCGCCGTGACTGCTGGAACATCTAGAAATTCCAGAAATGGAAGACAGCCTTTTGCTTGAGTACAAGGAAATAAATATTCCTTCCTGTGTTGGGGAAACATCACCTTGCCCAAAGATGAAATTCGTGCTTGGGGCAGTACTGCTCTGCAGACCCTTTAATCTGCTGTGAGCAGGGCTGAGTGGCCCTTGTCACTGGCTTCTTAGGGATGTCTAGACCAGAGGTAAACATAATTCCAGAAATCGTGCTGTCTCTTCTTGGGCAGGGAGGGGGAGGTGTGAGCTCCCAGACATGCTTTTGGTTTCTTTCTTTCTCTCACTAGACAGTCGCTCACCCATCACTAGGCCTGCTCTGCTCCCAGACCTCAATGTCTACTGATGGATATAACCATTCAATCTGATTCCACAAACATCTGTTAACCATCTGCAGTGTGCCAGGCCCTGTGTCCAGCCCTGGGGATACAAAGATGAATATGTTGGTGTGAATGAGCCTCTGTAGGTGGGGCCTCCCAGGTGAGGTCCTTTGGTGATTGCTTCGAGGGAGGGGAGCACCCAGGCCTCTATAGGGCAGCAAGGAGGGGCCCATGGAAGACAGATTAGCTTTTTGGCTCTAGAGGGCAAAATAAGGAACAATGGAGGGGAAGAGTCAGAGAAGGGGAGATTTTGACTCCATCTGAGGCAAGAGTTCTTAACCAGGCGTTAACAGGAGTTTAGGGCTTCTGTGAACTTGGATGGGAAAGAATTACATCTTTATTTTCATTAATTTCTTTCTTTTAAGTCTTCTAAGTCCCAACTAAATCCCACCTTTGCATGAGACCTTCCTCAACCTCTTTAATTCCAGCCCCTTCCCTCTGTTCATTATTTATTATTTATCTGTAGTTAGCTTGTTTTGCACATATTTGTTTGAATGTTGTTTTCCCCATTATACTGTAAGCCCCTTGAGGGCAGGGGCTGTCTTTTGCCTCTTTTTGTAACCCTAGTGCTTAGCACAGTGTCTAGCACAGAACAGATGCTTAATAAAGGTTTATTGGTTGATTACTGATTGATTTAAAAAGCATAATTCTGGGATGGGGTCCACAGGTTTCACCAGACTGCCAAAGGGGCCCATGACACAAAGAAATATCAAGAACCCCTGAACTGCCTCCTGTCACTGGGCATCCTGTGACCAACCTGGAGCAGATGCTGGTGACCATCGGGAAATGGTGTTGCAGAGAAGATTCCTGCTCAGGGACAATTCGGGCCAGGGGATCTTTGAGGTGCCTTTGAGTTCTGGGATTCTAATACAGGGTTTACTTATAAACAGTTTGTGATCTAATGGGGGAAAGACATGGACAAAGTAACCTATACGAGGAGGAATAAAAGAGAGAGAGAAGGGTAACAGAAGACGTCAAGACACAAAGAGCAATGGGGAATGTGAGAAGGAAGAAACAAGCATTTACCAAGCTCCACTATGTTCCAGGCACTGTGTTAAGCACTTATAATTATTTCTTATTTGATCCTTACAACAACCCAAGGAAGCAGGTGTGCTCTTATTATCCCTATTTTTACAACTGAGGACCTTGTATCAGAGGGAGTATAAGTGACTTGACCAGGGCCACAGTGCCCACTTAAGGAAAATTTGAACTCAGGTCTTCCTGACTGGACAGCTAAGTGTTACAGTGGAGATACAGTGCCAAGCCTGAAGGCAGGAAAACTCATCTTCCTGAATTCAAATCTGATCTCATACTCATGAACTATGTGACCCTGGGCAAGTCATTTAACCTTCTTTGCCTCAGTTTCCTCATCTGTAAAATGAGCTGGAGAAGGGAATAGCAAACCACTCCAGGCTCTTTGCCAAGAAAACCCCAAATATGGTCACAGAGAGTTGGACACAAGAAAAACAACTTCTTGACTCCAGGCCCAGCACTGTATTTACTGTACTACCTAGCTGCCTCCCAAGGGGAGAAAAGAGAGATGGCTGTCACACAGGGAAGAAGGCAGTGGTGAATCAGGGAAGGCTTCATGAAGGTGGCATCTTAAGGGATCACAGATTTAGGGCTGACCTTACAGGCCATCTTGTCCAACTCCTTCATTTTACAGATGAGGAAACTGAGGCCCAGTTAAATGACCTGCCTAAGGTCACACAACTGTATGTGGTAGGGGTAAGATTTGAATCCGGATTTTTTGACTCCAAATCCCTTGCTCTTTCTATTGAACTACTGTCAGAGGTGGGCTCTAAAGCAAATGAGTGACTTTAACAGTGAAGGAGAGAGGGATGGGGAAGAAGAGTCCATTCTGGATAGTGGGGACCAAATGTACAAAAGCTTGGCATTGGGAGAGATGAAGTCTGGTGAATAATTCAGCTTCTGTGGAATGTAGAATATGGGAAGAAGAATGATAGTTAAAATGACTGGATAGGATTGCTTGAGACCAGTGATAGAGGACCCCATTGTTGTAATGAGAAATCTGTGTCTTATTCTCTGGGGAGGTGGGAGCCACTGAAAACTTCTGAATAGGAGAGAATAGTATGATAGAGGGGTTTGGCAGATTGCCTGGTCAGTATGTGAGGGGTCACAGCAACAGAAAAAAATGTGTCCTCTCTCTACAGCCAGACTTTGAGTGAGGTCTTTGGGGATGAGGCCAAGGTGGTCAATAACAACTAACTTCCACAGATGCATAGCCCTTTAGAGTTTGCAAAGCACCTTCCCATCTATGATCTCAGCTCAGCATCATGCCTACTATGTAGGACCCCATTCTCAGTGCTGGGGATAAAAAAAGTATCTTTCCTCAAGAAGCTTACATTCTACTGGAGGGGAAACTTGTATAGAAAGAAATAAACACAACGGTATACCAAATAAATGTGAGGGGTGAGAAAAGGAAACCTGATAACTGGGAGAATCAGGAGCAGTCTCTTCTAGGAGACGGCATTGGGGCTGAGAAGGGAAGGCAGGGAGCTGGGGAGCATCAAGAGACAAAGGAGGGGCATCAGCATGTATGGGAGACGGTGTGTACAAAGGCATGAAATGAAATATAATCATGTTATGGGGAACATCAAATAGGTCAGTTTGGATGGAATATAGAATGTGGGGGGGCAGGCAAAGTGGGGAGGTAAATAACGAATAATACATCAGCCTGGAAAGATGGGCTGGAATCAGATTGTGAAGGTCTTTAAATACCACATACAGGTGTTTGTATCTTAGCCAAAAGGCAATAGGGAGTCGCTGAAGATTCTTGAGCTGGAGAATAACATCTAAAGACCCATGCTTTAGGACTATCAATCTGGCAGTTTGGTAGATCTATTGGCTCCTCCCAACAGGAGGGGAGGGATTATTATTTCGATTTTGAAGATGAGGAAGCTGAGCCCCAGAGAGGTAAAATCTCATCATTTGGGCACTACACTCCCAGTTTTGCTCAAGTCCCCTGTGCTTGGAATACCCTTCCCTTCTCTTTTTTATTGCTGAATTCTCCCCATCCTTCAAGATATACAACAAATTCTGCCTCTTGATTCTCCCATTTAGAAAGGACTTCTTCCTTGCACTGCTTAGAGTATGCCCTTTCCACGTTTTGCTTTTGTGTGTAGGCTCTTAGCTCTTTCCCAGCTAGATGGGGAAATGCATACAGTGTCCTGAGTGGAGTCAGGAAGACCTGAGTTCAAATCTGACATCAGGTACTTACTAGGTGTGTGACCCTGGACAAATCACTTCATATTGTTTGCCTCAGCTTCCTCATCTGTAAGATGAGTTGGAGAAGGAAATGATCAAATACTGCAGTATCTTTGCCATGAAAAATCCAGTTGGGGTCACCAAAGAGTCGGACACAACTGAACAACCTATCTCTTTTACTAGATTGGGAGCTCTCTAAGGACAGAGATTGGGGCCTATTCATCTTTGTATACTTTCTGGTGCCCAACTCAGACCCCCACCCAGTAAGAAGCATTAAGTAGGTACTTAACAAAAAGTGCTTTCCCCTCCCACAGCCTCAATTTCCTCCTCTATAAAATGGAGATGGTAATATTTGCCTTTCCTTCCTCACAGGGCTATTGGGAGGAGCAGGGGAGATCTTGAGCACTCAGCAGTTATAAAGTGCATGAAAAGTTCTATTTTTACCCTCATTCTATTGTTCCTCCCTTGTCCCAGTGCCCTAGGGACATTCTCTTTTCACTTCTGTCCTGAAAGGCTCTCCCTGGTCCAGCCCATGGCCAGGGATGAACCTCTGGGTACAGGCATAACATGGGCCCTCCAAGAGGTCAGGCTGAAGGATTCTGGGGCTCTGCCCTCGTTTTCTCGATCTCTGCTCTACCTACTGAACTTCCCCCCTTTCAGAATCTCTCTTGGGCTAAGAGAAGAACCAAGACCTAAAGAGTTATTGAACTGGAAGGGCCTTTATAACATATCTGGTCAGAGCTGAAATGAACCCTGGAGATCTAGTCCAGGGGTGAGGAATCTATGGCCTTCTAGGTCCTTGGGTGTGGCCTTTTGACTGAGTCCAAGTTTTTCTGTTTTGTTTTGTTTTGTTTTGGAAGGGGGAAGGCAGGGCAATTGGAGTTAAGTGACTTGCCCAAGGTCACACAGCTAGTAAGCCCGTCAAGTGTCTGAGGCCAGATTTGAACTCAGGTCCTCTTCACTCCAGAGCCAGTGCTCTGTGCCACCTAGCTGCCCCCTGAGTCCAAGTTTTACAGAACAAATTATTTTATTAAGGAGATTTGTTCTATGAAGTTTGGATTCAGCCAAAGGGCTGCACTTGAGGACCTAGAGGGTCACAGGTGGCCTCAAGGCTGCAGGTTCCCCACCTCTGGACTAGTCCAACCTCCTCATTTTTACAGAAGAGGAAGTTGAAGTCTAGGGAGAGAAAGGGACTTATCTAAGATCACACAGACAGTAAATAAGAGAGCTGGGATTTAACTCCTAGTCTCCTGGCACCTCGGTCAGGATCTTTCCCTTATATCACATTGCCTCCCATCCTCTCAAAAATGCAACGTTGCCATGGCTCCCCCAGACTGCCTCCTATAGCTTTATAGTCTGATCCTTGAAAAAGTGCAAGTGACAACATGCCAGTGTGAGGTTCATAATTAGGTACTGCCTGCCCGGCCTGCAGACCTAGGGCCCACTGGGTAACAGCTCTGGCGGTGGCCATCATGTTCCTCAGAAGCTATCTATGGCATGAGGTTATCCCCTGGCCTCTTGGGATGGGCATTCAGAGTCAGAAATAAAGAGCAGATTCAATCAGGCAGAGAAAATGCCTGCCAGAGATTTGTGGAAAGACAGAGTGGGAAGGGGCCTTTCGAGATGGTCAGATCTAACTCATCATTTTACAGATGGGGAAACTGAGGCCCAGAGCTCTGACCGACTTGCTTAAGGTCACACAACCACTTAAGAACAGAACCAAGGATCCAGACTTCCAGCCCAATGCTCTTACCATTGCCCTATTACAATTGCCTCAAGATGGGCCCCTCCACTCCCATTCTATCTTTATGGACTTTTTTCTGAGGAAAAAATGACCCCCTTATATTAAGTAGCTTAGTAATACTAACTAAAAACTGAACCACAAACACCAAATTCCTACTATTGGAAGGGGCCACGTGATGTGGGAAAGTAGGAACCCACAGTCACAAGAGCCAGGATTGTACCCTGTCTCCACTCATTACTTCCCTGTGTGACCTTATACAAGTCACTTCTCTTTGGAGGGTCTCAGTTTCCTCCTATGTAAAATGAAGGGGTTAGGGGTGGCTAGGTGGCGCAGTGAATAGAGCACCAGCCCTGGAATCAGAAGGACCTGAGTTCGAGCCGGCCTCCGACACTTAATCCACACAAACAAAAAAAACCTAGCCGTGTAACCTTGGGCAAGTTACTTAACCCCAATTGCCCTAAAGGGGTGGCTAGGTGGCACAGTGAGTAAGAGCACCGGCCTCGGAGTTGGGATGACCCGAGATCAGATCCGGCCTCAGAAAATGAGCACCCACACATAAATAATGACTAGCCATGTAACCTTGAGCAAGTTACTTAACCCCAATTGCTTTAAAAAAATAAAAATAAAAATAAAAAAATAAAATAAAAAAAAATGAAGGGGTTGAACTAAGACACCCTCCAACTCTAAATCCTATAAACGTACATGTCTATGAGGTAGGTTTACTTTGCTGGGAATGGGATGGGGTGGGGTGGGGCCATGGAAAGACTCTGGAATCAGAGAACATGGATTCAAATCCTGCCTCTTATACTTACTACCTGGGTGGCCTTGGACATGTGTGTCACTTAACCTTCAAGGCCTCTGTTGTGTTGTCTATAAAATAAGGGTTTGGAGTAGGTCACCTTTCAAGTTTCTTTCAGTTCTAGATCTATGACCCTGAGAACTGTGGGGTGATTGGCTTATGGCAATCAGTCTGAAGGAAGGGATGGATGGATGTGTGCTAGAGAAAGCTTCACTGGTACTGAACCCAGGCACCAAGAGCCCCAGACTCCTCCAAATACGCTGCTGCTGTTGCCGCCTTGCCTTCTGCAAACCACAGCTTCTGTCCCCATCCCCTTGCTCCAAAAAACATGGAGCTCTGAGTTGGTATGCCTGGCAGGCATGAGGCCTCCAGTCCTGACAGTTCTGAGATTGGCACTATCTCTCTCTCTCTCTGTCTTTGTCTGTCTGTCTGTGTCTCTCTTCCTCTCTGTCTCTCTCTTTGTCTCTGTCTCTGTCTCTCTGTTGCTCTCTTTGTCTCTGTCTGTCTCTGTCTCTCTCTCTGCCTCTGCCTCTGTCTCTGTCTCTCTGTCTGTCTCTGTCTCTCTATGACTTGGGGTGGCTAAGGGGCGGAGGTGAGAGAGTGATAGGGAAGATGCTTCCTCTCCCCCCTCCCTGTGCCTCTCATCATTTGAGCTCTTGCTGGCTCCCTCTTTCTCTCTGTCTCTTTTTAAATAGCACCAGGAAGCAGCAGTGTGCCCTTCCCAATGAATGGAGGTTGGAAGAAATACTGGCTAAGGATAGGGCTGTGGAGTGGGGTGTGTGTGTGTGTGTGTGTGTGTGTGTGTGTGTGTGTGTGTGTGTGTGTGTGTGTGTGGTCTTGGGTTCCTTCCCGCCCTGGCCCTCCTGATGACAGAGCTCCAAGGACCTGGCAGGTGGCAGATTTTCCCTCCTCTGGGTGTGTGGGTGGGTGGGTGGAGGGTGTGTATGATCTCAGGAAGCAGCCGGAAGAAAAATCACCAACAACCATAAATGGATTTTCCTGTTCCTTCCTCTGCAGCAAACAGGGCTAAGGCTGCCTAGTGGGGAGCAGTGGCCAGGGAGGTCTGAGAAGTGAGGCAGATTGGGGCACGTGGTAGGGGTGGGGAGGGTACGATGTTGAGTGTTCAAGGTAACCTGCAGGTGACTGGGCAGGCAGGTGATGATCTTTATTTCCACGTTCCAGGATGGGTGATTCCATGGGTATGAGAGCTCCATCCACTCAGATCCCAGCCCCTCCATGCCTTGGGAGATTTCCTGTGTCCTGTGTCTGGCTCTCTGGTGGGAGGCCTCTGAGACAGGTCCTCACACAGGAATCCATCCTCAGGTCTGTCCAGACAAAGACTGGCAGCTTAGGAGGATAGGCCTGCCAGAGCTTGGACTCCCCTGGAATGACCTTCGAGGACCCAGAGTCACTTTCATTCCATGAGGAGGCATCAGGAAAGGGTATTAGGAGGTGGAGGAGGCAGAGGACTGTGAGAGGAAAATAATAAAAATACTGACAGCTCGCATTTGAATATTATGGTTACAAAGCACTTTGGGCCCATTATCTCACTCACCACCCCAGCTCAGCCTCTCATTACCCCTTGCTTAAACTACTGAAAAAACCTCCGGTTGGGGGTCCCTGCCTGCAGTCTCTCCCCTCTCCAGTCCAGTGTCCCTATGGTGGCCAAATTGCTATTCCTAAAGCACGGGCCTGAGAGTGTTACTCCTCTGCTCAAGGACCTTCACTGGCTCCCTGTTGTCTCTAGGCCTCTGGGATTCTGTCTGACCTTTCTCTGTTCTTCACATACAACACTCTATGTCTTGTCTTTCCTGCCTTTGTTCTGATCATCTGCCATGCCTGCAATGCCCTCCCTCCTTACATAGAATCATTTTCTTCTTTTAAGAAGCAGCTCAAGTACTACTGGCCTAAGACACTTATTAGCAGTGTGACTCTGGGCAAATCATTTAACCCTGTTTGCCTCAGTTTCCTTATCTGTAAAATGAACTGGAGAAGCAAATGGCAAGGCACTCTAATCTCTGCCAAGAAAACCCTAACTGAGGTCATGGGGAGTTGGACATGACTAAAAAAAAGGCAGCTAGGTAACTCAATGGATGGAGTGCTGGGCCTAGAGTCACAAAGACCTGAGTTCAAATCTGCTTTCAGATACTTACTAGCTATGTCACAACCTCTGTTTTCCTTAATCCATTGAAGAAGGAAAAGGCAAATCCTTCCAGTATCTCTGCCAAGAAAACTCCATAGGCAGCATAGTCAATGGGTCGCAAAAGTCAGACATAACTGAATGACTAAACAAGTGCCTTCTATTTGAAGTCTTTCCAGATCTCTTCCCCCCTCCAATAGCTGGTACCCTCTCTCCTAAACCTCCTTATATTTAACTCCTTTGTGAGGGTAGCTAGGTGGAGCACTGGATAGATCACTGGCCCTGGGGTCAGGAGGACCTGAGTTCAAATCTGGCCTCAGACACTTAAATAGCTTTGTGACCTTGGGCAAGTCACTTAACCTTTGTTTGCCTTGGTTTCCTCATCTGCATAATGAGCTGGAGAAGGAAACGGCAAACTACTCCAGTATCTCTACCAAGAAAACCCCAGATGGGGTCACAAAGAGTTGGGTATGACTGGATGACCGCAACATTTTGTACCGTGAAAATTTTATTTTTATTCTCTTGATATTTATGCTGTGTATATTTTAATATACACTTACCTTCCCTATTAGAATGTAAGCTCATTGTGAGTAGGGCCTACTTCAGTCTCTGTACTTTATCCTCAGTGCCTTACTGTTCAGTTATTTTCAGCCATTTCTGATTCTCCTTGACCCCATTTGGGGTTTTCTTGGCAGAGATGCTGAAGTGGTTTGTTATCTCCTTGTCCAGCTCACTTTACAGATGAGGAAACTGAGGCAAACAGGGTTAAGTGACTTGCCCAGGGTCACACAGCTACTAAGTGTCTGAGGCCAGATCTGAACTCAGGAAGATGAGTCTTCCTGACTCAGGCCCAGCATTCTATTCACTGTCCCACCCAGCTGCCCCCAACAAATACTTGTTCATTGACTGATTGATTTTAAAGCCTTTCATAGTCTGTCTCAATACTATCCGTTCAGAGTGATTTCCTATTATTTGCTCTCCAACAGCTCACTTGCTGTTCCCTGTGTAAAACATCCCCTCTTCCCACCTCTGGCCACAGCCCACGCTGGCCCCGTGTCTGGAATGCCCTTTCTTCTCACCTTTGCCTCTTAGAATCTTCTTTCAAGGCTCAGTCACTTCCTGAATGAAGCCCTCCCTGATTCCCCCAGCTGTTAGTGATTTCCCCAGCAATTAGTTTATATTCATTTTGTAATTATTTCCTATGTACTCATCTGGGTCCATGTTGCCTCTATGCCAACTCCCTTCTCTCCAGCAGAATATAAGCTCTTTGAGGGTAAATATGACTTCATGTTGCCTCTGTGTCCTCAATGCCTAGCACCTAATAGGAGCTTAGTAAATATTTGTTGAATGAATGAATGAATCCCTACAGTTAAGAGGGAAAAGATTATTATCTCCATTTTAGAGATAAGAATACTGAGGCCCAGTGAGGAAGTGAATCACCTTGGGTCACGTGAATATTAAGTGGCAGGGCCTCTACTGGAATCCCCCATTCCAACTCTACTTTCAGGCATTCCTGTTTTATATTTTGAGACAGAATGTGGTCATATCATGAAGTATCCTGTGTTTTACCCATAAGCCCTGGTGGTGTTCAGCTCAGACTCTAGAAGCACCCTGAAACTTCTCAGAGCTCCTTGGCCTATTTGAAAAGAAACCTTCTTTCTGGTTGCCTCAGAGAGCTGTTCTTAGAAGGGACTGTCCACAAAGTACCTCAGACCAACCAGGGAGAGCACGTGGTTATCAAGCAGCCTGGCTGCCCTTCCTAGCAGCCCGGATGATGTTTTACTTTGGGATAGCTGTCCTCAGATACACTAACAGAGGCTCAGGGAGGGAGGGGAGAAGGCAGGGAGGTGATGGTCCTAATTGTTCCCTGCTCTGGTCAGAACACAATCAGAGGACTGAGTCTAGTCTGGAGGACACATTTTGGGAGGGCCATTGACAAGATGGAGCTCGTCCAGAGGAGAGTAACCAGGGTGATGAGTAAGCTGGAGATCATGCCATATGAGGACCAGTAGAAGGAAATAGGGATGAGAGGACTTGGGGAGGGGGAGGGGGAAGGAAACCTTATCCCTGTCTTCAGGGATCTGAAATGCTGTCAGGTTAAAAAGGGATTAGATCTGTTTGCATGGCCCCAGAGGATGGAACTAGAAGCAATAGGAGGAAGACCAGCTTTGGCTCCATTATAAGGCTCCCTTCCTAACAGCTATCTGAGAGTGGACTTGCTCTCCCTGTGAGATGGGCCCCACTGGAGGCATTCAAGTGGAGGGAGGTTCACAGATGATCTGTCAGGGATGTTGGAGCTAAAGCTAGAAAAGACACCAGAAACCAGCTAGTTCAACCCCTTTATTTTATACATAGGGAGCCTTAAGGTCAAGAAGGGGGAATGTTTTGTCCAAGGTCACGTAGTGAGTAGCAGAGCTACTTGTCAGTCAACAAACATTGATTAAGCACCTCCTACTGTGCTGGTACTCGGAATACAAATATGAAAAAAAAAAACACCCCAAAAAACAAAACCACAGTCCCTACCCTCAAGGAACTTAGAGTTGAATAGGGGGAAATAATACATAAGAGAAGCAGGGGAGACACAGAAAGATCCCTAGTGCAGGAGCATGACAGGAAAACCTAAAGGGAGTGAAAACCAGATGGGAAATGAAGAGGCAGCTGGCCTTGGACACCCCCTTTAAAGGTAGGTTTGGGGAGGAACTGTTTGCTCAAGCCTCCAATCACAGGGCCAGAGGGTATGGAAGGTACTGATCGCCCAGATCAGCGGACTCCAAATCTGATGTCCTTCCCCTAGCGCAGTGGTCCAGCTCCAGAGTCTCTGCTCCAAGGAGTTTGCACTAAAAATTCCTTAATGGAGCCTCAAGCAGTAAATAACTGTAAAGAATATTATGAGAATTCTATTAAATTACCCTGGGGGTTCACAACACATTTTTGTTGTTGTTGAAAGGAGTGTGTGGAACAAAACCCACTGGGAACCACTGCATTAGGGTATTATAGAAGACAGGATTCATCCAGCTGGCAAACAAGGCAGATTAGATGACTCTGAAGTGGAAACAGGAGCTTGGCTAGGTCCATCCACCTTCAAAGTGGATTTCCTCAGTACATTCATTCAACAAACAGTATGCAGAATGGTTAGCTAGGTGGTGCAGCGGACAGAGTGAAGGGCTTGGAGTCAGAAGACTCATTTTCCTGAGTTCAAAATCTTGTCTCTAACAGATACTAGCAGTGTGACCCTAGGTAAGTCACTTGACTTTGCCTCAGTTTCTTCATTTATAAAATGAGTTGGAGAAGGAAATGGCAAACCACTCCAGTATTTTTGTCAAGAAACCCCCAAATGGAGCCACAAAGAGTCGGAGGCAGAACTGAACTATGTGCAGAATAATAGATACAAAACTTGGTTAGGAAGTGGTTCCTACCTTCATGGAATTCCATCTAGTAAGAGGTAAATACAAGATCAGGTAACTATGCTAGACGCTATTTAGGTGCATTAGAAAATCATGAAAAGTACCACATGAAGGGTGAGGGGGTTGGTCATCACCAACAAGGGACCAAGGGAAGCTTCCAGGTCAAGTTGGCATTTCTGCTGGACTTTAAAGGATGGATAGGAATTCAAGTGAAAAATGTGCATGAGAGAGGAAATTCCTGGCACAGGGAGCAGGGAGAAAAGGCACTGATTCAGTGTTTTGGGAGACAGAAAGTATTACTCACATTGTAGCAAAATGAGATGGCTATTGTGGTTTAAAATGAATGCACATCACACTAATGCCCCATAACACCCAGAGCCTCGCACATCTGCACTGAGGGCTCCAGCCAGGTAGGCCCTCATTTTCCAGTCCCCTCCAACAGGCCCAGCCATCCTAGAGACCAGGAAGATCACGGGATCAAAGACCCCAGAAACCACCTAGTCCAATCCCTTCATCTTACAGATGAGGAAACTGAGGCCCAGAGAAGTGAAATACCTTGCCAACAGTGGCACAGATAGTGTCAGAAGTAGGATTTGAGCTCAAGTCCTCTGACGGCAGATGCCTGAACCCTTTGGCCAGTGTTCTCTAAGCTCAGCCACAGGATCATGACAAACTTTCAGAGCTGGAAAAGCCTTTAGAAACCATGTAGTCACAGAGGAAAAAACTGATGCCCAGAGAGGGCAGATGATAATAGCTCAAATTCCAATGCTTACGGGTTACAAAGTATTCTTGATCTCCATCACAACCCTATGAAGGAAACGCTACTATCATTTCCATTTTAGAGGATGAGGAAACAGTCTCAAAGAGGTTGAATGATCTGCTCAGGTCACACAGCTAGGAAATGTCTCAGGCAGGATTTGGATCAGAACTTATATCCAGCTCTCTAGCCACTAAGTCACTGCACATCTATGGTAAGGGATCTCCTTCCTCCCAAGTCAGTGACCCCAAATCCCATGGAGAATTGGTGGCGGCTAGAACAACGACTCAAATCTAGGTCTTGAATTCCAGGGTCTTTTTATTCTCCAGTGCCCTGCCCCTCCTCCCTTAGGGATGTCCCTTAGACCCAGTGGGATTCTGGATTTTCTTCCCCCTTGATCCCCAGCCCAGTACATGTACATGTACAAGTACACATGCACATATACATGCAATACACATATACATATATACACATAGACACTCATACATACACACAGACACACACATGGACACAGACACACACAAATGCACACACATACACACACACAAGACACACACATACACACATGGACACAGACACACACAGACACACATGGACACATACACACTAAGACACACACATGCACACACACAGACATACACACACATGCACTCTCGTCCCCATGAGGCTCCAGTGACTCACACAGCCTCCTCGACGCTCCCACAGTCAGTCAGTACAACGAGGCCCTTGAGATGATGTCACCTTGCATTCTCCCATTTGACACCCACTTTGCACTTTGTTGCAATGACTCCACACACACTGATGTTCAGGGCACGTTCCTTTGCTTTCCCCAGGTGGTGTAAGAGCACCAGTAATTGCCCAGAGCCCCAGCTTGGGAGCCACGTGCTGCAGCTGACTGCTGAGTAATGCCGTTACCAGCTCTCCCCCGGCGGGTGAACTCGGGGGCACTGCATCTCATTTATCATTTGGATGGCCCCCAGGTGAGCAGCCCAGAGGGAGCGAGTACACAGAATGGGAAGACAAGGAGACAGGGCACAAATCCTGACTCCAACACTTACTAGCAATGTGACCTTGATTGGGGAAGGGAGGGAAAATCTTCCTGACAAAAAGAGCCATACAAAAGCAGAACTGGCTGCTTCAAGGGGTAGTGAGCTCCCCATCTCTGGAAGTCTGGACAACTCCTTGTCAGGATGTTGTATCGGGATGCCTGATGAAGTTGATGCCAGCTGACATCCTTTCCTGTTTTGGAATTCTGGGAAGTCTTTTCTCCCTGATTAACCTCTTGGTTTTTAATCTGTAAGATGGAGATAATATTTACAATAAAAACGATTACCATTTATATGGTACTTTAAGTAAGCTGGCAAAGCACTTCACATGTATTATCTTGGTTAATCTTTGAAGGTAGGTGCTATCATTATCCCCATTTTACAGACAAGGAAACTGATGGTCAGAGAGGTCAAATGCCCCAGCACACAGCTAGTTTCTGAGGTAGGATTTGAATTCAGGTCTTCTGGCTCCAGGTCTAGCACTTTGTCTACTGGGTCACTTCCCAGATCCCAAGGTTGCTCCAAGGAAAGCACCAAAGAGATATGAATCATCATTGGCCTCTTCCTCAGAGCTGGTCCCTCGTCCCCCCATAGAGAAATGTGGTTTCTGTTCTGACCTTGTTTTGCAGCCTCCTTCCTTATAGACTAACTCCCCTGTCTCGTGTCTCTGTGTTCCCATCTATGCAACAATATGCTGGCTTCCTGAAAAGATACTGGCTGGCTTTTAGGTTTAAGTGAAATTCATGAAGTCACTGAGTTTCCTACCTGAAAGTTTATCTCAAAGGTCTTCAGTCCAAGCTCCTCTCTACTGCAGGGCTTCCCTCTAAAGCATTCCTGACAAGGACTTAGCCAGTCACTCTGCCTGAATACCTTTGGTGCCTGGGAGCTCATTACCTAACAAAGTAGTCTATTTCATTGCTCAGCAGTTCTATTTGCTATAATGAGCCATTTTTAAAAAACATAATGAGTCAAAATCTGCCTCTTGGTGCCTTTTCCTTGTTCTCATTCTTGTCTGCTGTTGGCTAATCTCTCTCCCCCATAATAGCCCTTTGGATATACATAGCATATACCTGTTTCAGAAATTGCTGGGGAACTGAGAATAACATTTTTAAAAATTTAAAGAAAAGTAATTTGCTGGACCTCATGTTTTATAGTTTCTAGTCTTTTCCATGTATTTTGTAGTATTTATTAAGCACCTACTGTGTTCAGAACCTTGTCATAAGGTACTGGGGTGAAAAAGCTTCTGGAAGAGATAATGGTCTAGGGATGGCTAGGTGGCGCAGTGAATAGAGCACCAGCCCTGGAGTCAGGAGGACCTGAGTTCAAATCTGGCCTCCGACACTTAACACAAAACTAGCCATGTGACCTTGGGCAAGTCACTTAACCCCAATTGCCCTACTTTCCCCTCTCCAAAAAGAAAAAAAAAGAAATGGTGGTCTAAAGGGATTGTGGTGGTTGATAAGGCAGGTGAAATATAGACAGAATCTCAATTCTACTGCTTACTACTGTATGACCTTGGTCAAACTGCTTTCCCTCTCTAGGCCTCTTTTTCCTTATGTGACATGAAGGGGTTAGACTAGATTAGGGGTTCATAAACTTTTGTTTTCTAAAAAAAAGAAACATGAAAACTTTAAATCCAATGTAATTAGCTTCCTTTCTAATCCTACATATTTTATCTTCAGCATTTAAAAATTTACTTTGAGGAGTGTATTGATTTCACCAGAATTCCCTAGGGGCCCAGGACACAAAAAAGGTTAAGGATCCTTGGAAGACAAGATCTTTAGAGGCCTGTCCAGCTCTGAATTTTAAGGGGAAAAATGAGGATCCCATATAAAATTTGAGCCCTCATTTTAAGTGGGGAGGCATCATGATACAGCTGAAAAAGTATGGTCTTCTAATCCTCAGCATTCCAGTATGGGCAAATTCCTTAAGCTCTCTGGGCTTCAATTTACTCATCTGTAAAATGAAGGGGTGGGATGAGATAATCTCTAAGGCCTTTTCTAGCTCTCCATCTCTGATCCCTATGACTTCATACCCATTAAACTGTCAGTGGTGACTAAAAAGGGAATAGTAAATGTTGGAGGGGTTATGAGAAGACAAGTACACTAATACATTGTTGGTAGAGCTGCAAATTGCTCCAATCACTCTGGAAAGTCATTTAGAATCATTCCAGGAAAGTTATTAAATGATTTATTTCCTTTGACTCAGGATTCTACTACTAGACAAATACTTTAGGGAGGTTAATGACTTAAAGAAAGGGTCTTGTATAAATCAAAATATTTACAGTAGCACTCTTTTTGGTGGCAAACAAGCTGGAAACAAAATGGGTGGACATATATCGGGGCACATCTAACAAATTGTGGAACATGAACGTAGTACCTTAAGAAATAACCAATATGGGGAAATCAGGGGGAAATGGAGAAAAGCTACACGAACTGATGCAAGAGAAGAAAATCTGGACCAACAGAGCAATACATAACACTACATTAATATAAATGATAATTCTAGAAATGCTCTAGAGTTCCAATTAATTGTAAAGGTCAGTTTCAGTCCTTGAGAAATCAATAAGGAAGTTCAGTTGTTTTCAGTTGTGTCCAACTCTTTGTAACCCCATTTTGGGGTTTTCTTGGCAGAGATACTGGAGTGGTTTGCCATTTCCTTCTCTATATCAATTTTACAGATGAGGAAACTGAGGCAAACAGCGTGAAGCAACTTGTCCAGGGTCACACGGCTAGTAAGTGTCTGAGGCTAGATTTGAACTCAGAAAGATGAGTCTTCCTGACTCCAAGCCTGGCGCTCTATCCATTGTACCACCTAGTGGGCCAATGCGGAAGTAGAGGACCTTTGTACTTTCAGCAGAGATGGGGGTAAGGGGTGAATACGTGTATGGCATCTGGTATACATTGCCAGTGTCCGTTACTCTGTGGCAGTTATATTTATCCTCATGTTTTCCATAGCCAAAGGGAGAAAAAAGTCCAGTCTGGAATCCAGGTTTTGGCTGTGAAGTGGAGTAGGCTTTTTAGAGTCAGTGGGGCCCAGAAAGAAGCTCTGCTTTGGGACCTGGTTGTCTGGAATCCCCCCAGCCCTGCCTCCCCCTACTTTCCCTGGGCAGAAAATCTCTCATGTTTCCTGCCAGGGCTCCCATCCCTGATGCACTCTTCCCCAGAGACTGGGACCTAGAGTGACCCCAGAATGGATCTCACCTCCTGGCCTCCAACTCTCCTACTCTGCCTCCTCTTGCCAGGGGCCCCCCAAATCCCTTTCAGAAGCAGCCCTCATGTGGCAGGAGGTATGGAGGCAGCAGGAGCCATGTCCTGGTTTTCTCTTTGAACAAGAGCTACAACATATAGAAGAAAAGGCCAACAGACAGAAATACCCAGCTCCACGTCCCAGATATTGCCTATTTCAAAGAATCACAGACGACCAGGGCTGGCGGTACCTTTAGAGACCATTTAGTTCAATCTCTTCATCTTACAGATGAGGAAACTGAGGTCACATCCAGCTAGTAAACATTAAGAGCAGGTGATTCAAACCCAGGTCACAGAGTTAAGGGACCTCAGAGACTAATTAGTCTAAATTCATTTTAGAAATGAGGCCTAGGGAGGTTAATAACTTGCCCAGAGTCTCACAAGTGATAATTAGTCAGGTGTTGTCTTCTCCAATGGAATGTAAACTCCTTGAGGGTTTACTTGTACCTTTGTATTACCTGTGCCTAGCACAGAGCTGGGGACTTAGTACATATTTAATAAATGCTGAGAGGTTGATTGATCTGAAAGAAATGAGAGGGTTGGGGAATTTAAATTAGAATCCTGCCTCTGGAACTTAGCTACCTGTGTGATTTGGGTCAAGTCACAACCCAGACCTTCCTAGGCCTCAGTTTTCTCATCTATAAAATGTGCGAATTGGACTACATGGCCTCTGAGAACTTCTCTGGTTTGAACTTTATGATCCTATTATTTTAATTTTGGAGGGAGAATACAGTTGGGGAGCTTATATCCTCCTGTATGAGGTGGCTTCTGAGCTGGCTCTGAAGGAGGCAAAGGTCCAAGAGGTGACAGTGAGGACAGAGTGTATTTCAGGCATAGAAACAGTCTATATAAAGGTTTGGAAGTGGGAAATGAGTTGTCCTATACAGGGAAGAAAGCAAGTCGGTCAGTTTGGTTGAAAAGTAGAATTTGTGATGGGAAAATAAAGTGTAAACAGCCTGGAAAAACAGGCTGGAGCAGACTATGAAAGGCTTTAAATGTCCAACAGAGGCCTTTATATTTCATCCCAGAGCAATAGGGAGCCACTGAAGTTTCTTGAGTAGAAGAGTGACTTGTCAGACCTCCAAGAGGAAGATGTTTATAGAACATTACTCCATTTAATTCAGCAAACATTATGAAATGCTGCTTTGCTAGTCTGGGGATACAGAGACAAAAAACAAAACACTCCCTGCTCTCAAGGAATTCATTTTATAGAATCCTAGAAGGACATTGCCAGAAGTGCCCTTAGAGATCACTGAATCCACCTTAGGCTGGCAGGGAGGATGAGAAGCTTTGGAGGTCGCCTCTCCAGATGAGGTGACCTCTGACCAGTGAGAAGCTGGGATGTATCAGAAAGAACAGCATCTGGCATCGCGGCACTGGAGAGCTTTTCAGCTCTCATTTCAGGCTTCAGTAATCAGTCAATAAATGTATAATACGCAACTGCTATGTGTCAGTAACTGTGCTGAATGAACCTTCCCTCACAGCTCACCCAAAGCCTGCTATCAATAATATCTATTGTTGTTCAGTCATTTCAGTCGTGTCCAGCTCTTCGTGACCCAATTTGGGGTTTTCTTGGTAAAGATACTGGAGTGGTTTGCCATTTCCTTCTTCAGCTCATTTTACATATAAAGAAACTGAGGCAAACAGGATGAAGTGACTTGTCCAGGGTCACACAGCTAGTATCTGAGCCCAGATTTGCACTCAGGAAGGTGAGTCCTCCTGACTTCAGGCCTGGCACCCTACCCACTGTGCCACCCAGATGCCCTACTAATAAATCTAAATATCACTAATATCTTAGCACAGCACCCAGCACTCAGGAGGAGCTTAAAATGTCTAGTCCTTTCTATCTTTCTCCTCTGTCATTTTCATAGACCCATAGATCTTGGGCTGGAAGGAACCTTTGAGTCTGAGACATGCAGCCTCCTTGCTTCAGAGGTGTGAGTACAGAGCTGGGGCTTGAACCTGGGTCCCCTGATCCCAAAGCCAACACTCTTAGCACTCACTGTATTAAGCTGCCATTCATGTTTTCTTCTCCTGACTTCTGGACAGAGACCCATTGGCAGAGCTCTCCAAGGTCCTGGTGGAGGCTGAGAGGGCCCAGAGCCACTCACTCTGTGGAGCTATGAGGGATCCAGGATGGATCCCACTGGGCACACTCTCCTCCAACGTGAACTCAGGTTAACATGGACATCAATGGTAGTTCTGAAGGGGAAAGAACTGTCAGGAGGTGATGGGGAGACAGAAGGGGCACATGGGAAAGAGAGCTTGGCCTCAGTGATGGGGAGGAGGAAGTTGTATGCATGAGTGCACATGAGCCTCATATTAGGACTTTCTCATTCCTGTGAGAACCTCCTTCCCATCCTTGCTCCCACCCCTTCCCCCACCCGGCTGGCTCCCTCCCTCATAAGCTCCTTGAGGGCAAGGACTGTCTTTTGCCTTCTTGTATCCCCAGTGTCTTGTATCCCTTGTATCCCCAGAACACACAGCAGGAACTTAATAAATATTGATTGATTGGCTGGTTGGTTGGTTGGGACCCAGAATCTGGGCCCTAGAAAATCATAACAATAATACTGATGACAGCTGGCATTTATAGAGTCCTTATGTGGTTATATAGGTTCTTGAGCACTTTACAAACATCATTTCATTTTGTCCTCACAACAACCCCAGGAGATAGGTATTATTTTCATCCCCATTTTATAGATGAGGAAAATGACACAGTCAGAGGTTAAGTAACCTGCCCAGGGTCATATGGTTGAGAAAGCAGAGGAGCTGGCATTTGAACTGAGACACAGGTATCCTGGATTCCAGGTCCAGTGCTCTGGCCACCACACCACCTACCTGAATGCAGCTCATGCCAGCTACCCCTACTATATATATGAGAGCATGTGTGACCCTGATGAAATCATTTCATTTCTCTGGGGCTCAGTTATTTCATATGTACAATGGGAATCAAAATATTACTTACCTCCTAGAGAGACTACAAGGGCCAAATGTATGATGGGAGGACCAGGGAAGTTGGTGTGTGAGAAAGCACAATGGGTCTGGAGTCCAAAGTCCCAGGTTCAAATCCTGATCCCCCTACCTGTGTCACTTTGGGTAAGTTGGGCTTGGCCCTTTATGAAGGCAATTGGGGTTAAGTGACTTGTCCCAGGTCATACAGCAAGTTAAGTGTTAAGTGTCTGAGGCCATATTTGAACTCAGGTCCTCCTGACTCCAGGGCTGGTGCTTAATTCACTGTGCCACCTAGCCGCCTCCCACCTTGGAAGTTTTACTTTTGATTGAACTTTCCAAGTCCCTACAGATGCCCCTGACCTCCTGTCCCAGTCTCCATTCAATATCCCATCCAGTTCTCAAACATGCCTCCCTGAGTCTCCTGCCCTCAAAGTCCCCAAGTCTTTTAAATCTTCAACCACTGTCTGCTTATTTCCTGGAACCTCACAGCCCCCAGGAATGTAAAGATGTGTTTGATAAAGGAGCACACACTAAGGAATCTGACTCTTTCCCCCAAAAGAGCCCTGGTCAAAGGCATAGCTACTGGAGGAGAAGAAAGGATGGAGAAGAGAAGGAGGAGGGATTATGAAGGAAACAGAACTGGCAGCAAGTGGCCAGTCCTGTCACAGGCAGGATCTTGGGCTGGGGAGGTCCCTGGAATAGCAAGAATTAGCCAAGTGTGGCAGAAAGAGCCTTGGTTTAGGTGGCAAATCATCTGGTTTCCCATGGTGGCTCAGCAGTGTGTGTGACCCTGGGCAAGCCAATTCTCTCTGGGACTCTGTAAAATGATACCTGTCCTCCTTATGCCAATTTATTTCAATAAGCATCCATTAAGCACTGGGTTAGGTATTAGAAGAGAAAAAATTTAGAGAAGACAGCCCTTGCCCTCATGGGGCTTGGAATCAAGTAACATAATTACGCTATACAATATTATACAGTAAGTGCATTAGAGACTGGGAATCATGGACTTCTTTGAATGATCTAATCAATCTCTTTTGAAAAGGAGGAACCAGGCACAGAAAGGGGAAAGTGACTTGCTGAGGGCACAAAAACTGGAGAAGAATCAGGATCCCAAGCCACGTCCTCCAACTGCGTTGCTTGTACTCCAAATCAATAAACAGTAAGAATAGCTAGCATTTATAGAGTTTTATGAATATTATCTCATTTGTTCCTCATAACAACCCTGGAAGGGAGATTGCATTATTACCCCCATTTTATAGATGAGGAAGGTGAGGCAGAAGGAGGTTAAATTGCTTACTTGGCCTCACGCCGCTAGTAAAAGTGCCTGAGGTTAAATCTGACCTCAGGTCTTCCTGATTCCAGGACCAGTGCTCTCCCTTATCTCTTGTACCACTAGCTGTCTATAGAGTTTCACTGATATGAGGGTGAAATTCTCTACGATGCAGATCTGGCCCCAACACCAATATCTGCTCTTCCAATAGAATACTGTTTTGCTGTTACTATGGGACTGACCTAGGTAGGGATGTGAGTCCTACATATCCTCTTCCTTTATCAAACCCCTTAAGCCCAATCCTTCAGAGTAATCAATCAAGCAATAAAAAAACATTTATTAAGCACTTACTAAGTATCAGCAACTGTGCTAGGTAAATGGGGATTTATAGAGACAAACATGAAGCCATTCTTATCCTGCCAGAGCTTTTGTTCTATCAGGCAAGGATTAGAGATGTCTCCCCCAATAAACAATGCCTGACTGACCTCTCTAGCTCATCCATCGGCCTTTGAAGAAAATCCCAAGATCACTTTGTGGTTATTGTTGTTTTTTTTTTTCTCATTAACCTACAATCTGGATTTTTCCATCATGTCACAAAGAACTCTTTACCCTGAAAGATAACTTCAGCCCTGGAGGGATTTCCACATCTTGTGGCCCCTCCCTCTGATTGGATGGCTTCTCCCAGAACCTCCATTTAAGTAGGTTTCATTTCTCACCAGGCTACAATCCTGACTCTTCCCTTCACATCCTGGCACCAAATACCTTCCCCTTCCCCTTCCTTGATTTTCACCTTTCTCTTCATGTTCCTCCATTAGAATGTAAGCTCCGTGAGGGCAGGGTCTTTCTTTTTGTTTGTAATTCTATTTCTGGCTCTTCGCATAGTTGCTGACACATAATAAGCATTTAATAAGTGCTGTTATAGACCTCTGGACTCCTTAGCACCAAACAGGCTGGGATCTGCTGATTCTGAGCTCCACCAATGCTGATTCCATTTCCTCCTCAGTAAAGGATTGGCTCCCCAGTTGTATTTTCTTCCTGGCTTTTGTGAGGACCTTCTCTCTCCCAGTCCTTCTCTCCCTCTCTCCATCTTTCCCTTCCTCCTCCAAGCCCAGTTGGGCTGGGAAGACTCCTTGTAAACCTTTAGAATACAAACAGCAGTCAAAGGCAGCCTACTAGAGAATGACATTGAGAACTCTCATTTATAATAAAGTTTTACACAATGCTTTCTTCATGGTTAAGTAAGTAAGCAATGACTATTATTCTCATTTTAAAGATTTAACTGAGGCAGAGAGGGGAAAGGATATACTGCTATGTCCCTAGTTGGGATTTTAATTCAGGTCTCTCTCTTTTTTCTTTTATAGTATCATAGGATGATAGAGTGAGAGCAGCTAGGTGGCTGAGAGGATAGAACACTGGACCCGGAGTTAGGAACTGAGGTCAAATCTGGCGAGTCACTTAACCTCTGCCTGTCTCAGTTTCCTCCCCTATGAAATGAGAATAATAGTACCTACCTCTGAGGGTTGTTCTGAAGTCAAAATGGGAACTGTAAAGTAATTTTGCAAACCCTAAAGAGCTATATAAAATGCTGGCTGTTATTAGCCAGAGCTAGAAGACTTCAGAAACTGTCTGATCCCAAACCCTCATTTTACAGATGAGGAAACTGAGGCCCAGAGAGGTTGAGACTTATCCAAGGGCACAATGTAGCAAGTGTCAGATCCGGGATTTGTGGCCAGGTCTTTTCACTGAAAATCTAGAGTTTTCTTCATGACACCCAGTGCCTTCCCTCTGCTAATTATTTTCTATTTATGCTGTACATAGCTTGCTCTGTATATATCTGTTTGGATGCTGTGTCTCCTATTGGAGTGTAAGGTCTTTGAGGTCAAGGACTTTCTTTTGCCTCTTTTTGTATCCCCCAGCACTTGGCACAGTGCTTGGCACATAGAAGACATTTAATAAATGTTTAATGAATTGAATTGACAGAATGGTTTGGAAGAAAGCTATAATTAGCTATTTCCAGAAAGCTGTGGGAAGTGAGACATGGCCCAGAGAACCCTGAAGTTGGAAAGGACCTCAGAGGATGATTAATCCAACCCATGGACTCTAAGCTGACTCTACAACACAGTTGTCAAGTATAGTCATTCAGCCATTGTTTGAAGAGCTTTTTTGGGAGGGAGTCAGTTTACCCATTGAGGGAGCTAGTTCCATCCACTTTTAGACAGCAAGTTCTCCCTTCCATCAAGGCCAGGTGTGATTTACCTTTTCAACTTTTACCTCTTGTTCCTCCTAATGAAGCAGATGCTTACTCCATGGGGCCATGGAGAAGAAATCTATTGCCTCTTCCATGTGACAGACCTTTCCATACTTGAACAGGTACTGATGCCCTCCCCAAGCCTTCTTTTTTAAGCCAAAACACTGCTACTTCCTTCAAACAATCTTCATATGACTTGATCTCCAGGATTGTCATCATCTTTGGTCACCCTCCCTTGGATGCTCTCAGTTTTATCAATATACTTCTTTTTTTTTTGAGGGGGGAAGGCAGGGCAAGTGGGGTTAAGTGATTTGCCCAAGGTCACACAGCTAGTAAGTGTTAAGTGTCTGAGGCCAGATTTGAACTCAGGTCCTCCTGACTCAAGGGCTGGTGCTCTATTCACTGTACCACCTAGCCAGCCCAATCAATATACTTTCTAAAATACAGTGCCAGGGACTTGAACAGATTCATTTCACTAGGACAGAATGAGACAAGGTAATCACCTTCTGAATCCTTTGAGATGTATCTCTCTGAGTACAGCCTGAGAGTAGTATTAGCTTCACACTGTTGGGTGTTTTAGTCCACCAAAGCTCCCCATTCTCTTTAGTCAGACTATCTAGCCATGTTTCTCCCATGTGTCCTTGTGAAGTTGATTTTTTGAACCCAAGTGTAAAACTTTCCACCTCTCTGAAAATGAATGTAGCCCTAGGGGAGCTGGCTCCCCATTCTAGCCCACTGCAATCTTTTTCATCTTCACACTGCATCCTAATTGGGTAGTTTTCCCTCCCGACTTTGAGTCATCTGCAAATTGGATAAACATCCCTCTTCTAGGCCTTCCTCCAAGTCTTTGATGAAGCTGTCTTCCAATGAGCGTTCTCCCAAGTTGGGTGGGCAACAGGGAAGGGTGGATTGAAATTCAAATCACTACAGGTTTGGACTAGTGGGCTGTTGGTTTCCGTGCTCATCACCTGAACTCTCCACAAAGGCAGGGGGGTAGAGAAGAGAATGTTCTGGATTGGAAGTCTAGAGACCTGGGTTCTAGTCCTGATAATCCCTCTGGGCTTCAAGGTCCACACTTTTTTTTTTGTTTGTTTGTTTACTTTTTGGTGGGGGGAAGGCAGGGACTTGCCCAAGGTCACATGGCTAGTAAGTGTTAAGTGTCTGAGTACCGATTTGTTAAGTGTCAGGTTCTCCTGACTTCAAGGCCAGTGCACAATTCACTGCACCACCTAGCCGCCCCAGTATCCACACTTTTAAAGTGACCAGGCTGGACTAGATGGCCTCTAAGGTTCCTTCCAGTTCTGACAACCTATGATTCTATGAATGCTTTCCTCCTTTTCCTCCTAGGCAAGTCTAGCCCATGTTTCAAGGCCCACCTCCTCTTCCAGGAAGTCCTCCCTGACTGCTCTGGCCAGCTTTTTCTCTTCACTGGCATTCTGGTCCTGAAATAACAGACAAAGATCCTGGTTTCAGCCCACTCCTCATTCATCAGGATACGGGTTTGAATCTGAGTTTAGCCATTTGCTACCACTAATCATTACACATTGAAGGCTTTAAGGTTTGAGAAAGATTAAATGCTTTTCCCAGAACAACCCTGGGAGCTAGTAGTGAAGTACAATGAACCCATTTTACAGATAGAGAAACAGGTTAAACCTGTTGTGTAACCCTGGATGAATCACTCTCTGGACACCTATTTCCTCATTTGTAAGCTGAGGATTGTCATTCCTATCCCCCTTCCCTCCCAGGGCTGAGTGAAGACTAGCTGAGAATGGAGGAGACAGGACTTTGTACTATGACATGCTTTATAAATGGAAAATATTACGAGATCAAATGTCATAATGGATAGAGAGAGGACTGGCCTCAGTCATATCAAACCAGGAAGACCCAAGTTCAAGTTCTGTCTCTAACACATCCTGGCTGTATGACACTGGGCAAGTCACTGGACCTCCTAGTGCTCTAGGCAGCTCTCCAAGACTAAGAGTTAGGGAGAAGGTGCTAACTTTCATAGGTAGAAGTAGTTTCCCTACCTGGGAGCTCTCAGCCTCAATGAAGCCAGAGGACCAATCCCTGTACCATCTTAGCCTAGGATGTCCCACATCATCTAGATGGCCCTTTCTAGTCTGAGGGCCCTGGTTCTCCCTGTACTGGCCTATCCACCAGCTTAAAATTCTTGGGGCTGATAGTACTACTTAGTCAGCAGCAGGTGGTAGGGAGCAAAGGCCAGGTCATATCAGGCCAAGAGACGATGGCATAGGGTGGATGAGGGTGTAAGCAGCAGGGAAAGCTTCCCAGATCCACGCCTTGAGGGATATGATTTTAATAGATGAAGATGGGGAAGGGGAGTGGGGGTGGTTTTCCAGGAGTAGGAATTACCATGAGCAAAGGTGTAGAGGTAGGAGATAAGAAATTGGGGTGGCAAAGAACCTGTTCACTGGAGAAGAGGAGAAGAGGTGCCATGGGGTTCTGGTGCTGGGTGCTCTGGGAAACACATAATGAGATGTGGTATATTGAGGGTAGTAGGAGAACCCCTCCTTTCTTCTGTCACGCGGTTTGGGGCAGTTATCCAGAGCCAGGGCTGGGAGCCAGCCTATTCCGCCCACAGCCTCCTTCCCTCCCCTGGCTGGCTCTGGCACTGACCCGATTTCTCTCCAGCAGCAGCAGCAGCAGCAGCTCCCATGGGGCCATCGATTCTATAAATCACAATACATTTCCATGGAACAAAGGCTGCCTGCAGGTATCCACACATTCCTGGCCATTAATCAACCTTCCACATTAATGAGCTGTTGGTTGGACAGGAGCAGTGGGGAATGAATGAAAGTGGGTAAAGTCTGGGATTCAAAGGTTTCCATCGTCTGCCCCACCAGCTCTGTCCCCACTCATCTGTACCCCGAGCTACTGAATAGTCCATGTCCTGGTGGGACTCCTTCTAATCCTCCTCATTCCTCAAGGCTCAGCCAACATCCCACCCTTGCCAGGAAGTCCATTCATCTCTTAATTTTCCTGCTTCCTCACCCTAATATAACAATAACAACAATAACAATAATGATGAAGATGATTGTATCATATAGCCTTTACATAGCACTCTGGGGTTTATAAAGTGTATTCTTCACAATGCCCCTGAGAAAGGAATTCTTAGCCTTTTTGTGTATGTACATCACAGACCCCTTGGGCAGCCTGGTGAAGTCTATGGACCCCTTCTCAGAATGATGCTTTTAAATGCATAAAGCAAAACACATGGGATTACCAAGGAAATTATATTAGAACATGGTTATCAAAATATTAAAGAAACAAATGTATTTATCTCACATAAAGAACTTCCCAGACAGCCCAGGTCCAGAGACATGAGGTAGTTTGTCTAAGTCACATAGCAAATGCGTGTCTAAGCTGGTTGCTGAACCCAGGCCTTCTGACCCTAAAAGCAAGCTCTTTCCAATATAACACACTGCCCCAAACCTGCTGTCCTATGTATTAATGTGACTGCATTATCCTTGGCACTGAGAGGGAGAACACATTAGGAGGGAAATTGAAGGCAAGAGAACACATTGGCCCCAGGGAGCACCTAATAAATGCTTACTATAGTGCCTAGTGTAGGCAGCTAGGAGCTCAGTGGATAGAATCAAGAAGACCCGAGTTCAAATTCGGCCTCAGACACTTACTGTGTGACCCTGGGCAAGTCACTTAGCCTCTGTTTGCTTTAATCCACCGGAGATAAAAATGGCATACCATTCCAGTATCTTTGCCAAGAAAACCTCATGGTTTGGGGTATGGTCCATGGGTCATGGAGAGTTGGATGAGACTAAACGTCTGAACAACATAGTCACTAGCATTGTGCCAAGTGTTGGGGCTACAAAGAGAAAAACTGAAGTGGCCCCTGCTTTTGTGAAGATCATTCTCTAACTGGGGACAACACAGGCTATGCCCTAAGTAGAACAAACCATGCTCTTCTGTGACCAATTTTCAAAGTCAAGTAAAGCCGGTCCAGCTTATCTATAGCAGCCCGTTAGAATGTAAACTTCTTGAAGGCAAGGACCCTGAGTGCCTAGCACAGCACTTGGCACATAGTAGTTGATTAAGAAAGAAATGTTTGTTGATTGATTGACTGAAATTTCTTCTTCTCTTGCCCCTCCCCCCAACTCCATACTTAAAAACCACCCATTGTCTCCGACCTTGCTCCAGTCTCTGACAGTTGGACCTTCTCCTTGTCCAGGCTCAGCCTCTCCACTTGTGCCCCTGGTCCCATCCCCTTCTATCTCCTCTGGGAGACTACTCCTCCCATCATCTCCTCTCCTTTCAGTTTCTCCTTATTCAATGGCTCCTTCTCTGCACAAACATGCCCAGGTCTCTCCCTGCTTGAAAAACCTTTCACTTGACTCTTATTCCCTCAAGCTACTGTCCTGTTTTTCTTTTCTTCACAGCTAAATACTTAAAATGGGCTATCTACACTTACCGCTGTCTCCTCAATTCCTATCCATTTCTCAGTCCTGACTCCATGAATCTTCACTGACTGAATTCTGTCCCACCTCATCTCGGCCTTCTGGCTTCTCTGGTTGGTTTCTTTCAAGTCTCAGCTAAAACTCCCATTTTTCTAGGAAACCTAACCTAGAGTTCACCCTAATTCTATTGTCATTTTTCAGCTGTGTCCAACTCTTCCTGACCCCATTTGGGGTTCTCTTGGCAAAAATACTGGAGTTGGCCATTTCCTTCTCTGACTCATTTTGCATATGAGGAAACTGAGGCAAGCTGGATGAAGTGACTTGACCAGATCATACAGTTAGTAAATTTCTGAGACTGGATTTGAACTCATGAAGATGAATTTTCCTGACTTCAGGGCCAGCACTCTATTCACTGCACCCCCTAGCTGTCCCCTCAATCCTAGTAATTTGCATAAGTTGATCATTTCCCATTTATCCTGTATGTATAGTGTTTGTAAGTGGTGGTTTGCATGTTGCCTCTCCCATTAGACTATGAGCTCTGTGAGTACAGGGGCTATCTTTGGACTTCTTAGGTATCCCCAGCTCTTAGCATAATGCCTGGCATATAGGACTTGATAAATGTTAATTGACTGACTTTGGCATCCGGCTTCCAACCTCACAACTAAACTGAAATGGAAACTCCAAGGCAATCAACAATCTCAACCCCCTACCTTTCCTGAACCTTCTTCATGCTTGATCTCTGAAGCATCTGATACTCACTAGATCCTTCCTCTTGGGCATTCTCTTCTCCTTTGGTTTCTATGACCCTGCTTTCTCTTTGCTTTCTTCCTACTTGTTTCTAACTTTCCTGGCTCCTCCTCTCACTAAATGGGGGCATTTCCCAAGGTTCTGAATTGGGACATCCCTTCTCTCTCACCACATTCTCTCCTCTGGATGCATCATCAGCTCCCTCAAGTTCAGTGATCTCTATGTAGATGATTCCCACATCTATACATCCAACTCTAATCTCTCTTCTGAGCTTCAGTACCCTATGACCAACCACCTGCTGGATAGGTCTACCTGGAAGTCCCATCAGTATTTCAGTATGTCCAAAACATAACTCTTTATCTTCCCTCTCTTAATCCTCCCCTACTCCAAACTTTGGGACTTTTATTAATGGCACCAGCACCCTTTAAGTGGCCTAGGTTTGCAAACTCATAGGACAAAAAAGATATAGTCCCATTGTTCACTGTTAAAGAGTACAGACCATACGGGTTCCAGAAAAACACGCAAAGACTTACATGAATTGATGCAAAGTGAAGTGAGCAGAACTAGGAGAACATCATGCACAGTAACAGCAACTGTGCAATGATCAATTATGAATAAATTAGCTCTTCTCAGCGATACAATGATCTAAGACAATTCCAAAGAACTCATGATGGAAAATGCTATCCCCATCCAGAGAAAGAACTGGTATAGTCTAAATGCAGATCAAAGCATGTATTTTCACTTTATTTTTGTGTGTGTGTTTGCCTTTAGGTTTGTTTCTTCTTTTACAGAATTACTAATATGGAAATATGTTTTACATGATTGCACATACATAACCTATATCAAATTGCTTACCATTTTAGAGATGGGAGAGGAGAGGGAGGGACAGAGAAAATCTGGAACTCAAAATTATAAAAAAAGAATGTTAAAAATCATCTTTACATGGAATTGGAAAAAAAATAAAACACTATTAAGAACAGTACAGACCATATCTGGAGATTTAGGTAGCATATTTTCAGAAGGATCTTCTCCAAAGGAGAATAGGAATGGTAAGGGGACTAGAGATCGTGGATCATAAGAGATCTTGGGATGTTTATTCTGGTGGAGAGAAGACTGAGGAAGGACATGACCATGACCACTGTCATATCCTGAGCATTAGTCCCCTCTACTATCTCCTTGACAACTAGTTATCCAGCCAACACTTGAATACCTTCAATGACGGGGAGCTTATTATTCCATGAGGCAAGCCCTTCCATTGTTGGATTTTTCTAGCTGCTAGAAAATGTTTTCCTTGTATTGAATCTAAATCTGCCTCCCCCAAATTTCCCTCCATTATTTCTAGTTTTTCCCTCTGGGGTACGGAAAACAGCCCCAACCCCCTTCCCCTTGACAGCTCTTCAAATATTTAAGGATGATGGTCACATCCTTCCTCAATCTTCTCTTTACCAGAATAAAGATCCCTAGTTCTTTTAACAAATGCTTATGCATGCTTTCCAGTCTCCTCACCATTTCTATTCTCTTTTGGACAAAATCCTTCTGAAAATGAGCTACCCAAAACTCTAGATATGGTCTATAATCTTGGGTAGTAGACAATGGGACTAATATCTCTTTTGTCCTGAACAATTTCTATTAATGTGGTATTCATTAACATTCACTTTTTTAAAATTTGTTTTTCTGCCCTCACATTCCTCCCTTCCCATTTTATAGAAGTGGAGATGAAGACCTAAGGGAAGGAAAAGTGCTCAAAGTCACACAGCAAATCAGTGGCAGAGCCAGGATTAGATCCCAGGTCACCTTAATCTGATCTTTCTATTGCATTCATTTGACTCTCTAACTCTGCAATGGAACAAACCAGTACAGTCCCCGAGGAGAGCCCCAGACGTGGGACTGATGCTGTACCCAGTGGTGAGGTGATGGCCAAGGGGTGACACAGGTGGGGAAAGGTGACAGATGAGCACTGAAAAGTTAGGCAGAAGGACAATCTTCTTATTCCCAGATGGTGCTTGGTTGGAGAGTAAGCCAGCTGCTCTGGCTGTCAGATTCCATCTCCCTTACCAAGCCCTGGGGAAATCTAACCCTCTGGTCCCAGATGACCCCAAACACCTGCCTCCCTCCTCCTCCTTCCCCAAGTTCCCATCACTTCAATTTCCTTTGAAGAAATGAGAAGAGAAGGAAGTCACATTCCCTCAGCAGCCTAAGGCCCAGGCTCTGCCCCAAGGGGGCCTTTAGAAACAAGTGGGGCGGGGAAGGAGGGGCTGAGGGGGAGCTGGGGGAAAGGTCACTCCAGCCATGAGATGAAGGACACCCTGTCAGCCCTTTGCATCCATTAGTGGATAATGTAGGTCTTTTGGACAGAAACAATATGATGAGGCTTCAATCACATGCATGCCATGTTTTACATATATTACTTATCTATTGAGCTGTGGTAGATAAAGTTGGGCTAAGGACTGGGAATTCAGGCTCTGAAACTGATTATGTGACTGTATCATTCTTTCCTTCCTCTTTGAGCCCCAGTTTACTCCTCTGTAAAATTCCAGCTCAAAAGTTCAGGACCTGGGTTTGAATCCTGGCCCCTAACAGTTACTAGTGATTTGATTCTATGAAGTTCCTTCCCTTCACTGGATCTCAGTTTCCCCATTTGTAAAATAAGGATGATCTTACTCTCAGTATCTACTTCACAGGGCTGTTGTGAGGAATGTGGCCCATAAATCCTCAAGTGCTATAGCCATAGGAGCTGTTAAGCATAACAATACTCAATTGGATACAGAGAGCATTTTATGAAGTACCTACCATGTACTTAACTTTGTGTTATGTGCTGGGGAAACAATGCCCTCCAGGAGCTTACATTCTACTGGGGACAGAGGAGATGCAACAATGTGTACTGTTAAGTATGAGAGAATTTGAAGAAACAAAGAACACTTTCAAGTGGAAGATCAGGGAAGGCTTCATGAAGGAAATGGCAGCTAAGATGAAGGCTGCACGAGATAAATATTCTAAGGGGAGAGGTGAGAAGGGAGAACATTCCAGCACAAGGTGGGAAGGGGGAGCATGGCATGTTTGGAGCATAGCTAGTAGGGCAGCTGGAATAAAATGTAGACCGCATGAAGGTGGGTAATATGAAATCAATCTACAAAGGCAAGTGCAAACTAGATGATGAAGGATTTTATTTTATTTTATTTTATTTTATTTTTTTTTTTTTTTTTTGTTTTTTAAGCAATTGGGGTTAAGTAACTTGCTCAAGGTTACACGGCTAGTCATTATTTATGTGTGGGTGCTCATTTTCTGAGGCCGGATTCAATCTCGGGTCATCCCAACTCTGAGGCCGGCGCTCTTACTCACTGTGCCACCTAGCCGCCCCCAGTGAAGGATTTTAAATGCTAATCAATAGGCATTTATTAAGCACCTATGGTGTGCCAGGCATTCTGCTAGGCAATGGGATACAAAGGCAAAAAACAGTCCCTATTCTTGAGGAAGTCTAATGGTGGAGAGCTATGTCTATGCCTGCGTGTGTGTGTGTGTGTGTGTGTGTGTGTGTGTGTGTGTGGAGAGAGAGAGAGAGAGAGAGAGAGAGAGAGAGGATAGATTGGAAATAATAAAAGAGAGAAGGCATTCACTTTAAGGGGAGATCCAGAAAGACTTCTCCTTTGTGGGACGATTTTTTCTGGGAGCTGAAGAAAGCCAAGGAACTGAGGAGGCAGAGATAAGGAAGGAGAGAAATCCAGGCATGGTATGGGGGGCAGCCAATGCAAAGGCAAGAAAGGGGGAGATGAAGCATCTTGTATGAGGTACAGCAAGGAGACCAGTACCACCAGATCACTGAGTACACAGTTGGGAAACAGAGGTGGGGAAACACAGTATAAGAAGAATGAAAAGATAGGAAGAGACCAGGTTATAAAGAGCTTTGAATGCCAAAAAGGATTTTATATTTGATGCCAGAAGTGACAGGGAGTCACTGTAGTCTGTCAAACACACAGATGACATGGTTAATCTTTGATTTAAGAAGATTAATTTGACAATTGAGTTGAGCATGGCCTGGAAGGGGGAAAGATTTGAGGCTGGGAGGCCAACCATCAGGTTATGGAAACAGTCCAGGCATGAAGAGATGACCATCAGCACCAAGGCGAGGGCAGTTTTGGAGGAGAGAAGGGGGCACCTAAGAAGAGATGTTACGAAAGTAAAATTGACAGGACTTGGCAACAGATTGACCATGGGTGGTGAGAGAGGGTGAGGAGTTGAAGGTGACACCTAGGTTGTGAGCTTGGGTGACTGGGATGATGGTGTTGTCTTCAACAGTAACAGGGAAGTTTGGAAAAGGGGAAGATGTAGAAGCAATGAATTCAGTTTTGGACATGTTGAATTTTAAAATGTTATGGGATTTCCAGTTTGAGAAGTCTGATGGGCTGGTGGAGATGTGATTCTGGATGCTGGGCTAGGGAGTCTGCATTTATCCTAGAGGCAGGAGGGAACCAGCGACATGCTTAGATTTGTATTTCAGAAATATTAACTTCTCAGCAGAAGACAGGATGGCTTGGAGAGGGGAGAGACTGGAAGCTAGGAGATCAATGAGGAGGTTGTTTCAGTAATCCAGGTGAGAGTTATTGAGGACCAGAACTAGATTAATAGCCATGTGATCAGAGACGAGATGGATATGAAAGACATTGAGGAAGAATCAATAAACACTGGGAGATGATCGGATTTTTGAACAACAAATGAGAAGGAGAGAAAATATTAAAGGATGACGGCAAGATTGTGCACCTGGACAACTGGAGTGATGGTGACACCTTCAACAGATATAGGGATATTGGGAGGAAGGGTGGGCTTGGGGGTACATATAATGAACTCCATTTTGTATATATTGAGTTTGAGATGCCAATGGGACATCCAGGTGCAGAAGTCCAGCAAACAGTGTATGACATGGGCCTAGAGTTCAGAAGAGAGTTTTGGGTTAAATATATGGGTCTGGGAGTCCTCTTTATACAGAAGATAATTGAGCCCATGGAGTTGATGAGATCATCAAGGGAGATGGTAAGAGGAAAAGAACTGGGTCCAGGGACGCCCCCACATTCAGGGGGCTGGACACAGGATGAGCCAGCAAGAGAGACTGAGAAGTGACCAAACAAGGAGAAGGAGAGCTAAGAGAGTCAGTCGGTCAGTCAATAAACATTTATTAAGTACTAGATATGTGCTGGACACTGTGCTAAGCACTGAGGATATAAAAAGGGAAAAGACTGTGCCTTCCCTCAAGAAGTTCATAGTTTAATGGGGGAGACAACAAGCAAACAAATAAATACAAACTATAAATAGCATAAATAGGGAATGATTAAGAGAGAGAAGAGGAGTGGGGAAAGGGTTCTGTAGAAGATGGGATTTTAGTTAGTACTTAAAGGAAACTAGGAGAAACAGCAGTGTCAGAAGCTAAGAGAGTTGATAGTGAATTATTAATATAATGATTACATCTTCATTATCATGCTGATTATCTCCTATGTCTCTGCCCAAAATAAGGGCAGACTCAAACTGCCAAGGACAAACCAAGGTCAGCTGTGCAGAGGGGGTCATTTCTGGCCCCCCAGGATCCCTGCTTTTACTCCAAGTCTGGGCCACCTGTAGGACGAACCTGAAGTACATTTACAATGTGACTCAGCAACCATGTGTGGAGGGCCTCTGCCTTGGAGCTCTACTAAAATCAACTTTAAAGCAAAATTTGAGCTTCTTGGGGAATGCTTTGTCATTGGGCCTGGATTAGTGATCTAATAATTTCTATGGCCTTTCCTTATAGCCCTAGGAATTCAATAGTACTAGTCTATGTTATTAGCCCTATTTAACAGATGGGGAAACTGAAGCTAGGAGATGGGAAGGGGGTCTTGCTCAAGGTTATAAAGCAAAAGGAAGAATGGGACTTGAACCCAGGCCTCTAGGCTCTTTCTACTACATAAAACCATTTCCTGTTTCAGACACAAAAAGAAAAAAAGGCACTATTCTGATGAAAAATTGGTTCAAACCAGACTCTTGTCAGGGTACCCTGGCTCTGTACAATTTCAGTGAGTCACAGATTTATAATTATAATTACGATGAAAATAATAACTGTCGTTTACATATTGCTTTAAGGTTTGCAATGTTATATATAGGCACACATATTCATATACACACATATAAATAAATAAATATGTAAACATTTTAAGTCTTACAACTTTGCTGCTCATTCACACTTTCAGATTTGCAAGGGGCCTTAGAGGTCTAAGGGCCCAACTCTCTTATTAAACTGAGGCCCAGAGAAGGGAAGCTATTTGCCCAAGTCTCATGTTCAGTCAGTGGCAACTAGCTGCCCAATTTTAGAGGCAGAATGGTAGGGGAAGGGAATAAACATTTATTAAGTACCTACTATGTGCCAGATATTGTACTAAGTACTTGACAACTATTGTTTCATCTGATCATCATGATAACCCTGGGAGGTAGGTGCTGTTATCATCCTCATTTTGCAGTTGAGGAAACTGAGGCAGACAAGGCTTTAAGTGACTTGCTCAGGGTCACACATCTTCGTCTGAAGTTGGATTTGAACTCTGGTACTCCTGACTCCAGGCCCAGTACTCTGTCCAATGCATCACCACAGTACAATGGAAGGAGTATTGGATTTGGAGCCAGAGGGGTTGAAATCCCAGCTTTGACACTTAGGGACTTCGTGGACCTGGACAGCTCCCTTACATAAGCTCTCTGAGCCTCGGTTTCCTAATCTGTGAAGTAAAGGGGTTGGATGGGATGGCCTCTCAGGTCCCTTACAACTTTATTTGATGGCATGATCTTCAAATGGTGTCTTTCACCTCTAAAATTGTGGTCCTTCACACCTGATCCTTCAGCCTCCAAGGTCACTCGGTCCTTGCTGAACATAGGTCTGGGAAACAGATCTTTCGGTTGCCATTTCCTGCCTCTCTGCCCCGCCCCCCACCCCAGTCTGATTGAGGGGCTGGTGAATCAGCAGGATCCACCCACCAGCCTCCTTTAGGAAGGCCTGGCCAGGCAGAGGTTGAGTCATAGGATTGGTAGGAGAGGATTTCTTGCTGAACCTCAAGCATGGCTCAGGAACTCCTGTAACCCAAGAGCACACAGCTGCCTGGTCTCCCAAATCACCAGGGTCATGGGAATTCTAGTTCCTAGCCCAATCCCAAGTCACTGGAGCCTCAGAATCCCAGGGAGGAATGGGATGTGGGGGAACAACAGGGCAAGGAGATCATCTCATCTTGGGAACAAAGAATGAGTCCCTGATTCCTGACTTTGAGGTCTTAAGATGTCAGAGTCACAAGGCAAAATGAAGATCTGAGAGGTCACTGTATTCACCCTCATTTTATGAAGGAGGAAACAGTGGCCCAGCAAGGGGTCAGGGCTCCCCCCCAAGGTCACAAAGTGAGTCTGGGACAGCCCGAACTGGAACCTAGATCCCCTGACTTTTAGCCCAGGGCTCAGGAGACCTATATGGGGGCACTTTAGCTCAAATACAAAGGGGATTTGCGTCTTCAAATTGCTAAAAAGAAAATCTGGGTTAAGGAAAATAAATTCTATAGAGGATTTACAAAAAGATTTAGATAAGAATCACAGGATGACAAGGCAGCAGTGGGGGTGGAGCCTGCCATGTGCTCTGGTGGAAGAACTACACACATTGATGAGTTCATGGACAGAAAAATAAAGCCCTAAGGCCCAGGATTGGGGCCCAGTGGTATGATATAATACCATCCCACTAACAGGGATTTGTCTATAATAATAACTGACATTTATGTAATGCTTTAGATTTTGCAACGCACTTTAAATTAAAGATGAATTCATTTGAACCTCACAACAATTCTGTGTATCATTGTCCCGTTTTGCAGATGGGGAAATGGAGGTCCAGATTAGTACTTTGTCCCTGGTCAGGGACAGTGTTTTTGCCTTTTTATGTAGCCCTAGCACAGTGTAGCTTAGCACAGTGTCTGAGACAGTAAATTTTTTTTCTTTTTGGAGGGGGGAGGGCAGGGCAATTGGGCTTAAGTGACTTGCCCAAGGTAACATGGCTAATAAGTGTTAAGTGTCTGAGGCCGGATTTAAACTCAGATCCTCCTGACTCCCAGCCAGTGCTCTATTCACTGTGCCACCTAGCCGCCCTGACATAGTAAACTCTTAATAAATACTTATTGACTGCTACTGTCAGAGGTGGGGTTTGAACCAAGTCTTCCAGACCCCAACTCTAGCATTCTGTCCACCGTGCCAAAAGGGCACACCTGACCCTGAGAGGGCCTGACAGAACAATGGGATTTACAGGAATTAAATAAACCTTTCTAAAATGTTTCCTATATGCAAGGCACTATGAAAATTAGGCACTGGGTCCTAACTCCCAGGCTAATTAATGTATTTGACATAGCTGTGGGCTAGGAGTCAGGAGACTTGGGTTCTAGTCTGGACTCAGTCACTAACTTGCTGTTTTTCATTGGGCAAATCTCTTCCCCTCTCTGGACTCAAGTTCTCTAGGGGCCTGGGCTTTATGGTCTCAAAGGTCCCTTCCCATTTTGATATTCTTCGGGTCTATTGAGATGATTCTGGCCAACTGCAATTGTCCTCCTCTCTATGGGTAGGGCCAGGTCTGCCTTCCTGGGGATCTGACAACACCCAACTACCTGCCCTAGGCAGGATCCACTAAGGAAAGAGACTGAGAGCAACTGAAGCCAAAAGCTCATTGGCCCAGCCAGGGAGGGTCCCAGGGCCTTGGGAAAGGGAGAGCCCAGGTTCTACCTTATGTGATGAGGAAGAAAGGTAGGTCAGCGCCTCTGACCACTCGACAATGGCCTCACTCCTGGCTGTTGCCTAGGGACTCTGTGGAAAGGGGCTTTCTTTGGGACTGCTGAAGCACAGGACTCCCTACCAACTCCCCTCAATGATCCCGGTTGGGTTAAATACAGCCTGGCCTTCCCTACACAGGGAAGGATCAGGTGGACAATTAGCATATTCATGAGGGATGGAGAAGGCTCATGAATATAGTAATTGCATACCCCTGGACTATGCAGTTCTCTCTTTTTCCTACCTCTTGACTTTAACTTAGCTTCATTCTTTCTGCCTGGAGGTCTCTGTCCCTGTTTCTCCCTGCCTATTTCTGCTTCTCTAGCTCCTTCTGTCCCTTTCTACCTCTGCCCCTCTCTTTGTCCCTCTCCTTTCCTCTCCTGTCCTCCCCTCCCCTCCCCCCTCCCCTGCCCTCTTCCCCTCTCCTCCCCTCTCCTCTCCTTCTCTTTCCCTTTATCCTCAACCTTTCTCTTTGCCTAACTCACTCTGTCTCCTCCTAACTTCTAAAGCCCTTATATATCCATTGGGTGCAGGTGGGTGTGTGTGTGTGGGGGAAAAAAAAAAGAGGAGAGACAAGATCTATGGCTTAACTGATATAGGAAAATCCTTCTACCAGTGTGAATCAGAACCTTCTCAGCATTCTCTAGCCTGTGGCACTGATACAGTACATGACTTTGCCAGGGTCACAAAGCCAGCATTATGCCAGAGGTGAGATATGAACCCAGGGCTTCCTTGAATTAACTTCCACACATGTGGGCAGGTAAGCCAGGTTAACTGAAACAACAAGGCCCCCTGAGGGAGAGACAGGAGGTGTAATGTGCCAAGCAAGTCACCATCTTCACCACCAGCTCTCCTTAGATATTGATAGAGATAAGCCAGGAACTTGAGCCCAAGAGCCTTGGAAAGAAGCAGTGCCTCTCAAACCACCCAGATCCCACAGCCATTGAGAGGACAAGTCATTGTGGAGAAGGGGCCCACCTTCCTTATCACCACTAGCACAATGGCCAACAGGCAGACAGACACAAGGACCTAGGAGTAGCACTTCCCTCCCCAAAGCCCCAGTCCTGCTTCTGGTCCAGTCTTCATTCAGGTGAGTCACTCCTATGGAGAAGGGGCCAGTCACCCTCACTAGCTTCCAAATACCACCAACAGGCTTTCCTGGTAGGAAAGCCAGGCTAACCAAAGCAGTAAAAAGGCCTTGAGAGGAAGCATGTGCTAGCTAAATCAAACTACTACCATCTTCCCTAGGACAGGGATGGAGACAGCCCAGGACCCTGTACCCAAGAACCTTGAGACCAGCATTACTTCCAGCCCAGGGCCCTCAGTCATCTTCCTGGGAAGCAAACCCTGTGGTGGGGCAGCCTGGCCACTGCTCTTGTAGGGGCTACAGCCACAGCCAATAAAGATACCTTGGCACTATCCAATGGCTCAGTATCAAAAAGTGATGGAATTTTGTTGGTTAAAAATGGCATTAAAAAAGAGACATTAACATCTGTTTTGCTGTTGCCCCCCTAAGAGGGGCCATTAATCATCTTGACCTTTGTCCTCCCACTGGATTCTGGAGGAAACAGTGAGGCTGATGCTTTTGAGCAGCTCTGCCTCACTTAAATCTAATTCACGAGTAAACTGAGACATCATCCTTCTGATATCATTGGTGTTCTTTGAGTAGATAAAGAGCTGATCTTTGTATCAGGAAGATCCAAGTTCAAGGCCCACCTCTGACACTGGGCAAATCATTTCTCTCAGTCTATAAGTTACCAGCTTTGATTAGACAGAGAGTTTCCACACTAGGCTTATCTAAATCAATGACATCATAGCTCTTCACCAGTGGTTCTCAAAATATATTCCAGGGACCACCACCTTCCAAAGAGTCCACAAGGTCAAAACTATTCTTAGAATAATACTAAGATATTTTAATTTCTAATATAGTAAACTATCAATAGGTATAACCCACATAAACAAAAGTTCTTTGGGGTCCTCAATAATTTTTAAGTGTTTAAAGGGATCCTGAGACAAAAAAGGTTGAGAACTGTTGGTCCCTGCCATTTTATATAGCATGGCAAACCCACTAGGCCACTATCAGCCACTAACAGCTAAGCTTGGATGCCACCAAATAGGGCTGTTGATGGGTGATACAGAGAGCCCAGTAGGTGTTCTTAGTACCTGCTGGCTGATTGATGGCAGAGATGACCACAGGATAGGTTTTTGTTTTGGGGGGTTGGGGAAGAAATGGAGAAAAAAGGCCAAAGGAGGTCCCTGGGGGGAGGGGGAAGCTGCTAGGAATGAGGAAGAGAGCATGGCTGGCTTAGATTCCTGGGGCCTAGTCCCTCTCCCTGCTTCTACCCACCACAGGAATCATTCATTTGTCACATGCACAACAATTATGAACACAATCTTCCCCAAGGAGCTCACATATCCCCAGTGTCTTCCTTTTACCCATAGAATGAACTCCATAGACCTCCTCCCGCCTTATAGAGCCCTCCATAGTCTCACACCACCTTTCTTTCTCATCCCTCTCTCCATTGCTTTCCTCCACACTGTTTTCTCACCATTCCCTCAGCATTCGTTCTTTCCTAGCACATGCCCTCATTTCCACCATTCCCCATGTCAGCTGCCTCTCCTCCCCACCTTGCTACCATCTCCACCTGCCCAAATCCTGTCCAGCCAAACTCAAATCCCATCCCTTCCAGGAATCCTTCCTTGATCCACACAGTCAGTCAACAAACATTCATAGTAGGTGTGCCAGACACTGTACTAAGTGCTGGGGACATGAAGAAAAGCAAAACCACACCCAGTCCTCTAAAATTCTAAAGGGGAAGACAACCTGTAAGCCACGATCTCCATCCAAGACACACGAAGGAGAGATGGGAGGTAATCTCAGAGGGCAGGACTTACCTGCAGGACTTGGGGGGTGCACAGGGGAAAAGGCTTTTGCAGAAAGGAGATAAATTAGTTTCATCCTCTGAGCTGGCCAGCACTTTGTCCCCATCCTCTATGCTTACAGAGAAGTCACTTCAGTGTAACAGACAGGAGCTGAGACCTAATGTCAGGAGACCTGGGTCCAAGTCCCAGGCTTCCCATTTACTAGCTAGGTGAACCTTCACATCTAGAAACTTCAGTCTTTTCATTGTCGTCGAGTCGTTTTTCAGTCATGACCCCCTTTGGTGTTTTCTTGGCAGAGATATAGGAGTGGCTTGCCATTTCCTTCTCCAGCTCATTTTACAGATGAGGAAACTGAGGCAAACAGAGTAAAGTGACTTACCCAGGGTCACACAGCTAGTGAGTGCCTGAGGTCAGAATTGAATTCAGGAAGATAAGTCTTCCTGACTTCAGGCCCGGCACTCTATCCGATGCATGCCTAGCTATCCTCAATCTCTTCACTTACAGTGAAAGAAAGACTAGATTTGTGACTTCAATACAACAGGAAGCTAACTGTTGGGAGAAGAAATTCCTCCTATCAGTACAGGTCCTCAACTCCTCTGCCACTTGGAGAGTTTCCTAGAGTGCTAGGAGGCTAAGTGACTGACCCAGGTTCACACACTCACTTTGTGTCAAAGGTAGGACTTGAACACAGATCTTCTTGGCTTTGAGGCCAGCTCTCTACTTCACCAAGCTTCCTCTTCTTCTGCTGTAAAATGGGTATAATGATACTTGTGTTATCTGTCCTAAGGGGAAGCCTTTGTAAATCTTAAGGCCAGGAGCACTGTGATTACTGCAGTGACATTAAGTATGTTTCTTATCTTTCCTACAGGATGATGAATGCTCTGAAGATAAAAACTCAGCCTCACTTATCTCAGTCTCCCTTTCTGAGCCTAACACAGAGCCTTGAATCCCAACAGCAGTTCAGGAAGTGTCTGCTGAATAGGATCAGAGAATTTATCGATGGAAGAAAACTTAATTCTGACCTAGTCATTTCACAGATGGAAAAGCCAAGTCCCCATTATTAATTCACATGTCCATAGCACTTTAAGGTTGGCAAAGCAGTTTCTTCACAACAACCATATGAGGAAAATAGTAGATGAATTGTTATTCCCATTTTGCCAACAAGAAACTGAGGCTTAGGGAGAGCAAGTGACTTGTGCAGGGTCACTTAGCAGGTAAATGGCAGAGATAGGATTGTATGCCAGGTCTCCTGATTGTAAAAACAGGACTCTCCTCACTACACAGGCTGCCTCCTAATGAATGAGGGACAGAAGAATGGAAGGTTAGAGGAAGAAAATCACATGAGCTGACATGTCTACTTGGTCTGAACCCAGACCGGTTGTGGGTATTTGGAGAAATGATGGAGGCTCTTAGAGGAAGAGAATGGACCAGGAGGCTCGACATTTCCAGTCACACTGGCCTAATTGCTGCTCCCTGAACATCCCCAGTCTCTGTAGCTTTGCACCGACTTTCCCTGACCTCAGGAATATGCTAAGGCCTCTAATTCCATTCAAGCCTGAGCTCACCCCCCACAAGAGGTCTTTTCTGATTCCCCCCAGCTGCTGGTGCCTCCGGATACTCTGAAAATGACTGTATAGAGGGGAGGGCAGACTGGGGGAGGGGGTAATCAGAACGCATGCTATCTTGGGGTGGGAGGGGAGAGATGGGAAGAAAACTGGAACTCAAAATCTTGTGGAAATGAATGCTGAAGACTAAAATGAATTAATCAAAAAATAGAAAATGACTTTGTATTAATTCGGTATCTGTCTTGTATTTACTCATTTCTGTTCATGTCCTATTGCAGTCCCCCACCCTGCAGTAGAATGTAAGCTTCTGGAGGGCAGGGGATGTCTCGGTTATATTCCCAGTGCCTAGCACGGTGCCCGTTGCACAGGAGGTACCTAATTAATTTCATGAAAGGGAGCAAAGGTCCATGTTACTGAGCTCGATGAGGGATGTAGGGATCCCTGCCCCATGTCTTCAGGCCCAAGCCAGAACTGGCAGCCATCTTGAGTAGGGAGGATGAGATAAAGAGGCATTAAAGTGATAAAGAAAGTATATTGGAAAGAGTTCTGGGCCTGGAGCTTCAAGACCTGGGACCCAGCTCTGCCAAGGAAGGAGCCTCCCTGGGTCGGGAGCTCTAAGAGCTTTAGTTTCCCCATCTGTAACATGGGGATGACACTACTTGTATTTCCTCCCTCATGGATGGGTGGGAGCAAAATGCTTGGTGAACCTTAAAGAACCGCAGAAATCAGAGCTATTAGTATTTTAAAGACCCTAATGGGAGAGGGCGGAGACTGAGATCTCAGAGCCAGGAATTGCCATGACCCACTTCAGTCCCAGCCCCCAGGAGGCAAGTGAGTCAGAGAGCTTTGTCTCTGCTGGAGAGATGAGAGAGACAGACTCGGGAAAAGAGGCCACATCACTGTAGCAAGCAGGATCTGAGTCAGAACCATCCCCGCCTCCCAACCATTGGGGCCATATTTAGGAGACATCTGACTCTCCCCAGTTCTTAGCAGCCCTCGGTCAGAAGCCTTCGAAAGGCTGAGCTGGAGAGAAAAACAAGGGAGGCACATGTTCACTCCCAGGCCATTAGGCATGTCTTTCCTGGGACTGAAGCTATGTCAGCATCTGAAGACGGATGCTTCAGTGGGAACCATCCTGGGAGGCTCTGGTTCTACCACCAGAAGAGAGCTGACTTTGGAGTCAGTGAATGGGATTCAAAACCCACTTCTGAGGGCAGCTAGGTGGCACAGTGAATAGAGCACCGGCCCTGGAATAAGGGAGACCTGAGTTCAAATCCGGCCCCAGACACTTAATGCACAAAAATACTAGCCATGTGACCTTGGGCAAGTCACTTAACCCCAACTGCCCTCTAAAAAAGCCAAAAAAAAAAAATCCAACCTGCTTCTGGGACTGATTAGCTTCCTTTCCCTTCCCTTCCCTTCCCTTCTTTTCTCTCCTACCTTCCCTTCCCTCCCCCTTTCTTCTCCCTTCCCTTCTTTTCTCTCCTGCCTTCCCTTCCCTTCTTTCCCCTTCTCTCCTGTCTTTCCTTCTCTTCCCTTCCCTTTCCTTCCCTCTCCTCTTCCCTTCCCTCTCCTTTTCCCTTTCCTTCCTTTCCCTCCCTTCCCTTCTTTTCTCTCCTGCCTTCCCTTCCCTCCCCCTTTCTTTTCCCTCCCCTTCCCTTCCTTCTCCTTCTCTCCTGCCTTCCCTTCCTTTCCCTTCACTTCCCTTTCCTTCCTTTCCCTGTTCTCCTTCCTTCTTTTCTATGTGAGGATGAATCCATCATAACTAAGGGCTACCCCTCTGGTAGGGCTGGGAATTTGATGAATTCTGGTCTCTGCTATGACAGGAACCTCACTACCTCTTGAAGAAGCCCATTCTTTTCTTGGGGAAATCTGATGGTTGGTCATTTCTTCCTACCCAGTGAGCTGGCACAATGGGTAGAGTCCTTGATTGGGAGTTGGGAAGATCTGAATTCAAATCTTGCCTCAGATATTTACTGAGGCAGAAGACAGTGACTATACTGGCACTGAGTATAACCAAGGTGCTTAATGACCCTGGGCAAGTCACGTAACCTTTCTGTGTCTCAGTTTCCTCTTCTGTTTCATAATGGCAACTTCCTCCCACGTTTTCTAGAGGATCAGATGAGATTGGCTTGTTCTCACCTGCATCAAAAAGATTTGATCTTGCTGGTTATCACCCCCATAAAGTAGAGCAGCCTCTAAAACGAGGCCCCAGAGGACACCGGGACTCTTTTTACCAACCACTATTAATCACATACTTACAATGCCCTGGGTACACAGGAATGAGAAGAAGTCAGCTTATAATAATGCCTTAAGATTTGCAAAGCACTTTCCTCAAAACAGCCTTATGTGGGGGGGGACTGCAAGTATTGCTGCCCCCATTTTACAGATGAAAAAACTGAAACTCCCTACTTGCTCAGCCTCACTCAGTACAAATCAGGGCTAGAACTCTAAACGTTCTCACTCCTGGTGTCTATTAATAACAACAGGGCAACTAGCAGTTACAGGGTACTTTAAGGTTTCTAAAGTACTTTTCAAATATCTCATTTGATCCTCACAACAGCCCTGGAAAGTAGGTGCTCTTATTATACCCATTTTTCAGTTGGGGAAACTGAGGCATTTAAATGCAGTTAAATGGCTTACCCAGGGTCACACATCTAGTAAGCATGTGAGGCTAGATTTAGCAAACTATGCCATGCTGTTTCTCCTAAGGGTTTAGGAAGTGTTTGTTGGTAAGCAAGGGGATAGACAGTGAGTCCTTTTTCCTGAACCCACTGGTGAAAGAAGGGTGTATGAGGTCTGTTGAGAGAGAGAGAGAGAGAGAGAGAGAGAGAGAGAGAGAGAGAGAAGAGACAGTAGGTTTCTGATAAAGAAGAGTCTAGGCCAATGGAGTACAAGATAGGCAAAGGTGAGGAGGCTGGACAGGGTGCTAGCTGCCCAGTCTGGCTCCCAGAGGCTACAGAGTAGCTCAGTGGTATTAGGAGACTGAAGAATGTGGCACTCTGTCCTAGGAGCTCTCAGGCCCATGGTGCTCCCAGCTGGCCCAGCCCTCCACTCCCCTAGGAAGGTTGTCTGTCCCCTGCTTGTTTTTTCAATGCCCTCTAAGCTGGTGTTGTCTGTCAGCACAACCCTCAGGTGCCCGCTTGGAAACATGGCTTTAATTAAAAAGCGTTTTCAAACCATCAGCAGCAATAATAATAAAAAACCAAATAGAAATAATAAACCCATGCAATTGCCGGAGAATTAAGCACCACACCTAATGCTTTGCCAGCCCCTGGGGTAGGATTCAGCACTTCCCACAGTAATGATTTTTGCCTCTGATATCATGCCAGCTGATGAGAAAGGACTTGACTCAGGACAAAGGCAGCTCGGGCTAGGGAAAACATTAGCCTGATACAAAGAGGGTGCTTGTGCTTGAGGGAAGGGGAGGCATCAGGGTACTTACAAAGTGCCCAGACTTTGACCTCTGGGAAATAAACTATAGCTAAAGTTTGTCTTTGACATTTGCCTACCTTCCTTCTCTGGTGCTTTTTGCCCTTGATGGTGACTTGACCCTGTCCTTGCTATGAGTGGGACTTGCTATAATAGTCCCAGGCTGCCATTTCTATGGTATTTTACAATTTATGCTACATTCCTTTCCCCACAATATCCCTGGGAAGTTAGCTATGCAAGTATTAATATCCCTATTTTACAGATAGGGAAATAGGATCAGAGAGGGCTAAGAATGGCCCATGGTCACACAGTTAGTCCTTACTCTCCTTAGTCACACCTAGAACCTAGATTTTCTGGCTCCCAAGCCATAGAGGTTGCCACTGAGTACAGGGGTTGTAGATTGGCTGACTGTGTTCATGTGTTCAATGAAGTTAGGAAGTTCTACTCTTATGCTCTGTTTAGTCTTTTGTAACCAGGGCTAATTGCTTATTTAAATCAGACCTCATTAGCCAGTAGCATATTAGACATAAAAAGATGTTAATATTACACAAAAGTGTTTCAATTTCATGAACCTTGAATTGGATCAGAGCACCATCCAACTTGCTCTGATCAAGGCACAGACTGCTTAAATAAATGTAGCATAAGCCGTAGCAATGGGAGGCTAAGAAGAAACACAATTCACGAATATGGCTCTTCTCGGGAGTGCTTTCTGGCCATTTTATTCACTCCCTGATAAAAAGATTTTGAATGGTGGCCCCAGACCCCTTTTGTCAGACACAGTGGGGTCAAGCAGCATCCAACATCTCGCCTAGTTCTAAATCCATGATGCCATGACCTGTTGAAGCCTTCAGCTTCTTGCTACCACAGCCACCACCTGCCACCACCTGCCACCACCACTAGCACCACCACCACCACAGCCTCCCCCCTTTTCTGCCAGGCCCAGTAAAAGGAGGGGAACCTTTCCCCAGACTTCCTGCCTTCTTAATCACCATGACAGCTGTTCCCTTCTTGGGATTAGGGAACCTTGGGAGACATTAATTTGCTTCTTCCCCTTACATTGTGCTGAGCTCAAGAGGTTGCAGTGAGGGGATCCTTGAAGCGATAATATTCAGAAAGAGAGGAGAGCTCTTAGCAGGTGACAGAAAGCAAAGCCCCTTGAGTTGCAGCCTGATCCCCCATCCACCTGCCCCTTCGGGAGGGAGTTAGGGAAGAACAGCTGGGAGCAGATGTCAGGATTGGTGCTAACAGCTTTCTTACAGGGTTAGAAAAAGCCTGCCTCCTGCAGGACTCTCTTTTTCTGCCTTCCTAGAATGTGAACATTTTCTCTTAGAAATCATAGAATTTTTTCCCCCTCTTTCTCTTTGAAGCTGTATGATATACATATTCCTCAGAGGGGTGGCAAGAAAGATGTCTTTTGAGATGCTAATGGGCGCCCTTACCTTGGAAGTTCCCTTACTTTGTAAATTAGGGTCAGGACCAAGATGTTAATAGATCTGGGAAAGGATTTGAGAAAGAAAGAAAGGGAGGGGGAGAGAAGGCAAGAGGGAAGGGGGGAGAAGAGAGAGAGGGCTGGAAAGAGGGGGAGAAAGAGATGAGAAAGAGAGGAAGAGAGGGAAGGGGAGAGATGAAGGGGGGAAGAGAGGAGAGAGAGGGGGAAGAGAAAGAGAAAAGCAGAGAGAGCGGGGAAGAGAGAGATGAAGGGGGGAAGAGAGAGATTAAGGGGGAGAGAAGTGAGAGAGGGATAGAGGGGGAGAGAGGAGAAGAGAGTGGGAGAGGGAAAGAAAGGATGAGAGAGGGAGAAAAGATAAAAAACAGAAGAGTTAGTGAATGAGCAAAGAGAGAAGCAGACACAAGGGGTAGAGAAGAGATAGAATGGGTAAAATGAGAGGAGAGAGAGGGTAAAGAAAGAGAGGAGGGGCAAAGGGAAGAAGCAAAGAGAGAAAGGGTAGAGGAGGGGCAGAGACAAAGGGGATAAACAGGAAGCAAAGAAGGGGGTAAACAGGAAGCAAAGAAGGGAAGAAGGAGAGTGAGAGAACAGGCAAAGGGAGAAAGCAGAGAGAGGAAAGGGGGTAAAGAAAGTGGGACAGATAAAGATGGGAGGAGAGGGGAAGGAAAGAGAGGGAGAGAGAGAGAGAGAAAGAGAGACAGAGACAGAGAGAGAGAGAGAGAGAGAGAGAGAGAGAGAGAGAGAGAGAGAGAGAGAGAGAGAGAAAGAAAGAAGAAAGAGGCTAGAGTGAGGGAGAAACTGGGAGAGGGAAGTAGAGAGAGAAAGCAAGACCATGAAAATAGCTGCAGAAGGGCTTTGGAGGAAAGAAGCAAAAGAGGAAAGAGGCAAAAGACAGGCTCATAGCTCCAAAGACCTTAGACTCCTCCAAACAAACCCAAGGCCTAGAGAGGAGGAGGAAAGCTTGGAAAGGGCATCTCTCCCTCTCCTCCAGGAAGCCTTCCCTGACTATCTCCAGCCCATTTCCTCTTTTCTCTTCTGAGCTCCTGGGGCTCTTTGGATTGCTGTCACCCCTTTCCATCAGAGACTGTCTTAGACTCTTCCTCTTGTGACCCTGTTAGTCTGTAGTAATAATAACAATAATACCCAACATTTGCCTAGCACCCTGTGATTCACAGCAGCCTTGGTGAAGCAGACGGTACAAGTGTGATGACACCAGACCTGCAGGTGTACAAACTGAAGCTTGGGGGAGGAAGGAGTAACTTACCCAAAGTCAAACAGCTGGGAAAGGGCAAAGCCAGGACCCAGAGCCTCTGGTCTTTGGATTCCCAGGCCATGATTCTTTCCATAGTCCTCCATATGCATTTCATAAGGCAGTCTTATTAGCACTCTTGGAAGTTGGAACATCAATAATTTACATTTATTAAAATTAATGAACTGAGTCGAGCTGAGAGCGCAGTCATGGCTGGTTACCCAACTTTTTTCCTTACTAAGGCCCACAATTCTCTTCTCTGAAATGGAAACCCCCCCCCCCACCTTCATACAAACTGGCAGAGCTTCCCACAAGATGAGTGTGCAGAAGAAGAGGGACAGATGGGGGGACACAGACAGAGAGATGGAGAAACAGAGAGACAGAAACAGGGACAGACAAACAAACCTGCCTTGGCAGCTTTTGCTTTTTGCTTTTGTTTTGCTTTTCCTCCTTTGATCATTAGCACAGATTAGTTTTACAGCAGGAAGGTATAATAGGAACAGTCCTGGATTGTGAGAAGATCTGGGTTTTAAACCCACACCTGTGTGACTCTGAACAAATCTTTTAACCTCAGCCTCAGTTTCCTCATTTCTAGAAAAAGGGGCTGGAGGGGTGGCTAGGTGGTGCAGTGAATAGAGCACCTTCCCTGAAGTCAGGAGGACCTGAGTTCAAATCCAGCCTCAGATGCTTAACACAAAAACTAGCTGTGTGACCTTAGGCAAGTCACTTAACCCCAACTGCCCTACCTTCCCCCCTACAAAATGAGGGGAAAAAAAAGAAAAAGGGGCTGGACTAGCTGGCCTTTGAGGTTCTTCCAACTCTAAGTCTATGAACATGAAGCATCCCTGGCTTGGGATTTTTCCCTAGGAAAACAGGCCTGAGCATGGGGTCCTGCCACACACTCTGCCCACTCTCCTGGCTTTATCCTATTGGCTCAAGGGTAAGCAGAGACAGGCAGCAGTGGGAGAGAATCCTCACAGATGCACAGACTGGCAGAGCAGGAGGGACCTCAGAGAGCACGAAGTCCAACTCCCTCACTGTGCAGATGGGAAGATTGTGCCCCAGACATGGAACGATGGTATAATAACAAAATAATGACAATCACTCCAGCTCCAGCTTCTATCAAGATTTAAGGCTGACACAATTATAAGGCCCAGACTTGAACAGGAGGAAGGGAGTAGACTAGATAATAACTGGAAAATGGCACAAAGCCATCAATAATGCTAAACTCTTCCCTAACCCCCCCACCATCTTTTTAACACCAATGTTCTTCCAGTGATGCTATATGGCTGTGAGTCAGAGAACACAACATCTCTGAAGTGTCAAAATTGTGGGTCACCTAAGGGGCAATGGAGAGATATGGGATGAGGGTGGAAATGGCTGCTGCATATTACATGTTAGCATGGAAAGAGACTCCGTTTTGGAGTCAGACAACCTCAGTTCAAATTCTGCTTTCTACCTCCAGGAACACAGGCCTCCTTGCTGTTCTCAAATAAAACACTCCATCTCCAGACTCCAGGCATCTGCACTGGCTGCATCCCATGTCTACAATGCTCTCTTTCTCCTTATCTTTACCAGCTAGCTGCCCTCCAATCCCAGCTATAATCCCGTCTGCTACAGGAAGCCTTTCCCAGGTCCTCGAGGACAGTGACTGTCTTGCCTTTCTTTGTATCCCCAGAGCTAAGCACAGTGTCTGGAATATAACAGGCACTTAATAAATGCTTATTGATTGATTGACTACCTGTGTGACCCAGGGCAAGGTCCTCACTTGTGCCCATTCTTGTTCTAGATCTCTGACTCTATGACCCATGATAACTACTCCCATGTAGGCTGGAACATATAAGATAGTATCCAAGAGATATAGGACTGGAAAAGGAGGTGGGCTAGTCATCTAGTGGGAGCCAGGAATAACAGAGAAGTCTCATGTGCTGCTCTGGTACCTACATAATGTTAAATGACTTAGGGGAAGAGAGACAACTGTGGGAGAGTCAGCCTCAGAGTCAGGCAGGTGTGGGTTCAAGTTTCACTTCTAATATGCTGGTTGTGTGACCCTAGGCAAGTCACTTAACCTCTTTGCCCCAGGCGACTATGTAAGGCAGAGAAGACATTGACTTACAATGATTGAAGGAATTTCCTCATTGGTAGATCCTCATATCAATGAAATCCCAGGTCCAGACACATTCTCCTCTCTCTCTTAAAGAGAAATGTCCTAGAAGAAATACCCAAGCATCTTGGAGCAATTCCTTATGGGAGGACATGGACAAGAGCGTTGCGGTATGTGAAGGCATGGATGGGTCAAAATTTATACCAAGAGGAAGCCCTTCCATGGATGAACTTACAGATTCACTGCAGTAATAAAGTGCTATGGTTTTCAAATCACTTTTCTTATAAAAACTCTATGGAGTAGTACCAGAGGTATTGTCTCCATTTTAAAGACAAGAAACTTGACTTGTCCAGGATCACATGGCTAAGGAAGTATCATGGCTTGAACTAGAACCCAAAGCTTTCCTCCCAGCCAGAGAGCTCTCCAAATGCAGTGTAATGTCTTCCCCCAAAACAAGCATCTTGTTTTTTTGTTTTTAATATTGTTTTTGGTGACACATGGAATTCTGTTGTCACAGAATCCTGGCAGGAAACTCCCCCTTCCTCCCCCTCCATCAGTGACGCCAGATTGTGTCTCTGAGAGCCTCACCCATCACAGAAAGAGGAAGAAACAGACAGAGAAAGGGGGGCAGAAGAGAAAGAGACAGAGAAAGAGAAATAGAGGGAGAGAGACATACCCAAAGAGACGGGCTGAATAAGCTACCATAATAGAGATGCTGTAGGGAGGCAGAGCAGCTGAATGATTGTGGACCCGGGGCGGGGGTACATTTGTAATTGGACTGATCCTGTTAAAATGGGGACTCTTTTAAGAGAAAGCTTTAAGATGACAGTGAATGTGATGCTTTTCCACAAAAAATTGCTTTCCCTGGAACTTACAGTACGTAGAAAGCATAAGTTTTATACCTCATGAAGCAGCATGCTGTAGTATATGGAGTACTGGACTTGGAGTCAAGAAGACTGTGTTCAAATCTCACTGCAGACACCTACTAGCTGTGGAATCCTGAGCAAGTCACTGATATCTCTCAACTCCAATTTTTTGATCTATAAAATGAGGCGGGGGGGCTAGATTGGACTTCCAAGACTTCTTCCAGCTTCAAAATATATGATCCTGGAAGAACTGGCCAGGGTTTGATCCAGTGCCTAATGTGATAGGGGAGAGGGGGAGAGAAGGTAATAACTGGCATTTGTATAAGGCTTTGCAGTTTGCAAAGCATTATATATGCATGATTTCAACTGAGCCTCATCAGAATCCTGTAAGGTAATGTACTATAGATATTATTATCCCCATTTTGCAAATGAGGAGAACTGAGGCTCTAAGGTTATGACTGGCTTATGGTCGGTCATATAGCAAGTAACATGTCTGAGGTAGGATTTGAAGTTAGGTTTTCCTGACTCCAAGTCTAGCACACTATTTTTTTTTGATGGAGGCAATTGGGTTTAAGTGACTTTCCCAGGATCACACAGCTAGTAAGTATCTGAAACTGGTTTTGAATTCAGGTCCTCTTGACTCCAGGGTGGGTGCTCTATCCATTGTGCCACCAACTGCCCCTCAGCACACTATCCTTTATGCCATACTGCCTCCAAAAAGGATGGGATCATAGCTACTATAACCCTGATTGCAGGCTTCCTTTGTTCTTTGCTTAGTTCTATGCTGAGTTAAGGGAGAGGCAGAATCATGCAAGGAAAGAACAGACTCACAGACTTTCTAAGCTATAAGGGAACCCTGGACAGCTCCATATACCTGAATCTGAACAGTAATCCTCACTCCAGTATCCTTGACAAGTGGTCAGTCATCCAGCCTCTGCCTGAAGACTTCTGGTGACAGGGAGCTCACTACCCTGAAGCAGCCCTCCTGTTTTTTTGGATGGCTTTGATTACTGGGAAGTTTTTCCTTATGTTGTTATTTAGGCTTTTCACGCTCTGTGGTCACTGTACAGATTGCAGCTCTAATTACTGCAGCTACTAGGCAAGAGGAGTTAACGAACCGTGTTGATGTTACCCATATCGGTTCCTGGTCTTGCCTCTGTAACACACAATGAACCTGGAGCATCAGGGTAGAGCTGAGGCCCTCCCAAATGGGAGTCACCTGCCACATTTACCTTAATGGAGGTTCATCCCCTCACACCTGGTCGACTGTAATGGCATCTTAACTAGTCTTCTGCCTCTAGTCTATTCCCTCCAATCTATCCTGTACACACTGATAAAGTCATTCTTCTAATACACATCTCTGACTTCATGGTCCCCTACTCCACAAACTTCAGTGGCTCCCCATTGCCCACAGAATAAAGTCCAAACGTCTGCTATTCAAGTTCCTCTTTAATCTGGCCCCACTTCCATCTCCCAAAAGAAATTTAATTTGTTCCTTTACAGGAATTTATTAAATGCTTACCATTCCCCAAACAAGTCAGGTTCATTCCCATTTCTGAGCCTTGGTTCAAGCTGTTCACTTGGAATCTTTAGCCCAGTACAGTACACTGCACTTAATGGACATCTAATAAATGTTTGGTGAATTGAACAGGATTCTCCCCTTCCTCCCCAAACCCTCCCCATCTTCCTCCTCCTCTAGGATGCGTTCCCCAAACACAAGAGTCCCCAGAAAACTCCCCTTCTCTGAGCTTCTATAGATAGTGCTGACTATCTGACCAAGGGCACATACTCTCTTGTGTTATCATTTGACTGCTCCTGTCTACAAGGAGGCAGGACTGGTTTTTATTCACCTCCCCATGCCCTATAAATCCTAACGTGTGTGGGTATATGTTAGGACTCAGTGACTACCAATTGAATGAAGTTGAATGAATGAATGAATAAAAATGAATGGATGGATGGGCCGATGGATTTACTAGTGATGGCTCAGGTCATGCCTTTGACTTGGTATCACCTGAGGTCAGAGACTCTTGCTCTGACAGCTCTTGCTTCAGATTAATACTAGGACTAAATCCAACATTATGTTCTCCAGATATCCACTGCCCTAGATCTGTCTAATTCTAGAGCTCTGTCCCATTTCTGAACTGGGTCTATTCTAGATCTTTCTGTTCATATTAAGTCCCAGAATCAAAGGTGCTCAGAGATGGGGAGGCTCTCACCCACTGTACACCTGAACTGGGATCCCTTCCTACAATAGAATAACAGAGCTGGAATAGACCTTAGGGGACAAAGCAAAAAACTAAGGCTCAGAGACAAGAAGCCAAATAGTAATGGGTGAAGTGGCCACGTGTAGTCAGGTCTTCTGTCTCTTAGCCCAGTACTGTCTTCATTCTACTGGAGGCAGTCCATTTTTATTGCTGGACAGCTCCTACCATTAGGAAGATTTCCCTCCCACTGGGATGAAATCTGCCTGGAGGCAACTTCCACCCCTTGACAACCCCTTAGAAAATTAAAAACAGAGACGGTATCTCCTATAAGTCTTCCCTTTTTCCAAGCTGTACAGCCCCCGTTTTCCTAGCCCATACACATTTGTCATAGTCAGCAGTCTCCTGGCACTCCCTCCAGTGGGCCTGTCTCAGTCTATACATGACCTTCCTAAATTGTGGTCCCAAAACTGGGTTCAAAGCTCCAGCTGGGCATATCCTCTGACCACGGCAGAGGAAAGCAGGTCTGTTAACTTTTCTAGAGCAAGGTTTTTCCAAACTTTGCTCTATTGTCCCATTCAGCTCACCTCCCTCTCTTGTGCTGCCAAATTCCCTTACTGGGGATCATCTCTTGCCTGGCTAATTCTGAACTTAGATGATCCCCCTCTGACCCTGGTTCTCAGTACATGTTCTTGGTCTAGGCTGGGCGAAATCAAAGGTTAACATGACTCACAGAAGGTTCAGCTCTGTCCTGCATGGCCTTAGAGAAATGCTGAATCATGGAAGCATACGCATGGATGGAGTGGGGTCCCTTTCCAGGGTGTTTAGATAATAGAGCCTGAATCAATCTGACAAGGGGAATATATTATGGGCTCTAGGGTTCCTCCCATCAGGAAAGTGATTACTTCTAGGAAGATTCCTCATTAACACTCATGCTATAACTCTAGCTATTCTCTATTGTAAATAGGGAAACTGAGGCAGAGATGCTGTGAGCCCAAGGCCCTGGGCACTTGAAGCTCCAGGTGAGGCTGGTCTCTTCAGATTCTTAGTTTTCCCACCAGTAAGAAGGAAATAATGGCCATCCTTCCTACTTCCCAGGGATGGTGGGAGGGTGGAGGTCACAAGAGAGACCCGAGGCAGTATGACTCCTGCTTCCCTTCTCCTGGGCAGCTTTTGAATCTAAGCATCTCTTTTTTCCTTTTAGGGACTCAAATTTACCACAATCACCACAACTACCACTCCTACAATTCTATTTAAAGAGAAGGCTACCTTTGAGTTGAGCTACTAGACAGATGAAACCAAGCAACTCCTACTATTAGAGGCTAAAGGACCTTAGTTCTCATCTACTCATTACATTACAGATGGAGAAAGTGAGATTCAGAGAAAGATAAGTGACACTACACTACTGGGGTAGATCTGGGACCTACAGGTCACCTAAAATCTAGTCCAAGGGCTCTCACTTCTACTTCATGCTGGAGGGAGGCAAAGGGTGAAGTTTGCTTCCTCCTCTCACTAATCAATGGTCAAAAAACCTTAGAACTTTGGTCCTTTCCAGCCAAGGATCTGGGTTGTGGAAAGCTCCCAGTGGGCATACACAGATGGTTTTCCTGTGGACCCCATCTGGAGGACCATGGATGATGAGTGCTACAATTTAGGAAGGGTTTTGTCATGTGGCAATTTAGAGGCAGCTAATGGTTCAGTGGGTGGAGTACTGGATCTGGAGTCAGGAAGACGAGTTCAAATCCAGCCTTAGATACTGCCTCACTGTGTTACCCTAGGCAAGTCACTTAACTTCTGATTGTCTGACCCAAAAAAGAATCTACTGGAGAAGGAAATGGCAAACCACTCCAGTATCTTTGCCAAGAAAACCCCATGGATGATGGTATGTTTTGTGGGACCACGAAGAGCTGAACACAACTTAATAAGTAAATAATTGTCCATGCCTTCCAAGATCTGTGGCTAGCATGGAGAGGGGACTGGAAACCATGTCATTGACTGAAGGAACTGGGGATGATGAGCCTGGACTAGAAAACAGAGAGGGGAAGGGCAGAGTGTATGTGATCATTATCTTCAAGTATCTGATGGGTTGTCATGAAAAAGACTGATGAGTCCTGCTTGGTCCCAGAGAGAAAAAGGGGAGAGGAGGGGGAAGGGAAGAAACTGTAGAAAGGCAGATTTGGGTTCAAAGTAAGGAAAAAAATTCCTAACAGTTAGAGCTGCCCAGGAGTGGAATGTGCTGCCTCAGGAGGTAATGGCTTTCTGAATATGGGAGCTCAATGACCATTTGTCAGGGACACTGTAGAAGGGAGACCTGTTCAGGTATAGGTTGGACTCTGAGTGACTGCCAGGGTCTCTGAGTGAGATGCTGTTTTGGAGATTTCAAAGGGGTGGCAAAAAAAGACATAATCAATCCCAACATTCAGGTATGAATAGCATGCCATCCTAGCTATAAAGAGGACACTGCCGATCCACTATCCATGAGCCATTTGCAGAAGCTGGGTGTCTTTGAAGAATGGCATACTGGGTTGTGCTGCCCCTTCCACAGTCCTGCCCCATTGGCTCATGAATAATGTTCCTACTTGCCAAGCTGATATTCAAAGTTCTCCACTGTCTAGGTCCCAAGCTCCTTCTCCAGGTCTCTCTCTTCCTCTCCCCCTTCATACCCTCTGTGGTCTTGCCAAACTTATGGTCAGTCCTCATCTGTGTTACCTTCTTTTACATCACATCCCTTTCTCTCACCGTCCCTTTGAGACCTTGCTTCCATGAAGCCTCCTTCCTTGACCCTTACAGGTGGAAGTGATGATGATGCCTCCATCTTTGTCTCTCCTCTGGTACCTCAAATCCCACCTCAGACACTTACTAACCCTATGATCCTGGGTGTCACAACCTCTCTAGGCTCCAGTTTCTTTATCTGTAAAATGAGGTAACTTCTGAGCCTGTTGCAGCTCTCAGCCCATGGAACCAGATGTGACATTCCCATTTGTATTAGAATTATTGGTGATCATCTCTTACTGCTTCTTACTAGAATGAGCTTCCTCAGGGAAAGAACTTAAACAATGTTGTATTTATCTTTCTATCTCCCAACCCCAAGCACAGGCCCTTGTGAATGGTAGGCAGCATTTTGTAAATACTTTATGGAGAAACTTCATTGACCTTTGGCAAGTCATTTTCCTCTCTTGGACTCAGTTTCCTTCTCTGCAAAATAAGGGGATTGGACTAAGTAAACTCTAAGATCCTTTCCAAATCTGACATTCTATGAATATTTCCTGTGGCCATGAGAGCAGAATTAACTAATCTATGTGGGATTCAAACCCAAGGCCTTGGCTTCCTTAGCACCAAGCTCTAACCACTTAGCAACTCAGTGAGAAAGTAGCTGAGCTAAAGACCCAGTGAAGCACCCACCCCCAGTGGTATACTCCGGCCCCTCACCAGCCTCCCTATGATCAGCCTTCTCAAGAGTTTGTGGGGCCAGCCCTGAGTTCTCTTATTTTTGGACTGTAATCCCTTTGAAGGCAAGGTTTGTGTCATTTCATCATCTTGAGCCCATTATACTTTTGAACAAAAGGTATGAAATAAATGGCCCTCAGTTTCCACATCTGTTAAGAGAAGATGTCAGGATCATAGATTCATAGTTGGAAGAGACCTTAAAGATCAATTCAACCCCCTCATTCTACAGATGCATAAACTGAGACTCAGAGAGATCGGGTGACTTACCCAAGATTAAACAGTAGCAGAGAATAATAATTATCATAATAATAAATAATTATAATTTACATAGCTCTTTATGGTTTTTCAAGTGCCATACAAGTATTATCTAATTTGTCTCCCATAACAACCCTAGGTGGATTATCCCCATTTTACAGATGAGGAAACTGAGGCTGAGAAAGATGACAAGGCTTTCTTCAGCTCACAGAGCTAGTGTCTGAGGTCAGATTTGAACTCAGGTCTTCTGACTCCAAATCTACTGCTCTATCCACCGTGCCACCTAGCTATCTCAGACAGATTTGAGGGGATCTGAGCCCAGGTCTTTGAACTCCAAAACCAGCACTCTTTCTAATGCAACACTGTCCAATCCAGACTACTCCTTCAGCCATCCCCTGCCCCATGCCCTCATTCGGCCTGGCCAGCCTCAGGCCCTAACACCCAGCTCTCCCTCCTCCAGCCTTCTACAGGCCCTCCTCTCTTCCCCACCTTCCCTCCCTGACTTCCAAACCACACTTAGACTCGATGATCTCATAGAATGCATCCACCTCTAAATCATGGGAGCCAATGAATTGAATTGGGGTCAGAGGGGCCCAGAGCCAAAGCAGGGAGAAGGCAGTGTCCCAGCTCAGCCACAGCTGAGCTGACATCGTCCCTCCCACCTTCCCCCTCCCCCCGCCCCCAGCAGCCTCTAACCTATTCAAAATCTGTAGAGAATACAGAGGATCATGGAAGTACATCTGCTCCCAAACCCCCAGGCAGCACGGAATCTAAACTCGGGCACATCCATCAACTGCAGTACCGATAATTTCCAGGAGTGCTTGCTTTGAAAAGCAAAGACCATTCCCTCCTAACCATCACCACTGATAAAAATGCCATGCAAACCAAAAATCCTTGTCCTTCCTGCTGTCTGAGGATGAGAAGCCTCAGAGAGGCACATCCACTAGGCCTGGATCTCAGCTCCTCTCGGGGCCACTGCTCCTAATGGACAAGAAGGAGGTGGGGAGAGAGGGATTTGGGTCTGCCTTCTGGCCCTGGGCTAGTAGATGTCATGAATACTTATGGGTTGGGTTCCCATAGCCCTTCACCCCCAGGGAGCTAGAGCTTTGAAATGTGGTATATGGGACACAGCATCAGCCTGCAAACCAGGCCATTGAGGGGGAGAGAGAAGGGGTGGGGCTAGACAGGAGGAAAGCAGAGGACGGGCAGAGGGAGGGGAAGACAGGGGGTGCAGGAGATCATGGCAAAACAACTCCAGAGAACATCTGGGAGAGAACAACAGAGCTTCCTGGGGAATCAGAACTTCAAACCCAGCTCTACTACCACTTTCTATCAGTATGACATTGAGTGACTCAAGTGTCCTTTTTCTGAGACTCAGTTTCCTCCTCTGTAAAATGATGTGGTTGGACTGGATAAGCCCAAAGGGTCAGCTCTAAATCTGGTGCTCCTATGAGATCACAGATCTTAGCCCTGGAGCTGGAAGGGAGCAAAGACATCCCCTAGTCCACTCCTCTTTATTTTAACAAGGAGGCATCTGAGGCTCAGACAGGTTAAGTGACTTACCTGTGGCCACATCACTAATAAGTGGTAGAGCTGAAATCTGATGCTAAGGACTTTTCCAGGAGTTTCTGCAAAGGCTGGGGAAGGAATCCTAGGATGGAGTCAGGGGGTCTAGATCCTGACTCTGACAATGATCCAGAGTATGACCTTGAACAAGTCACTTGCCCTTGCTAGGCCTCAGTTTCCTCATCTGTAAAATGAGAAGGGCTGGATCTGATGAAATCTAGAGTTCCTTTAAGGACCACTTACTTGCCTTCTGTTGGCCTCAATATCTCAAGTTAAAAATGAAGGAGGTAGATTTAACGGTTTTGAAAAGTCCAGAATCTACAATTCTCGACAGGTCAGTCACTCTGAAGCACCCTCTCCATTCCACACTCACTACATGTCAGGTACAGTGCTTGGGTGGGTAGGTGGCACAGTGGATAGAGCCCTGGGCTTGGAATCAGGAAGACTTCCCTTCGTGATTTCAAATCTGGCCTCAGACACTTCCTAGCTGTGTGACCCTGGGCAAGTCACTTAACCTGTTTGTCTCAGTTTCCTCATCTGTAAAATGAGCAGGAGAAGGAAATGGCAGACCACTCTAGTATATTTGACAAGAAAACCCAAATGGGGTCATGGAGAGTTGGACATGACTGAAAAAATGACTGAACAACAACAAAGCATAGTAAAGTATAGGGGATAGAAAAATGAAAAAGATTCCCTGCCCTCAAGGAGCTTACATCTGCTTTTTCTTTTTCAACTAGATCTGTGACTTTATTGGTATAAGAAGCTCTTGATGAGGAAGCTCCCTCTCCCAAAGTAGATTGGCATCTGCTCTGTAAATGACTGGGGCACAGAGGGGGTAAGTGACTTCCCTTGGGCCACACTAGCCTATACGGATTAGAGTTGGGACATGAACCTGTATCTCCCTTGTACTGAGACCACTCACTCCCGATTATGTCACACTGCCTCCCTCTGCTCTCTTCTCTGTGGGGCAGAGGCTCTGATGAGTCTGAAACCCTGGCACTTACAAGGGAGGGGCTGGTCCAACGTGGACCTGACTTGGAATATTCTCACCTCATCCTCACCAAATTCTCCGCAGTGTCTGCCCCATGCTGCTAGCATCGACTTATGTAATGATGATTATGGTAACAGACTATTATTGTCATGGCCACAAGCTTCTCTATAGAGTTCCTTGTCCTGTAACTGTCCTCTAGTTGTTTTGATATGAGGAAGCCTTGTCTCTCCCTCTAGATTGCGGGCTCCCTGCAGGTAGGTCCTGACTGCTCTTTCCCAGTCTCCTTTTGGAGCTCCCAAAGGATGGGGCCAAGATCTTCTCCTCCTCCCATCTCTGCTACAGAAGAGCCAAGCCCAATCTTGGGTACACAGGGGGCCAAGTACATGCCAACTGGCTGCTGTCAGTACTAGAATTCTGTAGTTCTTACCAGGACCCCAAGATTACTGGTGTTTTTCAATTTTGTCTCAGATACTCTCCTAATAAAATCCCCAAACCCACTGGCTCCTCAGGGCTGAGACAACCAGGAGACCTCAGACAGATTTCACAAACAGAGCTGAAGTAACGGAGAGATTCTCATGGGTCAGCTTGAAGTTTCTGTGATTAGGATTGGAGCTAAAGTGATTCTGAAGGGACTACCTTTGGGACTACCCATTTTCCCCCTTTGTATTTTGCCGGAAAAATACACCACCAGGTGACTGGCAGTCATGATATCCCATGGTTATGACTTCATGGTCCCCCCTTCTAAAAGTCAGTTTTCTCACTGACAGATTGGAAAGAACACTGGACGTGTGATCATAAGACTTGGGTTTAAGTCTCAGCTCTGTAGTGATCCACTGTGTGATCTTGGGGAAATTATTTCACCTCTCTGGTCCTTAATATTCTCACCTGTAAAATGGGGAGGGTGAGGGAAGAATATGGGTTCAAGGTCTCACCTCTGACACACACTGACTGTGTTACTCTGCACAAGTAACTTGACTTCTCAGTGCTCTGGGCAACTCTCTGAGACTCTTCATTTCAGACAAGCTGAAGACCTGCCCTGGCAGAGGGAGCTTCCTCATCTAGGAATTCCCTAGAGCAATGAAATCTCATGTCCAGGCCCTACCTCTATACTAAAATGGAGATAATGATACTTTAACCACTTACCTTACATGGCTCTGGTCAAATGAGATAAAACACTAAAAGCTCCTTTAAGTTGTAAAGTATAATATTCGTTATTATTGGTAATTGGGAATGCCATGTTTTTCTACTCAGTTAAGGTTTTTATATGAAAATGAAAATTAAAAATATCAAAATAGTGAATCTAATATTAATCATTGTTGAGTTAAGCATTCCAGTTAAAAAGAATATATAATTTGGAGTAAGATTGAAAGAAACATAAAAACTTAGGTATAATTAGGCAGGTGTCATTCCCCCTAACCTTCAATTCTTCTCACTTATAGATTGAGCTAACTGAAGATGTATGTAAAGATTCATGTAGAATTTACTACTAATAATAGTAACTTACATTTACATAATAATTTAAGGTTTGCAAAGTGCTTTGGACTTTTGTCACCTGTTGCTTGATCTAACTTTGGATTTCTCCCAAGATTTGAACAGAATTTACTCCAAAACTCTAGTGGACCCAGGATCTTCCTCGAGGAGGTATTGCCTCCAGTAGTGTAGATTGAAACCCATTCACATCTTCCTACTCCATGCATAGCTTGACAAGTATCCTCTTATAAATGCACCCAGCATGTCAGGGGCCTTCCTCACGTTCTGTCTTCATTATATTATCAACTTGGGCTACTGTTCACATGTTGTACCTTGCTCTTATTAAATGATTCGTCCTTTGTTTTTTTAAACCCAATCCTCTTTGTCTGATGACATCCTTAATATCACTTTCCCAAAATAATTCTTTTAAATGTGGGGTAGCCGGCATATGTCTATGATGAACTTCTCTATTGCCCATTGGGACTCTTCTAATGACAACAAAGACAACTCCCATGTAAATGGGAACACAGATTTAAAACTAAAAGGGACCATAGAAATCAGGTCCAAACTTTTAATTTTACAGATGGGGAAACTGAGGCTCCAAGGAGTGAAGAGACTTGACTAAGATTACATAAACATCAAAGGCACGTTTTGAACTGAGATCTCACTCCAATTCAAGTCCTCTGTTTACTAGATAGGGCTGATATTCACTTTAAGATTTGTATCACACTGAGGTAGTGTAGTGAATAGAGCATCAGCCCTGGAATCAGGAGGACCTGAATTCAAATCCAGCCTCAGACACTTGACACTTACTAGCTGTGTGACCTTGGACAAGTCACTTAACCCCAATTGCCTTGCCTTCCCCAATCCAAAAAAAAATTTTTTTTAAGATTTATATCACTTTAAGGTTTGCAAAACACTTTTCTCACAATGGTGTTATAAATATTTAAAATTTTACTATCCTCAATTTACAAATTGCAAAACTGGGGTTTGGAGAGGTTGGGGCATGCCCAAGATCCCTCACAGTGAGTATTCATCAGAATGACATGTCTTTTAACTGTCCAGCATGCTTTCCACTATACCCTTTTTGTTAATAGACCCCATACAGCCCTGAGAGCTCCAACCAACTTGATATCAAAAGCTCATTGCAGGTGGCTTGCTTCCAGACTTTGATCTTCTCTCTAATGAGAAGAGACACTTGACTATTTCATACTTTAACCAGAACCATAAAGAGGCTTCCATGACCTGCTATTTCAATTTAGTCAGTCAGTCAATAAACATTTATTAAGCACCTACTACATGCCAGGAACTGTGCTAAGGAGGAAGACAACATGCCAAACAACTATGCGCAAACTGTTTCCAGGATAAATTGGGAGCTATTGGTAAGCTGGGGAAAGGAGGAGTAATTGGTCAGCAGATGAAGGGGATAACCACAGAGCAGTTCCTAGGCTCCAAACATTTATCCATTCCCTTTCTTGCAGGAACTGGATGGAGGCAAAAACCTTTTGGGGCTGGACACCCAGTAGAACTCATCAGTTACAAGGTGTAGGATCTATGTGTCCTCATCACTGATCTGAAACCAGGCTTGTGGCATGTCATGGGAGGGGACAAGTATTCTGTTCATAGCTATTGCAGGACTGGCCATAAGAGAATTGAGGAAATGGTGTCAAAAGAAGAATTAATTTACTCTTTTGGGGTTCATAGCTAGGCTGGTTCTAGGATGGCTTAAGGGTCTGGCCAGGCCCAATGACATTAGACTCCTTTTGCAGTCATCTCTCTCTAGCTAAACCCATATGACCCAAAAGGGAGGACGTAGGATTGGGGAGTATCAATGACACTGAGCCCCAAAACATGGATCTCTGATAGTTAATTACTCCTCAGGAAGAAGATATAGATAGAGGGAGACAAAGGGATGGAGTGGGGTAGATAAGAGAAAAAGGAAGACAGTGTGTAGGGTAGTGGGTGGAAAGTATGTGTTGTAGAGACTATTTATGTTTTACGTATTGGGGATAAGGATGGGAAGCAAAAGCTTTGTAGAGATCGTGTGCATTCGTGCCTGTATCTGCTTATGGAGATGTGAGTGCATGTCTGTGCATATGAGGGGTACATGCCGTAGAGAAGATGACCTACCATCAAGCAGCTCTTGAACTGACAACACCTTTGGGCTATAAAGGAAGGGAGGGTCCTGTCAGCCTTCCCATACTTGGAGTTAAACCTACAAGATTGATAGTGCTGGAAACTCAACCTCCTCCTCTGAGAAGCTCTTCCATGTCCTGGCCTGCTCTTGACTTCTGGGATGACCCCATCAGAATATCAGAACCAAAGGGGCTTAAGTCCTTTTTTGTAGAAATGAGGGGGCTGAGCTCAGAGAAGGTCCAGGACTTGTCCAGGTAAGATTAGCAGCAGAGATGAAGCTAGAACCCAGGTGTCCAGACTTTAGGGCTAAGTCTTCAAGGACAGGAGAGACACAGCTAGATGAAGAAGAGAGGGAAGATGTCCACTCTCAGCATAGAGGACAGATGGCAGGTGGGGACAAGAAGACTATGCTTTATGCCCTGCTTTTCTACAGGATGTGGATACCCTATGGACAGCTAACATTAGCAAACTGACCACCACCTGCCTCACTTTCTATCACAAGCCTTTTGACTCTTCCAAGCCTAAAGCCCTGCCTGGGGCCTGAGAACAGTCTGAACCCCCCTCATTTTTTTGATCCCTTCATTTTACAGATGGGGAAACTGAGACCCAGAGAAGGTGAAGAACTTGCCCAAAGTTAGGCAGCAAGCCAGAGGCAACATGATGATTGAAACTGGAACCTGGGTCTCCTGTCACTCTCAAATTAAAAGATAGAGAGCTGGAAGGGACCTTATGAGATCCAGTCCAATAGGTCATTTTTACAGAGGGGGAAGCACAGGCCCAGAGAGGTAGTCTGATTTGCCCAGTGTCATATGGGAAGTAGCTGGCAGGGCTGGGTGTCCTGTTTGCTTTCTCCAAATCCAGAGCTCTTCCTAGCACCCCAGGGCCCGAGGCTCTCTCAATCTCGAGCTCCTCCCTAGTCTCTACCATTCTTTTCCTGATTCTTTACAGCTTTACCTGTCTTTCCTTTTATCTCACCTATACCCAAAAAAGGGTCACAAACCTCTTTCTTACTCTCCCATCTGTCTCTGCAGGCCCTAAATCACATTTCCCTCTTCTTCTCCCCTGCCTAAAACAGTCAGACCCCAACCAAATCAGAGAGATTCAAAGTCTTGGGCCTAAAAAAAATCTTAGAAACTCTCCAATCTGAGACATACCTGAACAGGAGTCCTGACAAGTGGTTCAACAGCTCCCACATAAAGACCACTAGGGAGAGGGAACTCTTTGGAGAAGCCCATTCAGATGCTGGACCAATTTAAACTTCAATGATTAAGAAATTGTCTTGTAGGTGGAGCTGAAATCCTTCTCTCTTCACCTTCTACCCAACAGAATGTAAGTACCCTGAGGGCAGGAACTGCTTCATTTTTGTCTTTGTATGCTCAGTGCCTGGCTCATAGTAGGTGCTTAATACGAGCCTATTGATAGACTAGTCCTGTGTCTGACCCAGAACAAATCAAATCTGTCCTTCATACAACAGCTCCTCAAATGCTGATGACAATTTTTTATGTCCCTACTAAGTCATCTCTTTCACTAAGTCTTTCACCTGATCTTCCTATGGCATGGTAACCCCTCACCATCCTGGCTGCTTTCCTCTGGTCACACTCCAGCTGGTCAATCACTGCCTGCAACTATGGCCTCAAGAGCAGACACAGCTCAACAGTTAAATCCCCTGCCCTCATTTAAATACTCCAGGGTCCCTTTAACAAAACCCATGGCCAGAATTTTCTGCTCCCACATCACTAAGCAGAAGCTTCCCTTCCTTCCTGTGTCCTTATGCCCCTTACACACCTCCTGCTTGAGATGCCTGGCCTTTCCCCCATCCCTCCCTGCCCCTTCCTGTCTTTACAACTTCACTCAGATTTTGCTTCCTTCAGGTAGTCTCCCTAAATTGGGAGGAAGCATGTTATAGTAGAAAAGAACATCTGGTTTGATGCTAAGCTAAGGTCCCAGGCTTTTGCTCCTGTTCCTGCCCATAATTCCCTGGGGTTTTTTTGTTGTTCAGTTGTTTCAGTCCTGTCTGACTCTTCATGACTCCATTTGAGGTTTTCTTGGCAAAGATACTGGAGTAGTGTGCCATTTCCTTTTTCCAGCTCATTTTACAGGTGAGGAAATTGAGGCAAACAAGGGTCCAGATGTGAACTCAGGAAGTCTTCCTGACTTCAGACCTGGCACTTTATCCACTGCACCAACCTAGCTGCCCACAGGGTTGTTGTGAAGGTTCAATGGAAGAGGGGATGGTAAAGCACTTTTCACCCACTAAGACACCACATACTCCACACAGGATTGAGACTTGTGACCTAAATCATCCTCTGCCCACTCTCCTGCCCAAATGCTTGTATCCGGGTGAATTCAGGTTAAAATGATAGGGGTGAAGATGGGAGGAGGGCTCTTGAAGGGCCCAATGGAAACGATAGTGAGTATGAGGTTCAAGGCTTCCTGGGCCTTTGTCTTTGGGGTCCTTCTCCTCCACAGGGCCAGGGCTGAGGGAGGCCATTCCATTCTAAGGCCCCGCCCTGCTAGCTCCAAGTCTTCAGAAATCCCTTGTGTATCTTTCCTAACCATCTTTCTCCTCTTTCCAGCCTTTTCATGCTGCACTTAAGGAATTTCTCACACCTCAACCTGCCCAGACCCAGGCACCTTCCAAGAAATCATCTCTGAGGTTAACACCCTGATTCTAGGGATCGCACCTAACTCCATTGGCCTCAGTTTTTAGGAAGGAGGGGGAAGGCAGGGCTTTTGAGGAAGGGAGCAAAGGAGAGAGGATGAGGAATCCCTGACCCAGCCTGGAAGCCCCTCCTCCACTGTTTCCTCCACATTCCCTGGCTTCAAGGGGATTGGGAAGGAAAAAGGTTAATGAGAAACTTGTTCCCAATTCTGCCACAGCCAAGGGGACATCTGACATGCATCCTGCCCTTGGTTTAGCTGTTTACCATCCACCCCCTTTCCAGGATGATTGTTAGCTCAGTTAATTGGTCATAGTAGGTTTGGTGACCAAAAGAGACAGCTCCACACTGCACTAATGGTCCAGATTTATCAGCTACAAGCTAAATGGCTGGGGCTCTTTCTGAGCCTAAAAACCTATTTTAACAAAACAAACCATAACACCTCTAATGAGCCCTGAGGCCCCATCATAAGATTCAGAGGAGGAAGGGGATCTTAGAAATCATCTACTCCCGCTTCCTAATTTCTACAAATGAGGAAACTGAGGCCCAAAGAAGAGAGATGACTTGTCCAATATCACACAAAAAAGTCAGGGAGCTTGGCTTCCAACCCGGGTCCTCTGATGCCAGATGCATTGCTCTCTCATTTGCCCTTGGCATCACAATGGTTCATATCTCTATAGCCCCTCGGCTTATTAGTACCCGGGTGGCTAAATCTACAGTCAGGCTGACCTGTGAGTCAAATGCTCTGTGACCCTAGGCAAATCCCTTAACTGCTACCTGCCTCAGTTTCCTCATCTGTAAAATAGGAATAATAATAGCATCTCCTTCCCAGGATCAAATCAGAGACATTTTGCAAATCTTTATAGCATTATGTAAATGTGAACTGTTATTATTTCTAGAGTGCTTTACCACTTTTTATCATTACTTTTAATGAAAATCCTCTTCTTTCATAGAATTCAAATAGTAATGGTCCTGGGATATAGCTTTTATCTATTATTCTTTTATCTGTTCTGTGGACTCTGGCACAGGTGGGTCAGCTAATTTTACTCTGTGCTGTTGAAGGAAATAAAGTCCTGGGGTATGAGGTTACCTTGGGTGGGCTTTCAGAGAGTGACCTGGGTACTCTTCAGCCCATCCTGCTCCCCCATGATTCTCAGGTCCTCAGCAAGGTCTCTACAACCTGAAGTCCTTATCTTCCCTGCACTGTAGAGGTCATGAGTGGCTGGCATGGTGACATCTATTTTAAATGCTTTGGAAAGATTTTATGGATCTATGTTATGTCCTAGAGATATGAGGACAATGGTTCAATCTGTGATAATGTTACTGTTGTTACTCTGGGTTGTAGCTTGGATTTTGTCAATGGGGGTGGGGAGGTTCTCAAAGAGGAAACTCCTCTATCAGTGTAGATTGGCATCGACTTGGCAAAACAAGAGATTTACTTAGAGTAGTGAGAAGTTCAATGACTTTCCCAGGGTCACACAGCTGGTATGTGTCAGAGTATTATTATAATTAATGGCACTTACAGTTCCTATAGAGATTTAGGGTTTGCCCAGCCCTCTCCCTACTAGCTGGCAGCTAGGAAGCTCAGTGGATAGAATACTGGGCTTGAGATCAAGAAGATTCATCGTCATGTGTTCAAATCCAGCCTCAGACATTTCCTAGCTGTGTGACCCTGGGCAAGTCACTTAACCCTGTTGGCCTCAGTTTCCTTATCTGTAAAATAAGCTGGAAAAGGAAATGGCAAACCACCTCAGTATCTTTGCCAAAGAAACCCCAAATGTGGATCACAAAGAGACATGAATCAATAGCAACCCTCCTATGACTCTGTGAGGAAGGGAGGATAAGGATTATCATCCTCATTTTACATGTGGGGAAACTGAGCTCCTTATAGAGGAAGTGACTTATACAAGGTGATACTTGGAGTTCCTGGCAGAAGTAGGACTATAAGTCAGGTGTCCTGCCACCTAGGTTAAGGTTTTTTCTATCACCTAGTTGAGGCAACAGCTGGTAGCACAGTAGATAGAGAACTAGGGCCCTGAGTCATAAAGGCATGAATTCAAGTCCAGCCTGAGATACTTACTAGCTGTGAGAACCTGGGCAAGTCACTTAACCTCTGCCTCAATTTCTTAACTATAAAACACCTACTTCTCTGGGTGGTCATGAGGATTAAATGGGATAAGATTTGTAGAAAGTGCTTGGCACAATGCCTGGCATGGGATAGACTCTATCTAAACACTTTTCCCTTCCTTTTTCCCTGTGACTCCCTGACTCCTGCAGAAGGGTTCTTTCCCGAAAGGCCCTCCCCTTTAAGTACAGTTTAAAGGTTGGCAAGATGCTTTACATATGTAATGGGAACATCATTTAATGCTTAAGTCAGGTGCTCTGTTATCTCTATCTTACAGGTAGGGAACTGGGCTGAGAGGTTCAGTGTCTCATAGTAAATATCTGAGGAAAATTGGAACTCAAGCCTTTCTGACTCAAAGTCCAGCACTTTAATCTACTAAACCACCTAGCTGACCATTAGAGAGTGTCAGAACCTTTAAAAATTAGCCACTCGTGCCTCTAGTCAAGGATGTGAGCTTTCATGAACCTCTGGTCCCCAAATATTCCAGGAAACGGAATAGGGCCTACAGACATCAAAGGATACAAAAGATCATGGGATTTAGAATTCACAGGGCTCTCAGGGATGAGAGATTTAGAGCTGGAAGGGACCATAGGCATTAGCTAACCCCTTCATTTTACAGATGAGAAAACTGAGGCCTCAGAGAAATTAAATGATTTAGAATTTTCTCATTGTATGGAAGTCCAGAAGGACAAAGTCATTTTAGCTTTTGCCTTTGTGGTCCCCCAAGGCCTTGCACATTTGAGGTATTTAACATGCTTGCTGAATTGCCCGAGATTGTTGCCCTTAAGTGAAGGGACAGTTTGAACCTTGGTCTCCTGATCCCCAAGTCATTCTTTCCAGCATCCTATTCCTCAAATTTGCAAAGAAGATAAGTGGTAGGTACCAGGTGGATTAGTATGGGGAAAAACTTGGCCTGAGAGAAATGACCCAATTGAGCTCAGATGATTAGCCCTCAAAGAGTTTGCTGAACAGGTGTTCCCCATTGTCAGCTGTCAGTGAGACTCCCCAGCAGCAAACAGCCTCCCAGCAGAGGTCCCTTGGCCCAGAGGGGCACAGACCCATCCCTTCCTAGTCTGTACATCACCTCATGCCACAGGCCAACGTGACCACCCAAGCCTACTGCTGCCAGCACTGTCTTCACAATGCTCAGGGCAGGGTATTGATTGACATTGGCTTGTTATACATACCCATGATTACACAGTCCAGCCTTCTGTTTAGGCCTCCAGCTGTCTCTGACCTAGGTCTCTGAGAGAGAACAAGACCTAGAGAATCACATTAGAGGATCTCAGAACTGGAAAGGACCAGAGGCCATCTAGTTCAACCTGAGCCCCTACAGGCAATACCCTCTGCCATATCCCCAACAAGTGGCCATCTAGCCTCTGCTGGAAGACCTCCAGTGACAGAGAATTCCTTCCCAGGCTGCTCAGCTCATTCCACTTTCCCATCATTCTGATTGTTATGAAGCTTTTCCTGCACAGAGCTGATACTTGCCTCACTGCAAACTCCACCTGCTGCTGCTGGTTTTACTTTCTGGGGCCAAGCAGGACAAGATTAATCTCTTCCATAAGTCACCTTTCAAATATCTGAAGACAGCTCCCATATTCTCTCTAAATCTTACCTTCTCTATGAGGAATTCGGAGAAACAAGGGAAGACATATGAAGGGGTGCCAAGAGAAGAAAACAAAAGCAAGAAAACAATGTATGTGAGGACTACAATAAAGTAAACAAATGCCTTAAAACAGTCAAACTCTGTACTGTCCAACCTCAGTCCTAGAGGAATGATAGAGAAATATAGTCCTTCCTTCTCTCAGCAGAAAAGTGGGGAGCACAGATGTGGAAAGCGGTATTTGCTCACACACTCAGATGTGTTTGTCATGGTCTTGGCTTTGCTTAAATGTTTTGAGTTACAAGGAAGGACTTATTACTGGTGATGGTAATGAGGAAATTAAGGTGAAATAACCGTTGTATAAAAACAAAAGGTAATCATAAAACTTAGAAATAAGTACATAAGTAAAGCTCTTCTCTAGGCTAGACACGCCCAGTTCCTTCTACTTAGAATCAACAGGATTGTAGGCCTTTCCTGGTCCCTGTAACTGATGGTGACTCCCTCAAATCACTGTGTATTTTGCATATATTTGCATATATGCAAATACAGGTTGCCTAGACTGTAAACTCCTTGAGGACGGGACTGTTAACGCTTTTTTCTTCTCTTCCTCAGTGTCTGGTACAATTCCTGGCTCACAGTAAATGATTAAAAAAACGCTCATTAATCGGTAGACTGAGGGATGATAGTTTAGTTTAACCCTCCCCACTCTCATTCCCAAAGGCTCAGAAAACAGGTGCCTTGCCCAAAGTCACATAGCTAATAAATAGTAAAAGCCAGCATTCAAACTCAGGTCTCCTGACCCAAATGCAATATTCTTTCCAGAACACCACATTAACTCTACAACTTGAGCATTAGCTTCAAAAGACATCTAGTCCACTCTTCTTTGATGTTCAGAGGAAACTGAGGAATAGAGAGAGGAAGGGACCAGATCAAGGTCACACAGTAAGCTTGTGGCTGAGCCCCATGTCCCCTAAATCCCAGAACCTAGGGCTCTCTCCCTTACATGAGAAACAGCCTCCTCTCCATCCCTCCCCCCACAATCCAATCTGGCAGAGCTGGGGAGAGGTGCCAACACTCAGTGCTGTTGGCTGGGGGTGGAAGCCAGGCAGCCTGAGATGTGTGGGAAGAGCATTTAAAAAAAAAATTTTTTTTGTCGTCTTTAGCAAACCCGGGCCCCCGTTTCCAAGCTGTGCTCCCAAGCTCTCGGCCGCATGACGCAGCCGTGGTGAGAGGGTCCGGGGGCGGGAGGGGAGAAGGAGCCCCTCCCCCAGCCAGCTACTGGGGGTGGGATGTTTAGGGGCACCCCTGGGGAGGCAGGCCTGAGCCAAAGCTTCCTCCAGGCCAGAGGCAGAGGCGGCTTGTGCCCCCGCCCCCCAAGCAAGCAGACAGGCTAGATTAGGTCAGGGAAGTACAGAGGGGCCGAGGACAGACACCTGTGAGGACAGGCTCCCAAAATAGCTTGCGTTCATCTCGCATTTTCTGGTTCCAAAGGCCTTTTACATCTGCCATCTCTTTTGATCCTCATAATAGTCCTGTGAGGCAGGTATTGTGTTATTATCCCCATTTCACAGAGGTGGAAACTGAAGCCCAGAGAGGGTTTGGGATCTGCCCACATCCAGATGGGGAATGAGTGTCAGAGCTCATTAGAATCTGGCCTTGGGATGCTGCCTAGGACTAGGCCTGCACACCTAGCTGCCTCTCACAACTCCCTAGTAAGTGGCTGAGGGGGAGGCAGGATTTCAGAATAACAATAATAAGAGGGAGCATTTATTAAGCACCTACTATGTTCTGGGCACTGTGCTATGTCCTACAAATATTATGTTATTGGTTCTCCCGCAACCTGGGAGGTAGGTGATAGTATTTTCATTTCATAGCTGAGGAAACTGAGGTAGACACAGGCTAAGTGACCCACCCAAGCACACATAGCTATTAAGTATCTGAGGCAGGATTTGAACCGAGGTCTTCCTGATGCCAGCCCCTATTCACCACAATGCCTAGCTGCCTCTGGTGAGTCCTGAAATAAGAATCAGATGACTTGGCTTCTAGGCCCCCTTCAGCTACCGATTTTAAGAATTAATATCGTCCCTCCACTAAGACAGTAATCTCCTTTAGGTCAGAAAACTGTTCTACCACAGCAGAGCTGTACCCAGGGTTAGGTATCCTCCAAAAGTATTTGTTGGATGATTTGTAATTTGCATAATTTTGTTTGGAAAGTTCCATATAAGTGAACTTTCCAAACAACTGAAGCTCACCCCTTTAAGCATCAAAGATTTTTTTAAAAAAAGAAATTTAAGACAGAAGTGTTTGTAAATTCACTGGCCTCTATCTTGGATACTCAGAGGACTCTTGATTTCTTTTCTGGTGCTATTTGTTCTAGATAGAAGTTACAAGATTAATGCTGCTTACTATGGTACAGTTAGAAAGAAATCTGGATGTGGAGTCAGATGACTTGTGTTCAAATCTCAGCTCTATATCAGGTACGATTGGACAAGTCACTTAACCTTTTTCAGCCTCAGTTTCCTCATATGAAAAACTAAAGGACTGAGTTAGATGACTCTAAGGTCTGTTCCAGTTCCTCTATATGTTCCCACCTATCTTTGTGTCCTTCCAAGTGTCCATCAGAGACACTGAGGCTGGCTTTGGCAGAACTCAGGGCTGCGCAGCCCTACCTCTGGCAGAGGAGGGTATTTAACAAGTCCTTTAGACAAGAGATTCCCAAACTTCATTTTGCAAACTCAATTTATTTCAATTCAGTTGCATTCACAATGAGCACCGAACTTTCCGGAAAAGAGAAACACAGTGTGACGTAATGGAAATAACACTGGCTTGTGAGTCTGAAGAACTGAGTTGTATTCCTTCTTGCCACTAAGTGTGATCTTAAACTGGTTCTCTTCCTTCTTTAGGCCTCAATTCCCCAGTTGTAAAGTGGGACTTGATCATTCTTGCCTCAATCTGCTTCCTCGTCCTACTGGAAAGATTCAGTGTATAGCTAGTTATGGTTGCAACAAGTAACTGTAACTTGCAAAGAGCTGTACGCAACATGTATAAAATGTAAGAGACTGCAGACCACATGGTCTGTAAGAGGCTACAAATGGGAGCTGAGGGTAGAGAAGTGATGCCTCAAAAATCAGACAACAGCAGATCTTACCCTTTATGCCAGGTCAGAAGTTGGAGCCTGGAGGGACAGATGTGTTCCACATTAGGTCAGGTAGGAAAAGGCGAGCACTTAGGCTGGATGGTACTGGAGGCTTAAACCAGGGTGGGGCAGGGGGATATAGCCATACAGGGACAAAGCACAACAGGGCAATCAGCTTCTTGAGCTTGCCCTGGGCATAACAGTGGTGAAAATTGTAGCTGAAATTTCTTTAGTGCTTTATGATTTTCTGTATTCTACAAAGGAAAAGACTTTGTATGTAAACCTCAAAGTTAGAGAAATGTGGCATTACATCAGCCCACTTGATCTTCACAACAATCCTGTGTGGTTGGTAGTATGTATTGATATTTTCTCCCCTTGGACCTGTGATTTCAATACTGTGGGGAGCCCTCCAGTGTAGAAATTCCTTCCACCAATGTAGAATGATGACCCATCTATAACTTACAGTCTTTTGTTTGTTTGTTTTTTGGAGGGAGAAAGGCCGGGTAACTGGGGTTAAATGACTTGCCCAAGGTCACACAGCTAGTAAGTGTTAAGTGTCTGAGGCCAGATTTCAACTCAGGTCCTCCTGACTCCAGGGTTGGTGCTCTACTCATTTCAACAACTAGCAGCCCCTATAACTTAACAGTCTTAAGCGAGTTATCTGGAGACCATGAGAGGATAAGTAACTTGACCATAATCTTAAAACTAGTATATGTCAGAGATGAGCCTTGAACCAAGATCTTTCCAACTTCCTATCCACCATGCTATGCTGCTTCTAGGACAGGTGTTATTCCCTTCCCCCCAAATCCTATACCACCTTAAGGCCCAGCTCAATGCCTACAGGAACTGCCAACCTCAGCCACTCTAAGATTTATTAGTCTCTTTTATTAACTACGACAACTCACATTTAAACAGTATTTTAAGGCTTGAAAAGTACTTTCCTCACAATAAGTCTGAGACAGAAGTAGGTAGCATAGATATCATCACTCCCATTTTACAGATAATAATCTGAGGATCTGATAGATAAAATGGCTTGTTCATACTCAGCCACATGGTCAGTGTCAGAGGTGAGTTGGTATGTGGAATCCAAATTCATGTTCTTTGCACTGTAATATTCTGCCTCTCCCTTCTTCTCCAAACTTATAGAGAGTTTATTTGGAGAATTCAGAACTGAAAGGGACCAAAGACCAGCTAGTCCAGTTCCATCATTTTCTGGAGAAGGATCTAAGTAGCTATGCAGATAATAAGTAGCAGAGCTACCTATTGATAAATCAGATGCAGGTCCTCTGATTCCAAATCCAGTCTCCCCATAGCATGGTCCATACCCACATGACTTAGCCCTAATTATGAACTGTCTAATATTAATTGCTATCATTCCATGCGAAGGAGTCTTGATTCCCCTACTTTACTGCCTGTTCCTGACGGGGTTGTTCTTCTTCATCTGAGTGCCCCTTAATGCCTTGCCTGGCACAGGCCTAGGTCCTCTTCAGGTGCTCGGTCATTACTTGGCTACATAGATGAAGGAAGAATGGGGGTAGAAAGGTGGGGAACAGGGAGTCTCTCTGGATACAGGGAAACCTGCTTTTCTCTACCTTCCTTCCTTGCTCCTGGTTCTGTGCTTTGGAAACAATTAGGGGAAATTTGCTTTGTCTTCTCTAGGAGAGCCCTTCAAATACAAGGAGACAGAAATCGTCTCCATTGCCCACTCTCCTATTCTGCCATCCTCACCAAGCTGGCTCTTATCCAGGTTAAACACCTGAAGCTTATAGAACCTGGTCTCCCCAGCCACTTCCTACCATGGTCTTACTCTTTTGTAGGATCCCTAGTGCCTACATTCATTCATGATATAAGGCAGTGTTAAGCATTAAGAACCAAAGAGAAATTAAAACAGTTCCTGCCTTCAAGGAGCTTACATTCTACCAAGGAGCTGGTCAACATCTCTCCTGAAACATGGTATCCCAATTAATCCTTGTTCTCTGTAGGGATATTTATCTGTCGTTGCTTTAATTTTTTTTTTTTTGCCATCTCAGTGCCATGTGAAACACAAACTACCTAAAGCAAGTTTTTCAAGAGGGCTCATTAGCTCCCAACCCTCCCTGGTGTTGACTACATACAAAATAGGCTGCATAACATCATCGAACGCCATCTAGCCCTCTCCCAGTCTCCAATGCACATAACCCTGCTCCCCTTATCCCAGTGGAAGACACAAGAAAGGGTTCAGGACTCCCCAGCCTAAACCCTGGAAGCTCCCCCAACCTAAAGACAATAAACAATTAAAGTAGACTCCTCTTGAACTGTACGCCTACAGTTCTAGTTGGGTTTGATCTTTTTCTGGGTCACAGCCCACCCCCACCCCCCAAACCTGGGCCACCACTTTGCAGATGTGTGTCCTTGGTCACTTAGGGAGACAGAGGAGGAGAAAGATGTGCACAGTCCTAGGCCTGGTGCAGACCATTCCTATTGCCAGATACACAAGCCTTCCTAGGGCAGGCCCAGGAGCATCATCTTTGCTCAAGGATGATGGGAACAGCAGCAAAACAAGATCCTGTCACTCTTTCAATTCCACTTGCTCCCCACTCCAAACATACATACACACTGACTGAGAGCCACTCTATCTGTACATGCCCTGGTAGCCTCCAGCTCAAAGGCAAAACAGACAATTGCCACCCTGGAAGAGGAGACTTAGCCTAAGAGGATCCTTTTGGGGAGTCCTAGGACATAGCTGGCTGTTATAACTATGCACCACTACTGATGCAGCTTTCCCTCCCTCCCCCTTATCACACACATGTACACAAAGACACATAAAAACATACAGAGACAGACATACCACGCATATGCACCTAGGTATATAAAGGCACACATGTAAAGACAGGCAAAGACACGCAGAGATACATGTAGAGGCATACAGAAATATAGACACACTCAGATGCATACCACATATGTCCAGATACATGCATGAAAATATACCACCACATACATTCACAGAGATACACTGTGTCCAGATCACTAGTATTTCCAGTACCTGCTGGGAACAGATTGATCAGCCCCTCAGTGGCAGGTCAGGATGGGTCCCTAAGGCTGTCTCACCACCTGTGGAGCAGCCAGACCCTCAACCCCACAGCTCCCCGTGGGCCCTAATGACAGCAACAGGCCCCAGCTTCAATAGAATCAATACCCAGGTTATTTCTTTGCCATCCAAAGGGCTTTTGACAGCTTCAGCTCTGCCCTGTCCATGGTATCTACAAACCGCACCCCTTTCCCACCCCTCTTCTGTAGTCTCAGATTCCCTTCGGTCCTAGTGTGGCCCCAGGCTCTGGAAATTCTTAGGGCTCTGAAAGAACTTAACCCACTCAGCCCCTTCCTTGGCACCTTGTCTGGTTTGGGCAGCAAACATCATCAGATTTTCTGAGTCAGTCAACCTAAAGGAGGGAGACCAGTTTCCAAAGAGGGGGAGGGTGGATGGAAGGGGCAGTCTATTCCTAAGAACCTCCAATGCTGCACCCTCTTTGACCAGTCAGGCCCAGGAGATCTTCCTTAGGGTCTCAAGTTCCCTCTCAGACCTGAAGCTTAAGGCCTACTCATCAGCAGAAATCTCTGGCCAAACCTAGTTTAAATGGTGGTCATCCTTGTCTGGGGTGCACTGGGGGCCTAATCTTGCTAGAGTAGCCACCAATAGGAGGGGGAAAGGAACTAGCCATCTGATCCTTTCCATGGAGTTAGGCCCATGGAGCCTTAGCAGGTGGGGTGGGGGGAGAGGGAGGAAGGGACCCTGTGTCTGGATTCTTTCCCTGCCTTTAGCTTTGAGTTGTGGGTTGCTGAGCCGAATCAGGCAGAAAGGGGATAGCTAGAGACCCAGAGAGGAGGTTTCCTTAGCCTTTTTCCAGTCTCCCTCAGGGGATATAGCAAAACCTGCCCCAGTTGTGGGAAGGGGTGCCCAGGTTGAAAGACTGAACATCCTGACTGAGGGGGTGAGCCGGGCCTGGACTCAGAAGCCGGAAGGAGGAGCTAGAGGGGACCCCTCTGCTTCCATACCTTTCAGTGTCCAGTGCTCATTATCCTTCTCTTGCCCCATTTTCCTTAAGAAAGAGAGGGCAACTTTCCCAGGGTGGTTGGATGCCCCCCCCCCAATATTAGCCAGTGGAACTCAATTTCGCCAGCCTCTACCCCTCTATCACCCTTCATTCAAGGGTTCCCCCCTCCAATCCAATTCCCCTTCCTGTTGTATTACTGTTGTATTACAACAGTCTCTGGTTTTTGCTTAAGAAAAAAAAAAGCCCAACATAACAGAGAAAGCCAGGAGAGATGGAGAGAAAGGCATAGGACACAGAGGCAAAGCCCCACACGGCGAGTCACATGTCCAGGTAACACACGTCCCCCTCCCCCCAGGCGCACAGAAGCCTCCGGCACATCTGGACACATCTGGACTTGCAGCACCCGGGCCCACACCCCCTCCTCCTCAGCCCAATTCTGCCTTTGAGGGAGGGACCCAGGCGTCCAAGGCAGCCCCCCTCAGGCCACGTGAGACCCCCCCCCCCCGTCCCTCCCGGAAAGGCGCCCCCACCACCAGGGCCCGTCCACGTGCATTTCGCAGTAAATTCCTCCAGCAAAGGCCCCTGCCCCCATCCCTATACACATTGGTCAGAGTCCTATGTACAGCCTGCACTAGGGGCCTTGGCTATGACCCGCCCCCAAACCCCTGTCTTCTGAGTGGGAGCGCCCCCCAGCTTTCTTCCCAACACCTCCCCCCACAGCCACCCGGCGAAGGACCGGGACGCTAGGGGTTGGACAGTACAAATCCCCCTGGGGTTCTTAGAATCTAAGAAGAGGGGGCGGGCCGGGCGGTCCTTCCAGGATTGAGGAGGGGGCTGCCGGGCACCAGTCTTCCCCGGCACACACATGCACCCCACCAGGATTGAAGAAGGGGCTACCCAGGGCCCCAGTGTTTCACTACTATCTCCCCTCCCTGAGAATGAGGAAGAGGCGGTCTGGGGCTACAGGACCATTACCACCCCCGTGGGGTTCGGTGGATCAATAAGGAAAGGGGAGGATACCCTGGCACAGTGACCCTTTCTCCCGGGATGAGGAAGTGGCTGCTAGGGGCCGCAGTGCGCTCCCCCTTCTCCAGGCTCTGTGAATTTATGAGGAGAGGGCTGCCCCAGCACAGTGACTACCTCCCCTCAGACGAGGGGGGAGCCGCTCTGGCCCCTCTCTTCCCCACCCCCGCCCAGGGATAAAGAGTAGACTGACCAAGCTGGGGATGCTCCTCTGGAATGAGGATAGGGATGCCCCGCTGCAGTGAAACCAGCCTCCCCCACCCTGCCCCCGCCACCCCTCAGCCCGGCCCCTTCCCCAACCCTGGCCCGGCTCACCTGCGCTCTGTTTCCCCGGCCGCCTCCCCGGGCCATGCAGCGCACACGTCTCCGCGGTCCCAGCTCGGCCGCTGCGCTCCCGGTCGGACTCCGGCTCCGGCTCCGGCTCCGGCTCCGACTCTGATTCTGGTTCCGGATCCTGCTTCTGTTTCTGGTCGGGTTCCAGCTCCGTCTCTGGCTCCGGCACGGGTCCCTAAGCAGAGGCAACGGTGGCTCCGGCCCCCGCCCGCAGCGACCCGCACGGCCCCATGCCCGGAGATGCTGCAGGAGCCGCGGCCGCCCGAGATCCCCCGAGAATACGGCAGGAACGGCCGGGAGGGGCAGGTGGGGGAGAGCAGGGAGGGGACTGGAGAGGAGGGAGCGAGGCGCCGACCGGCTGCTCCCAAAACCAGGCACGGACCCGCGAGGGGTGGGACTAAGTGTGTAGGGGCGGAGGCGGGGGCGGGGGGCGGCCACAGAGGAAACAGTGAAGGTGGGGGGGTGGGGGTGGGACGCAGAAAACTGGGGCAGTGTGTGCCAGGCGGGAGGGGCCGCTGTGCGCCTAGTGGTGCAGCCGCCTAGAGCCAGCCTGCCCCGCCCCAGGCGCTGAGGGGAGGAGAAAACAGCACCAAGTTCCGACCATCAGCCAAGTGGATCAAGAACCCATCAGAGGAGGAAGAGAGCCAAAGTTAAGACTCAGTAAGGGTAGAGGCAGGTAAACTACGGTGCTTAGTCTAGGTGGGAGCTCAGGGTCCTAGAGGGTTAATCTGTTGCCAAAGTACAAGGCCAAGGCTCAGTCTGGGATTAGAGTAAAGTAGGGGGTCTTAACCTATGGTCCATGGCTGTGAAGTGGAATAAGAAAAAAAATACATCTTTATTTCAATATAATTGGTTCCTTTGCAATCCTCTGTATTTTATTTTATTCATTTAAAAATATTATTCTGAGATAAGAGGCCGTTGGTTTCACCAGACTGCCCAATGGGTCCATGACACAGAAAAGGTTAAGAATCTTGTCTAGGGCCAGAGTCAGGGTTCAGGCAGGAACTTGAGGATTGAATGTGCCTGCAATTAGTTACATCTCTAAGATTAAGTATGTTACAAAGTAGTCAGATCTCCACTCGGCAGAAGGCAGAGATTATGGGTTACTGGTTAGATGCTAATTTTGAGGGACAACTGCTCCAAGCTCTGTGACTATATACCAATATTTCTTTGACCTTCCTCTAAGCTCTATCCAGTTGTGAAGATCACTGTCCCAGGAATGTTGGGCCTCCTTATTTCCACTTCAGTCTGAGAGAAATCTGGTGGAGAAATAATCAGAGAGTACCTGAACTTCTTCCAGTACATTACTCTAGTACATTACTCTGGATAGATCTAGAGCTGAATATGAACCCCAAGCATCCCTTCTCCCCTCTGATAGTTAATAGAATGCCTCCCTTCCTTCAATGCTCACCTCAGGCTAACTCCTACAGGAAGACTATCCTGATTCTCTCTCTCTCTCTCTCTCTCTCTCTCTCTCTCTCTCTCTCTCTCTCTCTCACACACACACACACACACACACACACACACACACACACACTTTAGCTGCTAGACCTCCCCTTGGAAATTATTTTGTACATATTTTGTATTTAATTTTTAATGTACATGTTGTCTCCCCTAGCCCACAATAGAATGTAAGCTCCTTGAGGAAAGAAGGTAGTTAATTTATCTTTGTAAACCTCAACTGCAAGCATAGTGTCTGGCAGAGAGTAAGTAGTGCTTAATAATTTGCTGAATAAATGTCTTTTTTTCCAGGGCTATTTCTACCACACTTAATAAGTTAGTACTTAATAAATATTTGGGATGATAGGATCATAGATCTAGAAGGAGACCCTAGAGATGGTGTCAAACCCTCTCATTTACTAATGAGAAACAGGCCTAGGGACTTGTCCAAGGACGAATAGTAAGAGTCAGAGACTGAATTTTAACCATTGTTTAGGAGTCTTAGTTCTCACCCTGACTTTGCTGCTAACTCACTGTGTACCTTGGCCAAGTCTCTTCCCTCTCTAGATCTCAGGGTTTTTTCCTCTTTAGAATGAAGGGATTTGACTTAATCAAGTTCCTTCCTGCTATGAGATTAGATGAATGTGGAACGGGACACTACTGAACTACAACAAAAATTGTCAGAACAAGTTTGCTGGGAGCTCTCCATGGTCCTGATCATTCCTGGGTAGAATCATCTCCTTCCTTTGACCCTGTGAGACTAGAGTCAGGCTGCCCTTTTTCTTCCGACTTACTCTGTACGCATATAATGTCAGTTTCCTTCGAATTGCCTATCCCCCCAAAATATACCCTCCTTTCCTGAGGCTTCTTCTTATCCTGCTGACCCACATCCCAAGAGTAATTTTCAACATAAAAGATTGTTTTCTGTATTCCTGCTCCCCAGCATTTGCTAACTGTTCTCTCCACTCTGCCATCTCTTCCTACTGTCTTCCACAATCTGGACATCTCCATAGATTCATATATTTAGGTCTGGAAGGGACATTAAGGACTATCAAGTACCTCTCTGTCTTCATTTTATAATGAAATTGAGAACAAAAGAAAGGAAGAGACTTGCCCAGGGTCACACAATAAGTTGGTAACTCAGCCAGATCTCCTGGTTCCAACATTCTCATTCTCCACAGAAGGCATTTACTGAAACTGTGCATTGTCCAGAACCCAGATCCAATTCCATAACCTCCTTGGAGTTTTCCCAGACCTCTCTAGTCTAAGGTTATTTGAGCTATAAGAGTGAGTATGACAGTACCATTCACCTGGCCTTGAGCAGCCTCAGTCTGATGTCCTTATTCTCTTCTTATGTGTGGATCTTGTTCTCTGACCTAGGCTGTAAGTTTTGGAAGGTCAGGGTTGAACTCATCACTGAATTCTTAGGCTCATCTCGGGACTCTGAAAATGGATGGAAGGTGCTCAGGAAGTACTGAATTCAAGCTCCTTTAGGGCAAGGACTATTTAATTTTTGTGTTTGTTTCTTCAAAGCCTAGAACAATGCTTGGCACATAGCAGGTTATCAATAAATACTTGTTTTTAATTGGTAAATTGAAAAGAGTTCTAGCACTGGAATCAGAAGTGTTGGGTTTAAATTCCCCCATCTGATGCTTACAACCAAGGTGACCAAGTCATTTAACCTCCCTCAGTTTCTTCAATGGTAAAATGAGGGTGTTTGATTCAATTAGATATTCTTAATGATTTGTGGTGTTGTGGAACTCTCTGACAGTTTGGGGAACTCTATGGAACCTATTCAGAATGTTTTAAAATCCACAAAGTAAAATATGTGAAATTACAAAGGAAAGCAATTATGTTGAAAAAATAGCAATAAAAATATGCATTAAAAATTCATGGATTACAGGTTAAGAACCCTTGGACTAGACAGACTCTGAAGTCTCTTCTGGAGAGACTTCTTCCACAATCCTCCCACTTCTTCCATAATCCTATAATTGTCCCTTCCAGCTCAAAGGTTCAGATGTCTGACTGATTATTCATCTAGGCCTGGGGATCAAACTAGAAAAGGTTTAGGGGATTGGAATGATGGTGGACTAAGTCTCAGAAGTTTCCAGAAAGCTTTTTCTCCTTTTACTAAATCCTTATTGTGAATCTGATATCTTTTGACTGATTCTTTTTCCTCAAAGGAAATTAGAAAAAATGATGGGATAAATCTCATAAATGGAAGACACCTGGTCTCTGGTTCAATTTCCCAGATAGTGCAGGAATCTCCCCTACAGCATTACCAACAGTGGTCATCCAGTCTCTGCTCAAATGTTCCCAAGAGTGCCTGTCCCACTCTTGGGCAGCTATGATTGTCAGCAAATACCTTGTAACAAGCTGAAATCTGCCGCCAGGTCAACTTCCTGTCTTTTCCTACACACTACCCCAAGGCCTAATTTCACCCTCTAAGGTTCAGGCAGAACAATGTTGGTCTCTTTTCCCCATGATGATCTTGAAGTTAGATGAAGTCAGCTACAGCTATGACTAATAGTAGGCTCTGATTTTATGGTTCCATCATAGGATGGAAGGGAATTGGGAGGAAATTTGGAAATCTTCTAATCTAAACCCTTCATTTTGTTTACTTGTCAGACAGGATATTGCTGGAACAAAGGCACTAAGGAAAGGAGAGACAGGAGGGTTCAGTTCCCACAAGGTCAGATCAAGGCTTAGAAAGAACTGACTTGTCCAAGGTCCCTTGGCAAATGAGTGTCAGAACTGGGATTCTGGTGTTCTAAAGTCTCACCAGGGCCCTTTCTCACAGTCTTTCTAAACAGGTTTTCTTAAAAGATGATTCAGTGTCTTGATAGACATCCCACAGGATTATAGTGAAACTCTCTAAAGATTTGGAGGAGTAGAGGAAGGAGGATCATAGGATCATAGGTTCATAGATTTAGAAATGGAAGAGACCTCAAAGGCTTTCCAAGCCTCTCATTTTATAAATGACAAAATTGAGTAGCATAACCAGGCCTTGGATCCCAAATTATAAGGGGAAAATTATTTTTTTTAACTATTGCAAATATTTTAATAAGTGTTCTCTGCAAGGCATTTAAAACACCAGTTTGTGAGGATAAACTCCATTGGAGAGAGAGAAGACAGAACGCAGGTAGCCACGGAGCTGAGGAATTTTCTTGATTTGGGGTAGGATCTGAGAGTCTACTGTTTTCTGATCAGCCTCGAGCTGCTCTGTAATCTCGTATTTCTCTTTTTCTGTGTCAAAAATCTCTCCTTCTTAGTGTCTAGGTTTACGGAGCCTCTTCTTCTTGAAGTAAGCATCAGTAAGATGATTTGGAATTTTCACACCTGAAAGGTTAACTCATGTAGAAGTGGCAATGACAAATTTCTGATGAGTCCTTCTCAGAGGAACACGGTTGATGGTCAGAGGTCCAGTCACCAGTAGCAAGCCACTAGTCAGTTGCTTTAGGAAAACCACGCGCTTGCCCCTGTGGTGGCCAGTGAGCATGATCAGAACTGTACCAGGCTTGATGCTAGCTTGAAGTCTTCTCACATGCTGGCTAAAGGGCTTTTTGCCATGACTTAGCAGCTTTCTAGGCACATCCTCAGTAGGGTAATACCTAGGCATTTTGCGAATCTTTACCACTCGAGTTCCTCCATTCTTATCACCACCAACAGGCTTTGAGATAGTAGCAGGCACTTTGTCTTTCTTATTCCTTTCGATCCGGGTTTTGGGGGCAGCATATTTCCGCTTGTACATGGCTCTCCGAGAATACATGGCAGACCTGGAGTATATACCGATCCCTCGGGCCAGGACAGGGTTACGACTGCAATGCTTTCGAGACTTTTTGGCCTTTTCAGCTACATCTTCCTTTTTTTTTCTCTTTTTTTCCTTTTTGACCTTCTTTTCCTTGGGTGGCTTTTGGTCTGCCATCTTGAGAGATGGGAAAGAGTGGGAAAATTATTTTTAAGGTGACCAAAAAGTCAAGCAATTTCATAGTTAGGCACCAGCTATTTTCTGTCCCAATCTCCTACCTCCGCCCAACCACACCTCCTCTACTCTTCCTCACATCCTTCACCCAGAAGTCCCTTTGGCCTGGCCCTGGGAAGAGGTCTGAAGGCCTCTCCCTCTTCACTACTCAACTATTCACCATATGAGATTTTGACCATGATTTCAAAGTTCTTCCTAAATTCCCTTTATGGATCTACCATCTGAGATGCTATGGTTGTCAGAATAGTCACTGGGGGTAAACCCAGCATAGACTGGGGCTAAACCCAGCATTGACTCTGTTCTGTCTGGAAATAGGAACTGGACTCTTTCCAAAGACATATTGATACCCTGCCCTAAAACCAGCACAGTAATCAAAAGCATTGGCCAGCATTGGAAGGTCATGGAATAAAGACTTCATAGGGTTCAGAGCTGAAAGAAACCTTAAAGATTACATAGTCCCCCTTTATAGTTGGGAAAACTGAGGTCCACAAAGGTTGAAGGAACTTGCCCAAGATATACCAGAATAAGCTCAATACAGTGAAGAGAGCATGGCCTGGGATTGGGGGCTTAGGAGATCTAGATTTAAGTCAAAAATTGTCATTTTTCCCCTCCAAGAACATCAGAGAAGAGTCAGTGCAGATCTGTTGTTTACTCTATACTTCAAACAAGTGATTCTGCCTCTTTGAGCTTTAGTTTCCTTTTCTCTAAGAGAGATGTGTAATATTCTCATTTCCTAGCTCCTAAGGTGGTTGAGAAGGAAGTACTTGGCAAACTCTGAAGTGTTATGGAAAGGGAAGGTATTGTTATTACTATAACTATTAATAATTTATGAAAAATAAAAATAAAAATGATGATGATGATGACATCTATTTTCTTCCCCTGGTGTTAATGAGTAAAACTGAGTTCCAAGTCCTAGACTGCAATCTATTTTCTTCAGGCTTTAATTATCAACAATAACTCCTAAGCCCAACATTTACAAAACACATTAACATGTATTATCTCAATTTATCACTACAACGGCAATATCAGGTAGGCAGACTGTTTACATAATCTTTTATTTTCTATCTGAGGCAATTGAGGCTCAGACAAGGAAAGTGACTTGATATTGTGAGTTAGTGGCAGATCAGGAACAAGGGATGAGGGATCCAAGATGGCAAAATAGCACTTAAGAGAATAGCTGAGCTCCTCCCACCCCCAAACTCCTCTAAAAGGATCTAGAAAATGCACCAGGATGGATTCTGATGGGAAAAAACAAACAAACAAAAAAATAACAGTGAATCATTTTGCCAGTTCAGGTCAGCACAGGGAGAAAGACAGAGAGATATGTGAACACAGAAAACTTGGGTCTGGCCAGGGAAACACTGTGTAGGAAGCTCTCCAGCACAAGTAGAGGCTTTGTTTAAAATCAAGCTGTTCAGGCCATGGGGACAGGTGCCATCTGACAGTTTTGTCACACACTTCCTAGTTCTAAGCCACAGATCCAGGATGGACTAAGGATGAGACCCTTCACCATAGGGTAAGCATTCTAGGGTAAGGAGTGGTAGCAGTCCCTAGGTTGTATACTGAGAGGAACAAGTTCACAGCAAGCAACAACAGTGTGACTTGGACCCCAGGAGAAGACTAAGGTCTCAGTTCTAACTTTCAGCCCAGTCTGAAACCTGCAAAGGAATAACTTGGGTCCCTATCTAAAAGGATCCCAATCTAAAAGGAAATTTTCAGTTCTTTCACTCAAAACCAGCAGTGCTTCCTACTTGCCTGATAGTGGTTCAGTCCAGCAAAAGTCTACTATTGCTTAGACCCAAACCTGAGTCAATAACTTAGATAGAGCTCAGCCTAGAAGGGAAGCAATATGACCTTGCAGTGGATGAAATCACTTTGGGAGGACTGAAATCTTACAGGTCCCCAGCTTGAGCTGTTCTGGAGATCTTGGAAGCAGCAAATGAACAACAACAACAACAAAAAAAACCCAGCCTCAATCTTTAGTGAAGTGCCCAGAACTTGGCCCTAACATCAAGTCCAAAGTCAGGGAAGTAGACTGGAAGAGTAAGCAAACACATAAACAAACAAAAAAGAATCCCACAATGAAAAGCTATGATAGTGACAGAGATGCTCAAGACCCAAACCTAGAAGAAAAGAGAATACCTCCAAAAGAGTTACAAGCAACGTCTCAGATAAAAACACAGCTTGGGCACAAATTCAAGTAGAATCCCTGCAAGAGATGAATCAAGAGTTTAAAAGTGTTTTTAATAAATGAAATGAGGGTACTTGAGGAAAAAATATGGAAAAGACATGAGAGATATGCAAGAAAGAATGGGAAAGGCTTGATACAAAAAGTACAATACCTTGCCCAAGTGACAAATTCCCTGAAAATTACAATTGATCAAATAAAAGCCAACAAAACCATGAGACAAGAAGAAATATTAATACAAACAGAATATTAATATAGAATGACTGAAAAAAATAGAAAAAATGTAAGACATCTTATAGCAAAAACAAGATTGAGGAGAAAAAATTTAAGAATCACTGGACTGTCTATATGCTATTACCAAAAAAAAGAGAGTGTAGACATCCTATTTCAAGAATCACAAAAGAAAATTGTTCAGACCTTTTTGAACCAGAAGGCAAAGTGGAAATAGAATCTACTGGTAACCTCCAGAAAGAAATACCAAAATGAAAACATCCAGGAACATCATAGCCAAAATTCTGAGCTTCTAAATCAAAGGGAAAAAAACTACTTCAAGGAATCAGGAGAAGAATTCAAGTCCTGAGGAGCCAACAGTAAGGATCCCACACTATTTAGTAGTCACCACTATGAAGAAGTGGAGAACTTGAAATATGATAGTCCAGAAGGCAAAGGATATAGGTTTACAGTCAAGAATAACTTATCCAGAAAATCTGAGTATAATCCTGCAGAGGAAAAATTGAACCTGTAATGAAATAGAGAATTTCCAAGTATTCATAATTAAAATAATGGAGCTGTATAGAAACTTTGAAATTCAAACACAGGTGTTAAGAAAAACATAAAAAGTTAAATATGAATGAACAATCATAGGAGACTAAATAAGGATAAACTGCTTACATTCAAATATGGGGAGATGATATATGTATCCGCTCTGAATCCTATCATCATCAGGGATCATAGAGGGAATCTAATTAGACAAAGCCTGGGAGTAGTTCCATTGTCTCTTGATGATCTTAAGAGAAGAGTGGAAAGAAAGCGGAAGATGAATAAAGTAGGAGGGGAAGAGAAAGGAAGTTTATGAGAAATTATCTCACATAAATTGAGTGTGAAAGTAGGCATCCATACAAAAGAGGGAGTGGGGAGAAAGGTGGGGAGAAGTGGGGGGGAGTTTGTGACTCTCATCTAAACTACTCAAAAGAGGGGAAAATATACACACAATACAGTATAGAAAGACATGTCATTCGAGAGGGAAATAGGAGAGGAGAAGGGAGGATTAGAAAGAAGGTAGATTAAGGGAGGGAATACTCTTAAGCAAAACAAACTTTGTCCAAGAATATACAAAAATGCTTATAGCTCTTTTTGCTATGGCAAAGAATAGGAATTTGAGGGAGTGCCCATCAATTGGAGAATAGATGTACAAGTTATGTCCATATAAATGTAATAAAATACTGTACTGTTAGACATGATAAAGGAGATAGTTTCAGAGAAACCTGGAAAGATTGAGTAAAATGAATAGAACCAGGAGAACAATTTATACAATGACAACAATACAATAGAGATAAACAACTTTGAAAGAATTAGGAGCTCTGATCAACATTATGATCAACCGTGACTCCAAAGGACTCATGTTGAAACATTCTACCCATTTCCTGATGGAGAGAAGGACTCAAGAGTGCAGAATGAGACATATATGTATATGACAATGCAAAGATTTGTTTTGCATGACGATACATGTTTGTAATAGGAGTTTTATTTTTCTTTCATTCTCAGTTGGTCAAGGGGAGGGTTTGGATAAGAAGGAGAGAAAGAATTTTTGCAGATAAAAAATATGATTAAAAAAATAATAATAAAGGAACCAGGAAAGAAACATCTGATTCTGATCTTAATGTTCTTGCCACATCAGAGGCTTTTAGAAATCAGTTCCACTTTTGTAGGAAGAATAATGAGAGGAAATTCTTCCCATCAGGCCATCTTCAGGAGGGAATCTAGCTGCTCACTCTGTTCCTACATCACTCCACAAAACCTCATCTACTTCATTCCATTGTCTGTTAATTTGCTATGTGAACTTGAGCAAGTCAAGTCCCATTCTGGGCCACAAGAAAGAGTGTTAGTCCAGAGAACTGGGTTTGTATCTCAAGTTCAACACTGATTAGCTGTGTGACACTGGACAGGTTGCTTCACCTCCCTAAAATTCAGTTTTCTCCTCTGAAAAAATGGTGTTATGGTCTCTGAGGTTCCGTCCAGCCCTAAAAATAATATAAAATAAATAATATGATAATAAAATTAATAATGTAAAAATAAGTTAAAAACACAAGTTGTATGAACTTGGGAAAGTCATTTCTCCTCCCCTGAGCCTCAGTTTCTTCCTCTATAAATTTCGAACTTACCTCACAGGGCTGTTGTGGAGAAAACACTTTTTCAGTCTCAAAATGCTACTATTATCATATAATAGGAAATAGTATGTCCCTCACATAGCTACTATGAGGATGAATATCAAACAAGAGACTATTTGTTGAATGCCTATCATTTGCTCAGCTCTTTTCTATGCTGCCAGAGCTAGAAAAAATATTTCTCTCTCTCTTTAGAGATCTTACAGTCTACATGTCCTGAGAAAACAAAATATAGATATTTGAAATGCTGGATAAAAAGAGCTATCATCAGATTATCCCTTCTATTTTTTTTGTTTTTTTTAAATTATTTTTTGTTAGTATGCTTTGACTTGCATTCAGACTTGATCAGTTCTTTCTCTGGATGGGGATAGTATTTTCCCATCAAGAGTCCTTTGGATTTGTTTTGGATCATTGTATTGCTGAGAATAATTGTCATTCCCAAATAATCATTGTGCAATGTTGCTATTACTGGATACAGTATTCTCCTGGTTCTGCTCACTTCACTTTGCATCAGTTCATGTATGTCTTTCCAGGTTTTTCTGAAATCAGCCTGCTTGTCATTTCATTTTTTTAAGTTTTTTTTATTTAATATTTCATTTCTCCCCTGTTACATGTAAAAATAATTTTTAACATTTGTTTTTAAAACTTTGAGTTCCAAATTCTCTCCTTTCCTCCCTCCATGCCCCCTCTCCATTGAGAAGGCAATGCTTGTCATTTCTTATAGTATAATAATATTCTATTACAATCACATATCACAACTTGTTCAGTCATTCTTCATTTATTCAAATTGATGGGTATTCCCTCAATTTCCAATTCTTTGCCACCACAAAAAGAGCTGCTATAAATATTTTTGTACAAATAGGTCTTTAGCTTTTTTTTCCTAAATATCCTTGGGATACAGACCTAATAGTGGTATTGCTGAATCAAAGGGTACACACAGTTTCTTTGCCCTTTGGACACATAGATTATCCCTTCTAAAAGGTCCAATGAGCAGGATAGACATTCAAAGCTGCATGACCTCAGACAGGGAAGAGATTCTTGGCAGCAGAGGAAGGAGTCACAGAGATGATTATTGCTTGTTCTTTTTGAAGAGGACCAGTGATGTCTTGACTCCTGCGTGAATTGGATTTAAGTGAGGCAGAGTTGCCTGAAGCTTTCAGCCTCCTTCTCTCTTCCTGAGTCATCAACATCCAGTAACAGGACAAAAGTCAAGATGCAGTGGATGACCTTGGTGTCTTCAATGTCTGACCAAGCTCTAAGTGGTCCACATCATGTATTTCAGCTGCCTTTGTGGTCTATGGAATAATTTGTTCTCATCTGCCCGTTCTGCTGGGGAAAGTCTTCACAAGCTTGGAGTAGACACCCCCTATCGTTTGAGGACTGTTGGTTACCCCCAACCTAGTTTAGTCCATCTGCTGAGATAGTTTTACCAGGGTATGACCATGGCACTTGTTACAGCTTCTTAGGGCCACAGGTAAGAGTTGAGTGAAGGTGGGTACCAAAAGTGAATGAGGAGCCCTGAAAAGGGATGGGCAGCTCTCAAACGAGAGGTTCTCATCTTCTGGAACATCCCACATACACCCCCACAGAGATGATAGGACTTGAATGGATCAATTGATTGACAGCTGTTTTTCTAAGTTACATAAAATAAAACAAAACAGCTACAGGGCTTCTTTAATGAAGAATCTTATCTATGATATGTGTACCACATACATTATCAATGCAATGAGTCGCATCTATCATCATGTGTGAATCCCACAATAGACTTATGGGGTGCAGGGCAGAGCTTATCATCTCTCTTTTATAGGTGAAGGTACTGAGGCTCTGGGGAAGCAATACACTCAAAGTCACAGCAATAGGTAGTGGTAGGCAGATCCGTGACTCAAAGCCAAGCCTTCTGACTCTAAGTCCAAGCCTATTTCTATCTTATCACACTTGCCTCTGCTACCTGTGAAAGAATCAATTCACCAACAAGCATTTATTAAGTGCCTACTATGTGCCAAGGCCTGTGCTATGTCTTAGAAATGCAAATACAAAAGTCAAACAGTCCCTGCCCTCAAGAATCTTATGTGAGAAAGATAGAGACAAAGGCAGAGAGAGACAGAGACAGAGACAGAGAAATACAAGGTCTTTGGGGGGAAAGAGGACACTAGTAGCTGGGGGGGATTAGGAAAGGCTTCATATGGAAGATGTCACTTAAGCTGGGTCTTGAGGGAAAGTGGGGATTCTAAAAGGTAGAGATGAAGAGAGAGAGAGAATTCCATCATGGGGGACAGCCAGAGCAAAGGCAGAGGGACCAGGATGGAGAGTCCTCTGTACAGAACACAAGCAAGCCTGCAGACCAGGATCACTGAGTGCATGGGAGAGAGGAGCCCTGGTTGTAAGGAGACTGGAAGGGAAACAAGAATCCAGGTGGTGAGGAGCTTTAAATACCAAAGGCAGGAGTTTGTAAGTAATCCTGGAGATAATAGGGAGTTTATTGAGCAGGGAGAGGGTCACATGGTCAGACCTGGACTTTAGGAAAAATCCCTTTGGCAGCGGTATGGAGGAGGGATTGGAGTGGGGAGAGGCTTGAGTAAGGGATACCAATTAGGAGGCTATTGAACTAGTCCAGGAGGAAGAGGATGAGGGCCTGTGTCAGGGTGGTGGCCGAGGGAGTGAAGAGGAGAAGACAGAGACAAGAGATACTGGAAGACAAAACCTGGCAGCTGATTGGACAGGTGAGTGAGCAAGAGCTGAGAAGCCAAGAATGACACTGAGGTTGTGAACTTGGGGATCTGGGAGGATGGTGGTGGCCTTAATAGGAATGGGGAAGCTTGGTAGAGAGGTTAGGGAATTGGAGGATTTGGGGGGGGGATAGTGAGCTCCCTTTTGTGAGTGGAGAGAAGGTAATGTAGGAGGGGAATGTAGAGAAAGGGATGATGGATTTGACAACTAATTGGATGTGGAGTTAGAGAAAGGTGAAAAACTGAAGATGATGCTAAAGTTGTGATCCTGGGAGGTGCTTTTAGCAGTGATATCAGTCAACAAGCATTTATTAGGCACCTACTGTGTGCCTGGCATTGTGCTAGGTAATATGAGAACAAAGAATGTGACAATCTCCTTTCAGAAGGAGATTACATTCTAATAGGGGAGACAAGTACATATGTACAACATAAATATTAAGTGAATAAATGTAAATATACACAAAGTAGTTAAATACAAGGTAATTTAGGAGTGAGGACACTAGCTGTTATTGTTGTTCATCCTTCATTTTTGAAGAGGAACAATGATATCACAGGTGATGCCTTGACTTCCACACAAATTGTATTTAAGTGAGGCAGAGTTGCACAAAGTCAAGTCTCACTCTTTCTTCCAGAGTCATCAAAGTTTATTGGCAGGACAAAAGTCAAGATCACTGGCAATGGTCCAGGATGCAGTGATTGACCTTGGCTGTTAGGGGGATAGGGAAGTTCAGAAGAGGAGTGGTTTTAAGGAGAAAGATAAATTCTTTTTTGGGACATGTAGAGATTGAAATGCCTATGAGATTTCTAGTTTGAAATATACAACAAACAATTGAGTATTGGGGCTCAGGAGAGAGACCGGGACTGAATATATCTTCAAAAAAACAATAATTAAGCCCATGGGTAGTAATGAGGCCATTAATCTGCTGGAGAAGACAGGAAAAAGACCCATCTTACTGTCAGACTCTATAGTAAAAAAAAAAAAAATAGAGGACCACATCAGATTTTTGAGAAGGGGAGGGGACAGAGCTCAAGGTAAATGACCTCTTTTCTTAGTAAAGGACGATGTGAAGTACTCAGCTGAGAAACATAAGATCTGTAGGAACTAATTCAAAAGGAAGAAAGATGAACCAAGTAGAACAGCACACACAATGACCATAACACTAAAATACATCAAATTCCGATTGAACACAATGGGGACTGAAGAAATGAAGCCTTTTTCTCTAGTATGGACAATGGATGCAGAATGTTGTCAGGTGTAGTTGCTGTGAAGATTTGTTTTGCTTAGTTCTATGTCATCTCACTGTTCCCTATAGAGCTGGGATGCTCTCCTTTCTTCTCCCATCCATGGGAATCTTTGACTTCCTCAAAGTCCCAATTAAACACCAACTTCTTCATGAGGCCTCTCCTTGTTTTGTTGTTCAGTCTTTTCTCAGTCCTGTCTGACTCTTGTTCATGACCCCATTTGGGGTTCTCTTGGCAAAGATATTGGAGTGGTTTGCTATTCCTTTCTCCAGCTCATTTTACAGACTGAGGCAAACAGGGTGAAATGACTTGCCCAGGGTCACACAGCTAGTAAGTGTCTGAAAACACATTTGAACTAAGGTCTTCCTGACTTCAGGCCTACCACTCTTTTCACTGCATTACCTACCTGCCCTCTTGGCTGATTGTACATTCTCCTTTGTAAGTATTTTGTGCATATTTACATATGTGCATGCTGTCTCTCCTGTTAGAATATAAACTTCTCAGGGACAGGGACTATCTCACTTGTCCCTTTGTATTGCCAGCACTTAGCACATGGCTCCTGGCACATAGCTGATGATTGATAAATGCTTGCTAATTGGTGGGCTAATTTAACGATCTTTCTTTGTCACAAGGGGTGGTTCTATGAAGGGGGTAGTTTGGAGGAGTAGCATAAGTGCAATAAAATGTTTAATACATTTAAAAAATTAAATACAGGATTGGGAGGAGAAAGGGAGAGATAGCATAGGGTAAATTATCTCACATAAAAGAATCAAGAGAAGCTGTTACAATGGAGGGTAAGAGCAGGGAGGTGAAAGGGAAGGAATCAACCTTACTCTCATTGGATTTGGCCTAAGGAGGGAATAACATACACACTCAATTGGGTATCTTATCCTACAGGAAAGTAGGGGGGAAGGGGATAAGAGGGATGATGGTAAAAGGGAGGACAGATTGGGGAAGGGGGCAGTCAGAAGCAAACACTTTTGAAAAGGGACAGGGTCAAAGAAGAAAATGGAATGAATGGGGGGAGGGATAGGATGGAGGGAAATATAGTTAGTCTTTCACAACATGACTACTATGGAAATGTTCTGCAAAACGTCACATGTATAATCTATATTGAGTTGCTTGTCTTCCCAGTGGGGGTGGGTGAGGAGGGAAGAAGGGAGAGAGTTTGGAACTCAAAGTTTTAAAAACAAATGTTAAAAAATTCTTGTTACATGCAACTGGGAAATAAGATATATAGGCAATGGGGTATAGACATCCATCTTGCCCTACAAGAAAGTAAGGGGAAGGGGATGAGGAGATATATGAGAGGGCAGATGGGTGGAAGGGGTAATCAGTAAGCTTGCATCTTGGCGTGGCGGTAGAGGAGAGATGGAGAGAAATTTTGGAACCCAAAGTCTTGTGGAAATGAACATTGAAAACTAAAAATTAATAAATAAATTCTAAAAAAATTAAATACAGCTTTCAGACAGGTGTGTTCAAACAGCATGTTGGCTCACATCTGTGATCCTGCTCCACAGCCCTGGAGGCTGAGGCTGGTGGGCTCCTTGAGCTTCAGCATTTTGAACTGCAGTGCTCCAACCTGACTGGGCACCTATGCTAAGTCCAGCACCATCATGAGGAAGGAGCCCTTGGGACCAAAGGACCAGCAGCCAGTTTAAGGAGGTGATGAAATGGCCCAGATTAGAAACAGCAGTTCAAAACTCCAGCGCCAATCAATAATGGGATTAGATCTGGGAGTGGTTGCTACACTTACAGCTGGGGTAAGATAAGGAGGCCAGTCTCAAAAAAATAAATCAAATAAATAAAACATGTTGCCCTTTGTTTTGAGTGGAACTCATGGCCCCATAAACCCCGGACAGTACAAGGAAATGTGTAGATCACTACTCATTCCCTGAGAAGGAAAGATCACACAGACAGAGAAGTCTGAGAAGTGAATATTTCTGAAAATAGAACTATTCACCCACATTGGACACACTGAAAATGGGCTTCAGCTCTTGGAATCCTGTAGTGGGGGCCCTGGGTCACTGTGCCACATCCCTGCCCTATTTACACTTAAGTTGCATCCCCACCAATTCAGATACAGGATCAAATATGGCCTGGCCTCAAATCTCTCCTTGCAACATGTCATCATTAACCCCTCACATCTACACAGAGACACTTTCCAGTTTATGAAATAGCTCCCCAACCTACACACTGATTATAATAAGGCCCTTCACAATCTGGCTCCAAACTGCCTTTCCAGTCTTATCTCCTATTACTCCCCTTCCCCTTTGCACACAGCACATTGAGGCAAACTGAATTGCTTTCTGTCCCCTGTTCTTGTCCTACCCTCCCTCATCTCTGTTTTTTTTTTTTTTTAGCACATTGCTTCTCCCCACCAACCATGCATAGAATGGACTCGATACAATCTGCAAATTTTTATTAAGCATCTGCTATGTGCACTGGGGATATGAAGACAAGATAAAGACCAATCATCATTCCCCTATCCCTGCCCCAAAGAACTAACATTTTCCTGTGGGGGAAATCTCATGTTAAAATATGTTTACCTAATTATTTGAGGAGGATAGGAGAACACTAACAATTTAAGGGGATCAGGATAGGATTCCCAGAGGAAATAGCACGAGGTGAACTTTGAAGGAAGTTAAGGATTCTTTTTTTGTTGTTGTTTTGTTTTTATATTTTTTTGTAGTTTGTTTATTTTTTAGTTTACATCATTCATTTCCACAAGATTTTGAGCTACAACTTTTCTCCCCATTTTCCCCCTACCCACCACCCCAAAACATCGATCCCACTGAATATCCCCTCTCCTAATCTTCTCTCTCCTATATCTTCCCCCATCCCCCCTCCAACTTTCCAGTAGGGTATGGTGTATCTCTATGCTGCAGTGCCTGTATATCTTATTTCCCAGCACATGTAAAATAATAATTATATATATGTATACGTGTGTGTGTGTGTGTGTATATATATATATATATATATATATGTTTTTTTAAACATTTGATTTTAAACCTTTGAATTCCAGATTCTTTCCCTACCTCCCTTGTCACCCACCCTTACTGGGAAGATAAGCAATTCAGTATAGGTTGTACATGTGTAGCTATGCAAAACATTTCCATAGTGGATATATTGTGAAAGACTGACTATATTTCCCTCCATCCCAACCCACCCCCACTTGTTCTATTCTCTACTTTGATCCTGTCCCTTTTCAAAAGTGTGTGCTTCCAACTTCCCTCCCCCCCAGCCCACCCTCCCTTCTCATCCCCTTCCCCCTTACTCTCTACCAATAGGTGAGATACCTTATTTAGTGTGTATGTCATTCCCTCCCTAAGCCAAATTCATTGAATAAGGTTGACTCATTCCCTCTTGCTTTCCTGTTCTTCCCCTCCATTGTAACAGTTTTCCTTTCCTCTTCTATATGAGATAATTTACCCCATTCTATCTCTCCCCATCTCCTCTCATTATATTCCTCTCTCACCTCTTAATTTCACCTTTTAAGTATCATCCCTTCCTATTCAACTGGTCCTGTACACTCTGTCTATACCTGTACACACACACACACACACACACACACACACACATATACATACTCACATATGTATTCATATTCCCATATACCCTTCTATATAGACATATATACGTATGTGTATATATATATATATATTTTTCATACATATATGTATACATTTCTATTCCCTTCAACTATTCTCATACTGAGAAAAGTTTCATAAGTTACAATTATCATTTTTTTTCTTTGTATCCCTGGCCCAGTGCTTGTACATAGTAGGTGCAGGCAAATATTTATTAGATTCTAATATCTCAGCTGTATCATTTCTATAGAACTGATGAGCTTAATATTATTCAGTTGCCTTCTCTGTACATTTACAAAGGCTCCTTCTGCTGTTTGAAATATGTGGTTTTGCCTTTTTTACCTTCCTATTCTCCCCCTCGCTTGCAACCACTTCCCCTTGCTTCTTCTACATGAGATAGTTTACCCTACCCTGTCTCTCCCCATCCCCTCTTGCCACTTTCCTCTCTCATCTCATAATTTCATCCCTTGAGTATTCTCCCTTCCCAACAAATTCAACCTATGCCCTCTATCCATATATAACTGTAACCATATACACACACATTCACATATGTATTCATAGGACCATATACCCTTCTTCCATTATTTTCATACTGAGAAAGATTTCATCAGTCACAGTTATTGTTTTTCCATATTGGAATGTAAATAGTTCGACTTTGATAAGTTCCTTTTGATTTCTTTTCCCTGATTACCTTCTCAGGCATCTCTTGCTTCTTGTGTCTGGATGTCAAATTTTCTATTCAATTCTGGTTTTTTCCTCAAGAATGCTTGAAAGTCCTCTATTCCACTGAATGACCATATTTTCCCCTGAAACAAAATACTCAGTTTTGCTGGGTAGGTGACCCTTGGGTTCATTCCCAGTTCTTTTGCCCTCTGGAATATCATATTCCATGCCCTTTGATCCCTCAGTGTAGAAGCTGCCAGGTCCTGGGCTATTCTGATTGTGTTTCCACAGTATTGAAATTGTTTCTTCCTGGCTGCTTGTAGTATTTTCTCCTTGATCTGGGGATTCTGGAACCTGGCTATGACATTCCTGGGAATTTTCTTTTTGGGATCTTTTTCAGGAGGTGATCTGTGGATTCTTTCAACCTCTATTTTGCCCTCGGGAATCTAAAACATCAGGGCAATTTTCCTTGAGAATTTCTTGAAGGGTGATTTCTAGGTTCTTTCTTTTTAATTAATTAAACAAATGCTTTATTAACTTCTGGTTTACGTCATTCATTTCCACCAGATTATGAGTTACATTTTCCCCCCATTTTTCCCTACCCACCACCCCAGAATAGCAGTCCCGATAGATATCCCCTCATCCAATCTGCTCTCTCCCATATCTTCTCCCATACCCCCTTCGACTTTGCCATTAGGGCAAGGTGAATCTCTGAGCCCCACTGCCTGGACATCTTATGAAACATTTAATTTTAAAACTTCGATTTTCAGATCCATTCCCTTTCTCCCTTGTCACCCACTCCCTCTGAGAAGATAAGCAATTCAGTATGTGTTGTACATGTATATCTATGCAAAACATTACCATAGTAGATATATTATAAAAGACTGCTTATATTTCCTCCCCACCTGTCTCACCTCCCACCTGGTCCATTCCCTGCTTTGATCCTGTCCCTCTTTGATAATGGGTACTTCCAACATCCCCTCCCCCCAGAATGCCCTCCCCTCCATCATCCCCCCCTCATCCCCCTTTCCCCTACTCAGGAGAGTGAGTGAGGGTAAGATATTCCATTTAGTATGTATGTGATTCTCTCCTTGAGCCAACTTCAATGAGAATATGCTTTTGCCTTTTTGCCTTCCTGTTCTTCCCCTCCCCTGAAACTACTTCCCCTTGCCTCTTCACCATGAGATAGTTTGCCCTACCCTGTCTCTCTCCATCTCCTCTTGCAACTTTCCTCTCTCACCTCTTGACTTCACCCCTTAAGAATCATCCCTTCCTTGGGGTGGCTAGGTGGTGCAACGGGCAGAGAGCCAGCCCTGGAGCCAGAAGGACCCGAGTTCGGATCTGGCCCCAGACACCCAACACACAAACAAAAACCCAGCCACGTGAACCTGGGCAAGTCACCCAACCCAATTGCCCTCCAAAAAAAAAAATCATCCCTTCCCATCAAATTCAACCTGTGCCCTCTATCCATGTATACCTGTGAACATATGCCATGTACCCTTCTTCAATTATTTTCATAATGAGAAAGGTTTCATCAAACACAGTTATTGTTTTTCCATGTAGGAATGTAAATAGTCCAACTTTGATAAGTTCCTTTTGATTTCTTTTCCTTGATTACCTTCTCAAGCATCTCTTGCTTCTTGTGTCTGAATGTCAATTTTTCTATTCAACTCTGGTTTTTTCATCAAGAATGCTTGAAAGTCCTCTATTCCACTGAATGACCATATTTTCCCCTGAAACAAAATACTCAGTTTTGC